>CM076578.1:1674941180-1675144539 GCA_034641835.2 Pinus albicaulis
ATATTTGTGTAGAAATTATATAACTTATGTGTTATATGTCCAAGATTCTCCTGATATCACACTATTTTAACTTCATGCAAAATAAAAAATCTATTCCACAAATTGATCATTTGCGGAAATTAAATTAGGATTGCAATGCACACATGAAACAATAAAAATTCACACACATTAACACAATTGTTTAACGAGAAAGCCTGAAGCTCAAAACCCCAAATATCTGTATATAATATATGTCATAGAGATCATGTAACAATCCTCATACAAAGCTAATCATATCAAGCTCTCAGTAAAATACAATCGCTACACACTAATAAGGCCCGATCTTGTAAATCCATGCACCGATCTTTGCCACCTGCTAGCCTGCCTCTACTGCGCAATCCATGCTGAAGAATGGATCTGAATGAGTTTGAATTATTCTAGCCTTGCTCACACAATCCTCATTGGCATCTCCACTGAGTGTTGGATGCAATCAATGCATCACTATAGTCACAACTGATAGTCTATCTTTCCCTTTCACCTATCTCTCCACTGGTCTCCACTTTACCTTTACTTGTAGTTAAGCGATGTATTGCCAGGTTGATTAATGAGTTATTATTTGTGAATTAATTAACTAATTAATTCCTCCACTCTCACTAGTGTATCAATCAGTTAGACTAGATACAACTAGCTCAACTGAGTCTAACTGAGTTAAACTAAATACAACTCCATAACTACTTCTTCCAACTGTGTCATAACTCTGCCACGTGAGTTCTAACTGAGTCCTCCATGAAATAGCTCCAATAAACCCTAAGGAATAGCGTAATTCCTTCTGTCAGCTGATGTGCCACATCTATGCACTTAACTGAAGTGCTCCAAGAGAATAAGTTGCTGTTTAGAGTCTAAATATTATTAAGAGCTAATAATATCTGACATGTCTATTTTTAGATTGGCAGTCTAAAAATATACTCTGCCCAATATGTCTAAAAATAGAAGTCCATCTATTTTTCCAAATTGACCAACCATCCAAAAATAGCATCCTGCAACTCATAAAATATGATCGACATGTCTAAAAATAGACATAGTCTAAAAATAGACTTTGCACCAAAAATAGCCTGCGGGCCCATTTAGTGAAGGCGACTCTTTTCACTAAGCTCATCATATTGTTGAATCTCAACACTCCCTCTCAAAGAGATAGGGATTATCTGCCACCCCGATCCTGTCTCTATGGTATTCGAATTTGCTCCTGGTGAGCGCCTTCGTCAGAATATCTGCATCCTGATCTTTTGTAGGAATGTAAGAAAGCAACATGATCTTCCGCTGCACACAATCTCTGATATGATGGTACTGGATTTCAATATGTTTAGATCTATCATTGAATACTAGATTAACCGTGAGTTTAATGCAACTATGATTATCACAATATATCACAGTAGGATCTAAATGAGAATCGAACAAACCAACCAGGATCTTCCTCATCCATATAGCCTCGCATGCAGCCAAAATTGCTGCCATGTACTCAGCCTCTGCTGAACTAAGTGCCACAGATATTTGTTTCCTGTTGTACCAAGAAACTGCTATAGATCCAATACTGAAAATTCCTCCTGATGTGCTCTTTCTGTCTGTTGGGCTTCCTGCCCAATCTGCATCCGTGAAGCCATGCAGCTTCACCTCATCCGACTGTCTGTACCACAATCCATACTCAGATGTGCCCCTAAGATACCTCAGGACATGCTTGCCTACCTTCCAAAAGAGCTTGGTAGGCTTCACCATCGCTTGTGACAGCTGGTTCACAGCATAGCATATGTCCGGTCGTGTATTGACTAAATACATGAGTGAACCAACCAATTGTCGATAAACAGTGGCATCCACTACCTCTGCCGATGTAGCATCCTCCTTCCTCCAACCACCAGGAAGAGGAGTGTCGATAGGCTTGCAGCCTTGCATGTGAAACTTCTCCAGTGTCTCCCGGGCGTACTTGCCTTGAGACACAAACAGTTCACCTTTTCGCTGCCAAATTTCCAATCCAGGAAATAATGAAGGAGGCCCAAGTCCTTCATCTCGAACTCCTTTGCAAGATCTGCCTTGCATGAGTGTATCAACAATTCATCACCTGTTAGTATTAAATCATCTAAATAAAGCACAATGATCAAAAGCTTACCCTCCACCACAATCTGGTATAGGTTTGGATCCGCCTCACTCTTGGCAAAACCAAGTCTGGTGAAATAACTGTCTATCCGTGTGTACCAAGCACGAGGTGCCTATTTCAGCCCATACAGTGCTCTTTTGAGCCTACACACATGCGACTCGCTGTTGAATATTTTGACTCCTTCAGGTTGCTCAATGTACACCTCCTCCTCAATGATTCCATTGAGGAACACAATCTTCACATCCATCTGATGAATGTGCCAACCCATCTATGCTGAGAGAGCAAGGATGGTCTGTATGGAAGAATACCTTGCGACAGGTGCAAAGGTTTCTTCATAGTCGATCCCCTCGATCTGTGAGAAGCTCCGGGAAAAAAATCTTGCCTTATACTTCTTGGTGCTCCCATCAGCAGCTTGCTTCACTTTGTAGATCCATCTCGAACCTACCACTGATTTCCCTTCCGGCCTTGGGACAATCTCCCATGCACTGTTTCTGACAATCGAATCATACTCTTCCACCATGGCATATACCCATGCGGGATCCTCCATAGCTTCCTCGAAAGAGGATGGTTCTGTCATGATACACTTGCTCATCAGACCCATGTATCCAATAAATCGGTCAGGTGTCTGTCTCTGTCTGTGCTGTGATGTAGGAACTCCTACATTCTGCACTACATCAAGATTCAATCGCTCAACTTATGTAGTGCGCTTCCACCCTCTAATGTTTGGCGCTGCATGAGTCGTTTCTTCCACTCCATGAACCTCCTCTTGTGGCTGATCCACATCTTGAGGCTCATCTTTAGGAACAAGTATCTCCTCCTCTGCATGCAAGTGTAGCTCCCTCTCAAGCGACAACTTCATGGATTTCTCCTCATGAAATTTGGTATCCCGTCGCACGACAGTCATCTGACTGTCTAGCAAATACACACGATAATTGTGGGGTGTTTCTGTGTACCCCACAAATATCCCAACCTCTGCGATAAGCTCTAGCTTATTCCTGGCATCCTTCGTCACATGAATGTAAACAGGTGAGCCAAAAATCTTCAAATGAGAAATATCAGACTTCTTACCAGAAAACACCTCTTCAGATGTACTCATGCCAAGTACTCTATGAGGACAACAGTTTTGCACATAAACCGCAATGTTGCATGCCTTAGCTCACAAGTGTATGGGAAGGCCCTGATCATGCAACATCGCCCGTGCAGCACCCACGATCGTTCTATTCTTCCTCTCAGTGACCCCATTTTGCTGTGGGTTATGAGGCACTATGAGTTCTCTTTGAATTCCTTCTTGTTGCAGAAGTCTTTGAATTCGCCAGAGATGTATTCACCACCATTATCGCTCTGGAGAGCTTTCACTTGCTTCCCCGACTCTTTCTCAACCAGCGCCTTGAACTCACAGAACTTTGAGTATGTCTCGCTCTTCTTTTGCATGAAGAATATCCAACACTTACGAGAAAATTCATCAAAAAATATCACATAATACTTGTGCTTTGTTGTTGAAGCAACCGAGAAAGGTCCACACATGTCTATGTGAATTCTCTCAAGGATCGTCGAAGCACGACTATCCTTCTCATGAAAAGTGGTATTCAAATTTTTTCCCAAAGTACATCCCTTGCACTGATCTGACTGCGCAAGTGTACCTTTGGGAAGCCTGGTAGAAATCTGCTGCAAAATTTTCAAAGCACCATGGTGAAGATAGCCCAATCTCCTGTGCCACAATTCGCCCTCGTATCGGCTCACCACTCCTTCTGCTTTGCCTGCCATTGCAGCGCAGCCATCTACCTACAATTGATAAATATTCTTAACTCGAATCCCTATCCTCCTGGTTTGACCAATTGTTTTATGTCGAAGGAAGGCTTTTCCCTCACTGAAAACAACATCATAACCCTTGTCTTCCAGCATCGCCACAGAGATCAGATTCTTCTTCAATCCTGGAACATGCATGAAATCCTTCAAGATGAAAGGTTTACTGGACTCCCTCTCAAAGGAAATGGTCTCGATACCAGTCGCACTGTATCTACCATCATCGCCCATCTCGATGTGCACTCCAAGATCCTTTTCCTCCAGATCACTAAACAAATCTTTGTCTCCGGTCATATGGAAAGACACACCACTGTCAAGAAACCACACCGATCCCATCACACTTGAAACCAAGCATGTGATCAAAGAAAAATCCAACTCAAAATACAAGGATAAGGCCTCTCTAACTGCAGATACAGCAGCCTGCTTATTCTTCTTCTTTTGTGGGCAATTAGTGGCGAAATGTCCATGATGGTGACAGTGAAAACACTTCACCTTGGACAAATATTTCTTCTTGCATTTAGCTTCAAATTTGGAATATTTCTTCCTTTTTCCTTTCTGAGCTTTGGCAGCCAAAGCACAATTGTCTTCATCTTCATTCTTCGATGAAGATCCATCCCTGGTACCCCGCCTAATCTCCTCCTGCACAAGATCCGACCAAAGTTGCTCCCATCCTGGCAGTTTCTCCCGTCCATTGACAGAGTCTTCGTAGCTATGCCAACTCTTCGGAAGCCCAAGGAGAGCCAAGCTCACCAAGTGAGACCATCATGATGGCTTGCTTCAGCTCATCGTCACAGGGGGACAAACAGTGAGGTATTTTGGAATACTGTCGCCTTTCTCCATTTTTATTTTTCTGAGCTTGTCTTTAAGCGCCAACTTCCTCTGGTCACTTCTGCTTTGGAACAAGTCTGTCAAATCCTTCCACATTAAGAATGGAGTGGATTTTATGTGAAGGCTGGACATAATGTGGTCCTTCACACCTTCCAATAGAATCCTTCGACACTTTTCTACCTTCTTTTGCCATGCGTCAAGTGCGGCTGCATCGCTAAAAGCAGGCTTCGGAATATCAGCATCTATGAACTCCTTCAATCCATTATCCTCCAGCACCACCTCCATCCTGTCCTTGCATGCTATGTAATTCGAGCTCCCATCAAGGGCATACTCCAATTGAAATCCGTTGAAAGACATTTCAATGAATGCTCAACTTCGACACCAAGAAAACACTGCAGCAAATTCGAATTCCACCAGCACAAAACTCAATCGCTTCAATAATTGCAATCTCCTCCAAAAATCAACAAAGCTTCGATACCATGTATAAATTATATAACTTATGTGTTATATGTCCAAGATTATCCTGATATCACACTATTTTAACTTCATGCAAAATAAAGAATCTATTCCACCATTGATCATTTGCGGAAATTAAATCAAGATTTCAATGCACACATGAAACAATAAAAATTCACACACATTAACACAGTTTTTTAACGGGAAAGCCTGAAGCTGAAATAACCAACTATATGTATATAATATATGTCATATATATCATGTAACAATCCTCATACAAAGCTGATCATATCAAGCTCTCAGTACAATACAATCGCTACACACTAATCAGGCCCAATCTTGCAAATCCATGCACCGATCTTTGCCACCTACTAGCTTGCCTCTACTGCGCAATCTCTGCTGAAGAATGGCTCTTAATGAGTTTTAATTACTCCAGCCTTGCTCACTCAATCCTCATTGGCATCTCCACTGAGTGTTGGATGCAATCAATGCATCACTATAGTCACAACTGATATTCTATCTTGCCCTTTCACCTATCTCCACTGGTCTCCGCTGAAACTGCTATGCATTGTAGTTAATTGATGTATTCTTCAGTTGATTAATGAGTTATTATTTGTGAATTAATTAACTAATTAATTCACTCCACTCTCACTAGTGTATCAATCAGTTAGACTAGATACAACTAGCTCAACTGAGTCTAACTGAGTTAAACTAAATACAACTCCATAACTACTTCTTCCAACTGTGTCATAACTCTGCCACTTGAGTTCTAACTGAGTCCTCCATGCAATAGCTCCAGTAAACCCTCAGGAATAGCGTCATTCCTTCTGTCAGCTACTGTGCCAAATCTATGCATTGAACTGAAGTGCTCCAAGAGAATAAGTTGATGTTTAGAGTCCAAATATTATTAAGAGCTAATAATATCCGACATGTCTATTTTTAGACTGGCAGTCTAAAAATAGACTCCGCCCAATATGTCTAAAAATAGAAGTCCATCTATTTTTCCAAATTGACCAACCATCCACAAATAGCATCCTGCAACTCATAGAATATGATCAACATGTCTAAAAATAGACTTTGCGCCAAAAATAGCCTGCGGGCCCACTTAGTGAAGGCGACTCTTTTCACTAAGCTCATCATCTTGTTGAATCTCAACACTTTGGGGATATTAGCTTTTAATTTTCAAGAAATTTTCTTGAATTTTTTTTCGGAAGGAAAGGAAGTTGAATTACGGGGTATCGCAGGGAAGTTGGGAAAGATAATAAGCTCTAATGTCATGAAAAAGCTTTTGAATAAATAAAAATGAGGTGTAATTGCACAATTATGTTCACTAGAAGTTCCAACATCAAAATCATATATTTCTCCAGATCTCCAAAAAGTATTGGAAAATTAGTCCAAGGTGTTTGAAACTCCCAAAGGACTCCCACCTATTCGCGATAATGATCATGCTATTCATTTGATTCCAGGAAGTGTTCATCCAAACATTAGGCCTTACATATATCCTTATGTCCAAAAGAGCGAAATTGAACATATGATTGCAGAAATGTTAGAAGCTAGTATAATTCAACCTATTCAAAGTTATTTCTCTGACCCAATAGTATTGGTTCACAAGAAGGATGGATCATGGCACATGTGTCCGCATTATAGGGAGACCAATAAGATCACTATTAAAGATAAATTTCACATTCTTGTGATTGATGAATTATTGGATGAATTACATGGAGCATTTTATTTTACCAAGTTGGATCTTCATTCAGGATATCATCACATTAGAATGAAGACTGAATATATTTCGAAAACAACATTTCAAACTCATGAGGGTCATTAGGAATTTTTGGTCATGCCTTTTGGCCTTACCAATGCACCTTCTACATTTCAAGGGTTGATGAATTTCATTTTCAAACCCTTCCTTAGAAAAATTGTTTTAATATTTTTTGATGATATACTAATCTACAGTAGGTGTTGGAAGGATCATGTTCAACATATTGGCTCAAACTATTGGAGGAGAAACAATTATATGCAAAATCCTCCAAATGTTTCTTTGGAGTACAAGAGGTGGAATATCTGGGTCATGTTATATCTTAGGAGGGTGTTAAGGTAGACCCTAACAAAATTAAAGCCATTAAGGAATGGAAAGTCAACACAACCATAAAGAAGTTGCGAGGATTTCTCGGGTTAACAAGGTATTATCGCAAGTTTGTTAAGAATTATGGGAGAATAACAGCACCTCTAACAACATTATTGAAGAAAGATGCATTTTTATGGACTCCTAAAGCAACTAAGGCATTTTAATATCTTAAAGAGGCAATGTGCGTAGCACCAGTCTTAGCTATGCCAGACTTCACAAAATCCTATATTGTGGAATGTGATGCCTCAAGAAATGGAATTGGTGTTATTTTAATGCAAGAAGGAAGACCCATTTCTTTTGAAAATCGTCCAATGAAAGGAAAGTATTTATAGAAACCTATTTATGAGAAGGAAATGTTGGAAATACTACATGCACTAAATAAATGGTGACCTTACTTAATGGGAAGACACTTCAAGGTAAAAACTGTTCATGATAGTCTTAAATACTTTCTGGAACAAATACTATCTTCATAAGAGCAACAAAAATGGGTCATAAAGATGTTGGGTTATGACTTTGAAATCATCTACAAAAAAGGGAAGCTAAATGTTCTTGCAGATGCACTCTAAAGAAAGGATGAAGAGGTGGAATCATTGCTTTGTGTCATTTATATTATCCAACCAGATTGGATAACCGAAGCAAGGGATGAATGGAAGAAGTGTGGACGCTCATTCAAAAGTTGCAGCAAGATCCTAGTACATCTGATACATTTAGATGGAAAAATGATTCCTTATGGTAAAAAGATCGCTTATATATTTGTAAGAATTCCCAACTAAAACAAAATATTCTTTTGGAATTGCACACCTCCCCCTTAGGAGGAAAATCAGTATTTTTAAAAACTTACCATAGGGTGAAGAAAGATTTTTTTTGGGATGGCCTTAAATCTGATATTCAAAATTTTGTGGCGGAATGTTTGGTTTGCCAACAAAATAAAGTTGAGACAATTAAGACGTTGTATTCTACAACCTTTATCCATTCCAAGTCAACATTAGGAGGAGGTTTCAATGGATTTTATCACAGGTTTACCTAAGTCCGAAGGAAAGAGTGTCATCATGGTGGTAGTTTGTTTAATTACCAAGTATGCGCACTTTTGTGCATTATCTCATCTATTTAAAGCAAGTACAATTGCTACTGCATTTATGGAAACAATTCAAAAGCTACATGGAAACCCAAAGATTATTGTAAGCAACAGAGATCCCATTTTTACTGGAAATTTTTGGACGGAATTATTTTCTTGTTTGGGTAATCAACTAGCTCGTAGCTCATCTTATCATCCTCAATCCGATGGGAAAAATGAGATAGTGAACACATGTTTGGAAGGATATCTTCATTGTTTTGTATCTAATAAACAAACACAATGGGTCAAGTGGTTACCTCTGGCTGAATGGTGGTATAACACTTCCTTCCATAATGCAGCAAAAATGACCCCATTTATGGCACTTTATGGATATCTTCCACCATCCATCACATCATCTTTAAGAGAAAATTATAAGGTTCAAGCAGTGGAAGATCACATCGAGCATCAACAACAAGTTCTCCAACTCTTAAAGGATAACCTAATTTTGGCACAAAATCGAATGAAACAATAGGAAAATCAACATCTCAACGAGGGAATTTTTGATGTAGGATACTCGGTATTCTTACGACTACAACCATACAAACAAATGTCCCTCAAGCAAGCTAAGAAGGATAATAAATTATTGCCAAAGTACTATGGTCCTTACAAGGTGTTGCAAAAGGTTGGTGCTATGGCATACAAATTGGAGCTTCTTGCTTCTTCTCGAGTGCACCCAATTTTCCATGTTTCATGCTTAAAGAAGGTTATAGGTGACAAACTTCCAGTTCAAACAATATTTCCAGAACTTGATGAGGAAGGAAAAATCATATTGGAACCTGAAGCAATTTAGGAAACAAGAACTCGACAACTGCGAAATCGATCAATTTCAGAGTATCTCATCAAGTGGAAGAACTTACCCACTAAAGATTCCACATGGGAGGATGATAATTCTATACAGAAGCATCTAGAGCTACTCAAGCGTTGAGGACAACACTTTTTTGAAGGAGAGCGGCATTTTAGGTCCCTATATTACTAGTGCAGTCCCTTATTGTTTTTAGTGTTACCCCCTTATTATTGTTTTACCCCTGTAGCCCCCATATTTTTATTATTGTGCCCCATAAAAGCCACTATTGTTATTGTTGTGCCCTTAAATTATTATTGTTAGGTCGGCTAGGATTATATTGTGACCCCATGGAATCCTATATATAGAAAGGAGGTTTTTTCATTTGTATCATCCAATAATTGTTCATTTATGTAATGTAAAGGAGGTTTCCCCCTCTAAGTGGCTGATTTCTAAGATGTTGATCTCCCTTTTCTTCTATTTTTGGAGCTCGTTTCATAACAAAGTTGGAAAAAGGAAAAGCACATAAAGTTTTTTAAGTGTACACAAATTGTATGGAAAGGATGTGCAATGGCACAATCCTTATAAGACATCTAGAGACATATTTTAGGTTCACTCCTTGCTATTACGGTAATTGAAAATTCCATTGCAAGAGAATTAAAAGTGCATATGTATTGATGATATACAAATATAAATGTTTAGCAAACAAGAATGAAAAAAATTCCCTGATTCACTTCATAAATTTAATTATATTCATAAATTAAAGCACATACCTCATTTTACGTTCCAATAACTTTCTAAAATTAAGCAATGGAATCTTTGCTGACATTTATTGAAAAAAATTAACATATGATAATATTGGTTTTCCGATTATTAGTTCTCAAAGTGACATTTGTAACATCGTTTTTATGATTATTTTATTATTTTATAATATTGTTTTTATGATTATTGGTCCTTTAGGAGATTATTTATTTCATAACAATGGGGTGAGTCAATACTTACTTGATTGTCTAATTGACCATTAATGTGTTTTCACGACCTATATTTTTAGTGATCTCCAGGATATCAAATTGGTTTATTTTCCAAGGCCAGTGGTAGGGTTGTTTTGTAGGTGGTGCATTGTTGGTGTGATCATTGGCTTGTGCATGTTGTATCTGTGGCCATTACACATTATAAATACACATTTTCATTCTAACATGGTAGGTTTTAAGACCTTCGTGTTTCCTCATTACTGATTGTTTTCTCATCCCTATGTACAAGGTTTCATTCTTTATTCCCCATTATCTCTATTGATCGCATTACTTGCCTAAACCTACAGAATGCAGACCCTAGAGTTTTCAGGATTTGCTTGGAATTTTTTCCATGAAATTTTGTAGTATTTAGGGTTTTCATTACAAATTTTCTTACTTTGTTTTATCCCGATCTGATTTTTCTTAACCACTTTGTGATAAACATATATTATCTTCCGGGGTTTTCAGTTAAGACCATGACCATGCAACTAGAAAACTAATCATATTTTTGGATTTGTTTTTCAAATTATTTAGAGACTAGAATTACAATTTCTAGTTATTGAAGCTACATATAGGCTTACATTGACAATATGATGGCACCTGACATTAGAGGAAATTTCAGCCTAAAAGTGGCCTTCTAAGGAAAAATAATAAAATAAGAGTTATATATTTTGGAGGGAAAAGAAAAAAAAAAATATTGTACTTTTGGTTTATCTCCTTATACGTTTACTCAAATTTCAAGTGTAGACACTCGTTATAAGTAGAATTAAATTATGCATCCAACGAGTACCCATTATGCATACTTTTGAGAAGACTCGAATGAATAAAAATTAAAGATACGTTAAAAAAACATGTTTAACACATTTTCCAATGTATGTTCAATTTTTATTAGTGTGGGTTTCAAAGTATACTCTCTGCATCGACATGCAGAATTGATAGCCTATAAAGGAGGCAAAAATACAATTAAAAAAATGGTTTTACAAAATATTTACATGTACCTCTTTTTAAATTCAAAGGATTTCGATTGGCTTACATATTACGTACATGGAAATTTCATGGGCACATTTAGGCTTAAATTTACTCTAATGTCCCACGCCTTTGGTGTTGTTACATGCCAATAATGGAGATAATAAATGATCCGAATTTAAAAAAGAATGAAAAAAGTACATATATAACCACAAATACATAGATGCAGCAAAAATAATACTTCATTTCATTAATATCAAAGAATTGAAAAATGCTTACAGAAAGAACAGAAATATACTATCTCAGGCGATGATAACTTATCTCTCAAAAGAGATGTGGCGGCTACATGCCTCTGAACTGTGTTACAATGAGGCTCGATGGCCTTTTTATCATTGAGAAACAATGAGAAACCATAAACATAAAAAAAATAACCATAGGAGATGAAACGCAAAAATCTTGTGGGACTTGTTAGGGTAAGTTGGAACGCCAATTTCCTGGGGCCGTAACTTTTGCATATGATCTTCGTTTGGCTATCATAAAACCTCGTTTCAAAGATATTGAAGAACAAGCTGAAAAAAACTAGCAAACCAACAAATTACTTTGGTAATTTTCCAGTCTCTCCATTTTCCCTAAAAACGTATTTTAGTCCCTCAAAACTGCTCCAAAATTTTAGGACCCAAAAAGCTGCCAAAAATAGTAAATTGTGCTATAATTAAGGAAATAGAAAAGAAACAATGATGGGGGTCCAAGTGGAATAAGCGATTGCCCACTAATATCCACCTGTTTCATTACAAATTTTCTTACTTTGTTTAATCTCGATTTGATTTTTCTTAACCACTTTGTGATAAATAGATACTATCTTCCAGGGTTTTTGGTTAAGACCACCACCATGCAACTAGAAGACTAATCATGTTTTTGGATTTGTTTTTCAAATTCTTTAAAGACTAGAATTACAATTTCTAGTTATTGAAGCTACATATAGGTTTACATCGGCAATATGATGGCACCTGACATTAGAGGAAATTTCAGCATAAAAGTGGCCTTCTAAGGAAAAATAATAAAATAAGAGTTATATATTTTGGAGGGAAAAGAAAAAAGCTAATTTTTTTATTGTATTTTTGGTTTATCTCCTTGTACGTTTACTCAAATTTCAAGTGTAGACACTCGTTAGAAGTAGAATTAAATTATGCATCCAACGAGTACCCATTACGCATACTTTTGAGAAGACCAGAATGGATACAAATTAAAGATACATTAAAAAAACACGTTTAACACATTTTCCAAAGTATTTTCATTTTTTATCAGTGTGGGTCTTCTCAAAAGTATGCATAATGGGTACTTGTTGGATGCATAATTTCATTCAGCATCCAACACGTGTCTACACTTGAAATTTGAGTAAGCCTATAGGGAGATAAGCCAAAAATACAATTAAAAAAAGTAGTTTTTTTTTCCCAAAATATTTACATGTACTTCTTTTTAAATTTAAAGGATTTTTATTGGCTTACATATTACGTACATGGAAATTTCATGGGCACATTTAGGCTTAAATTTCCTCTAATGTCCCACGCCTTTGGTGTTGTTACATGCCAATAATGGAGATAATAAATGATCCAAATTTAAAAAAGAACAAAACAAAATACATATATAACCACAATACATAGATGCAGCAAAAATAATACTTCATTTCATTAATATCAAAGAATTGAAAAATGCTTACAGAAAGAACGGAAATAAACTATCTCAGGCGATGATAACTTATCTCTCAGAAGAGATGTGGTGGCTACATGCCTCTGAACTGTGTTACAATGAGGCTCGATGGCCTTTTTATCATTTAGAAACAATGAGAAATCATAAACATAAAAAAAATAACCATAGGAGATGAAACGCCAAAATATTGTGGGACCCGTTAGGGTAAGTTGGAACGTCAACTTCCTGGGGTCGTAACTTTTGCATATGATCTTCGTTTGGCTATCATAAAACCTCGTTTCAAAGATCTCGAAGAACAGGCTGAAAAAAAAAACTAGCAAACCAACAAATTACGTTGGGAATTTTCCAATCTCTCCATTTTCCCTAAAAACGTCTTTTAGTCCCTCAAAACGACTCCAGAAGTTTAGCACCCGAAAAATTGCCAAAAATAGTAAATTGTGCTATAATTAAGGAAATAGAAAAGAAACAATTATGGGGGTCCGAGTGGAATAAGTGTAGAAATTATATAACTTATGTTATATATCCAAGATTCTCCTGATCACACACAATTTTAACTTCATGCACAATGCAAAATCTATTCCACCATTGATCATCACATGCGGAAATTAAATCAATTGCAATGCACACATGAAACCATAAGAATTCACACACATTAACACAATTGTTTTACGAGAAATCCTGAAGCTAAAAACCCCAAATATCTATATATAATATATGTCATAGAGATCATGTAGCAATCCTCATACAAAGCTGATCATATCAAGCTCTCAGTACAATACAATCGCTACACACTAATCTGGCTCGATCTAGCAAATCCATGCACCAATATTTGCCACCTGCTAGCCTGCCTCTACTGTGAAATCCCTGCTGAAGAATGGCTCTAAATGAACTCTAATCCACCTGGCTTGCACTGCGCAATCCTCATTGGCATCTCCAATCAATGTGTGGTGCAAACAATGCAAAACTATAGTCACAACTAATAGTCACACTTGCTCTTTCACCTACCTCTCCACTGGTCTCCACTGGTCTCCACTGTGTATAACTGAGTTAAACTGAACAAAACTCCACCAAACTCTGTCACATGAGTTATAACTGAAGTCCTCCATGCAATAGCTCCAGTAAACCCTTAGGAATAGCGTAATTCCTTCTGTCAGCTCATATGCCACATCTGTGCACTTAACTGAAGTGCTCCAAGAGAATAAGATAATGTTTAGAGTCCAAATATTATTAAGAGCTAATAATATTTGACATATCTAATCTTAGACTGGCAATCTAAAAATAGATTCCGCCCAATATGTCTAAAAATAGAAGTCCATCTATTTTTCCAACTTGACCAATTATCCACAAATAGCATCCTGCAACTCATAGAATATGATCGACATGTCTAAAAATAGACTTTGCGCCAAAAATAGCCTGCGGGTCCACTTAGTGAAGGCAACTCTTTTCACTAAGCTCATCATCTTGTTGAATCTCAACACTCCCTCTCAACAAGATAGGGATTATCTGCCACCCCGATCCTATCTCTATGGTATTCGAATTTGCTCCTAGTGAGCGCCTTCATCAGAATATCTGCATCCTGATCCTCCATAGTAATATAAGAAAGCAACATGAACTTCCGCTGCACAAAATCTCTAATATGATGGTACCATATGTCAATATTTTTAGATCTGTCATGAAATACTGGATTAACTGAGAGTTTAATGCAACTTTGATTATCACAATATATCACAGTAGGATCTAAGTGTGAACCGAACAACCTGACCAGGATCTTCCTCATCCATATAGCCTCGCATGCAGCCAAACTTGCTACCATGTATTCGGCCTCCGCTGAACCGAGTGCCACGGATCTCTGTTTCCTGCTGTACCAAGAAACTGTTGTAGAACCAATACTGAATATCCCTCCAGATGTGCTCTTTCTGTCCGTTGGGCTCCTTGCCCAATATGCATCCGTGAAGCCATGCAGCTTCACCTTATCCAACTATCTGTACCACAATTCATATTCCGATGTGCCTCTGAGATATCTCAATACATGCTTGCCTACCTTCCAAAAGAGCTTGGTAGGCTTAGCCATAGCTTATGAAAGCTGGTTAATAGCATAGCATATGTCTGGTCGTGTATTGACTAGATACATGAGCGAACCAACCAACCGTCGACAAACAATGGCATCCACTACCTCTGCCGATGTAGCATCCTCTTTCCTCCAACCACCAGGAAGAGGAGTGTCAATAGGCTTGCAGCCTTGCATGTTGAACTTCTCCAGTTTCTCCCGGGCATACTTGCCTTGAGACAAAAATAGTCCATCCTTCCGCTGCCAAATTTCCAATCCCAGGAAATAATGAAGGAGGCCCAAGTCCTTCATCTCAAACTACTTTGCAAGATCTTCCTTGCGTGAGTGTATCAAAATTTCATCACCTGTTAGTATCAAATCATCTACATAAATTACATTTATCAGCAACTTACCCTCCACGACAATCTGGTATAGGTTCGGATCCGCCTCACTCTTGGTGAATCCAAGTCTGGTGAAATAACTGTCTATCCATGTGTACCAAGAACGAGGTGCTTGTTTCAGCCCATACAACGCTCTTTTGAGCCTGCACACATGCGATTCGCTACTGAAGATTTCGAATCCCTCAGGATGCTCTATGTACACCTCCTCCTCAATGAATCTGTTGAGGAACGCAGTCTTCACATCCATCTGATGAATTTTCCAACCCATCTGTGCTGAGAGAGAAAGGATGTACGGTAACAGAAGAATACATGGGCGGGTGCAAGAGTTTCTTCTGGTACGATCCTCGATGCGCGAAGCCCCCACGACGCCGTCTTTCCTTGTGCTTCTCGACGCTCTTGTCGACGGCTTGCTTCCGCACGAATCCATCTCGAACCTACCACTGATTTCCCTTCTGGCCTTGGGACAATCTCCCATGCACTATTTCTGACAATCGAATCATACTCTTCCACCATGGCATCTACCCATGCAGGGTCCTCCACAGCTTCCTCGAAAGAGGATGGTTTTATCACGATACACTTGCTCATCAGAGCCATGTATCCAGTATATCAGTCAGGTGACTGTCTCTGTCTACACTGTGATGTAGGTGCTCCTACATTTTGTGCTGCATCAAGATTCAGTCGCTCAGCTTCTGTAGTGTGCTTCCGCCCTCTGATGTTTGGCGCTGCATGAGTGGTTTCTTCCACTCTATGAACCTCCTCTTGTGGCTGATCCACATCCTGAGGCTCATATTTAGGAGCTAGTAGCTCCTCATCTGCATGCAAGTGTAGCTCCCTCTCAAGCGACAACTTCATGGCTTTCTCCTCATGAAATTTGATATCTCGTAGCACAACAGTCTTTCGACTGTCTGGAAAATACACACGATAGTTGTGGGGTGTTTCTGTGTACCCCACAAATATCCCAACCTCTGCGGTCGGCTCTAGCTTCTTCCTAGAATCCTTCGTCACATGAATGTAAACAGGTGAGCCAAAAATATTCAAATGAGAAATATTAGGCTTCTTACCAGAAAACGCCTCTTCGGGTGTACTAATGCCAAGTACTCTATGAGGACACCGGTTTTGCACATAAACCACAGTGTTGCATGACTCAGCCCACAAGTGTATGGGAAGTCCCTGATCTTGCAACATTTCTCGTGCAACACCCACGACCGTTCTGTTCTTTCTCTCCGTGACCCAATTCTGTTGTGGGTTATGAGGTGCTATGAGCTCTCTTCGAATTCCTTTTGTGTTGCAAAAGTATTTGAATTCGACAGAGATGAATTCACCACCATTATCGCTCCTAAGAGCTTTCACCTACTTCCCCGACTCTTTCTCAACCAATGCCTTGAACTCACAGAACTTTGAGTATGTCTCGCTCTTCTTCTGCATGAAGAAGATCTAGCACTTACGAGAAAATTCATCAACAAATATCACATAATACATGTGCTTTGCTGTTGAAGCTACTGAGAAAGGTCCACAAACGTCTGTGTGAATTCTCTCAAGGATTGTCATGGCGTGACTCTCCTTCTCATGAAAAGTGGTCTTCACAAATTTTCCCAAAGTACATCCCTTGCATTGATCTGACTGCGCAAGTGTACCCTTGGGAAGCCCGGTAGAAATCTGCTGCAAAATTTTCAAAGTGCCATGGTGAAGATGGCCCAATCTCCTATGCCACAATTCACCCTCATCTCGGCTCACCACTCCTTCTGCTTTTCCTTCCATCGTTGCACAACCATCTACCTGCAATTGATAAAGGTTCTTAACTCGAACCCCTATCCTCCAGGTTTCACCAGTTGTCTTACTACGCAGGAAAGCCTTTCCCTTGCTAAAAACAACATCATAGCCCTTGTCTTCCAACATAGCCATCGAGATCAGATTCTTCTTCAATCCTGGAACATGCATGACATCCTTCAATATGAAAGGTTTACCAGACTCCCTCTCAAAGGAAATGGTCCTGATACCAGTAGCAATGTATCTACCATCATCGCCCATCTCGATGTGCACTCCAAGATCCTTCTCATCCAGATCAGTAAACAAATCTTTGTCTCCATTCATATGGAAAGATGCACCACTGTCAAGAAACCACACTAATCCCATCACACTTGAAACCAAGCATGCGATCAGTGAAAAATCCAGCTCAAACTGCGAGGCTAAGGCCTTTCCAGCTGCAGATCTAGCAACCTGATTATTTTTCTTCTTATGTGGACAATTAGTGGCGTAATGTCCGTGTTGGTGACAGGGAAAGCACTTCACCTTGGACAAGTCCTACTTCTTGCCTTTCGCACCGGATTAAGAAGGATTTTTCTTTCCCTTCCATTTCATTTCTTTGGCAGTCAAAGCACAATTTTCTTCATCTTCATTCTTCGATAAAGATCCATACCTAGTACCCCGCCTTATCTCCTCCTGCACAAGATCCAACCAAAGTTTCTCCCATCCTGGCAATTTCTCCCGACCATTGACAGAGTCCTCGTAGCTATGCCAACTCTTCGGAAGTCCAAGGAGAGCCAATCTCACCAAGTCCTCTTCATCTACAGTAACCCCCACACTTCCCAGCTCATCCCTGCACTGGAAAAAATTTGTGAGGTACTTGGGTATACTGTCGCATTTCTCCATTTTTATTTTCCTGAGTTTGTCTTTAAGCGCCAACTTCCTCTGGTCGCTTCTGCTTTGGAACAAGTCTGTAAAATATTTCCACATCAAGAATGGAGAAGCTTTACCATGAAGGTTGGACACTATGTGATCCTTCACACCTTCCAACAGAATCCTTCAACATTTTGTTGTCTTCTTTTGCCATGCGTTAAGTGTGGCTGCATCGCTAGAAGCAGGTTTTGGAACTTCAACATCTATGAACTCCTTCAACCCATTATCATCCAGCACTGCCTCCATCCTATCCTTCCATGCAATATAATTCTAGCTTCCCTCAAGGGCATACTACAATCTCAATCCGTTGAAAGACATTTCAATGAATGCTCAACTTCGACACCAAGAAAACACTGCAGCAAATTCGAATTCCACCAGCACAAAACTCAACTGTTTCAGTAATTACAATCTGCTCCAATGATCAATATTGCTCTGATACCATGTATAAATTATATAACTTATGTTATATATCCAAGATTTTCCTGATCACACACTATTTTAACTTCATGCACAATACAGAATCTATTCCACCATTGATCACCACATGCAGAAATTAAATCAATTGCAATGCACACATGAAACCATAAAAATTCACACACATTAACACAGTTGTTTTATAGGAAAGCCTGAAGCTGAAAACCGCAACTATTTGTATATAATATATGTCATAGAGATCATGTAACAATCCTCATACAAAGCTGATCATATCAAGCTCTTAGTACAATACAATCGCTACACACTAATCAGGCTCAATCCAGCAAATCCATGCACCGATCTTTGCCACCCGCTAGCCTGCCTCTACTGCACAATACCTACTGAATAATGGCTCTGAATGAACTTGAATCCACTAGGCTTGCACTACGCAATCCTCATTGGCATATCCAATCAATGTGTGGTGCAAACAATGCAACACTATAGTCACAACTGATAGTCACACTTGCTCTTTCACCTACCTCTCCACTGGTCTCCACTGAACTGTCCATGCACTGTAGTTAAATGATGTATTATTCAATTGATTAATGAGTTAATATTTAGTGAATTAATTAATAATTAATTCACACCACTCTCACTAGTGTATCAATCAGTTAGACTAGATACAACTAGCTCAACTGTGTCTAACTGAGTTAAACTGAACACAACTCCACCAACTACTTCTATAACTCCACCAAACTCTGTCACATGAGTTCTAATTGAATTCCTCCATGAAATAGCTCCAGTAAACCCTCAGGAATAGCGTAATTCCTTCTGTCAGCTCCTGTGCCACATCTGTGCACTTAACTGAAGTGCTCCAAGAGAATAAGATAATGTTTAGAGTCCAAATATTATTAAGAGCTAATAATATTCGACATATCTATTTTTAGACTGACAATCTAAAAATAGATTCTACCCAATATTTATAAAAATAGAAGTCCATCTATTTTTCCAACTTGACCAACCATCCAAAAATAACATCCTGCAACTTATAGAATATGATCGACATGTCTAAAAATAGACATAATCTAAAAATAGAATTTGCGCCAACAATAGCTTGCGGGCCCACTTAGTGAAGGCGACTATTTTCACTAAGCTCATCATCTTGTTGAATCTAAAAAATAAGCGATTGCCCACTAATATCCACCTAGATCAGTCCTTCCCCCTTAGGAAGCAATGGTCCCCATTACGTTGAGTGCCTCCATGAGATGGGGAAACTTTTGTTGAACCTAGTCCCTGGTGAACCACTTGCCTTGGTGAAGGAGTTGGCCTACTCTGACAACTTGATATAGTTGGATCCTTTGTTGGCAAGTGTTGTTGATATGTGTGTCCATGATCTAATCAGTTTCAATCTATTCCATGCAGTCTGAGTTTAATTTTTTTGGTGTGGGTTGTTCTCCAATGTCGAATGTGTCGAGTAATGGTGGAAAGTATGGTCGAAGGTGGTCCACATTGAACATTGGGTGTAGGGAAAGGAACAATGGAATGCTGAGCTCGAAGGCATTGTCCCATACAACCTTGGTGATGATGTATGACCCATATCAGAGTGGGTGAATCTTGTGGTGGGGGCCTCGAGAGGCGCTCCTTCTGCAAATGTAGCCAAACTTTATCACCCACCTAGAACTTGTTCTATACTCGATGCTTGTTGGGTGTGTTTTATATTATTTACATGACTCAATCCACGTGCGAAGTGAGAGGGGGAGGGTTTCCCCCCTTGGTTGCGTCGAGAGTAGTAAGGGGGGGTGTAACCCCCCCCTATCGGGGGGTTTACAAGGGGGCCACAAGGGGGGCTCAAACCCCCCCTGTCAGGGGGTCCTCGACAGTGCCCCGTGAATGTTTTTTTGGACCCTATATTAGGTGGGTAGACCTACCTATGGTTTTGCGCATGGGTTTTTCAGATGGTTTTGGGCATGATAGTTTTCTATCCATGGTATTTTGTAGATCCAGTCAAGGGAACTATGGTTATGTTCTAATCCAGGGTTAATGGATTGAGGTTTATGAATGCTTCAACATGTATATATATGTGTTGTAACATTGAATGGAAAATAATGAAAAATAAATCCGGTAGTCCCGGTTTTTAGATCCAGGGGAAAATATCTGTGTATATGTGTTTCATGTTTATGTTCTCGCCATTGTTTATTTTCTGTTTTTTATGAATTCATTTTCAGGTAATTTTTGTACAGGGTTCAAACCTACAATCTTGATCATGTCGCTGCTTGTAGTTAGCAATGACTCTATCCAATATGTCATGGACTTGTTGGTGGATGTGTTGAAAATGCTCAATGAAGTTGTTAGCCCTGTCAGCTTCGGTCTGGACATGAGCCACATCTATCTGAGTAGCTGCAAATGGTATAGACACATCAATGGGACATAGTGGCTAGAATCCCAACCCCGCCTGAAAGGGGTTGTGGCAAGTTGAGCTATGGAGAGCTCAATTGTAGATGACCTGGACATAGGGGAGGCCTTCATCCCACATGCGTGGATGCTTCGATTTTTACATGCACATAATGTGTATGATCATCTGGTTGACGACATCTATTTTTCCATCAGTTTTGGGGTGTAAAGACGCGGATTTAGTAAGCTTGGTTTCCATCATCAGACAGAGACTTGACCAAAATGTACTCAGGAACATGTTTTCCTAATTTGAGATAATGGGCTATGGGATCCCAAACTGCACCCACACTTGTTAAAAGAAGAGCTTAGCAGTGGCTTCTCTTGTGATATTATTCTTGTAGGCTTCCAGAATGGTCATCTTAGAGAATCTTTCGACAACCATGAAAACACAGTCATTTCCATTCTTAGTAGAAGGAAGGCCCGACATGTAATCCATGGAGATGGATTCCCAAGGTTAGCTAAGAGTAGGCAAAGGAGTATATAGGCCTTGCTTCTTGATGGTCGGTTTGGAAATGGTGTAGGCAATGCAGGACCTCATGTAATTCCCAACATTTTGTCGAAGATTTGGCCAATAGAAATACTTTTGCAACACTGCCACTATTTTTTCTACCTTGGAATTTCCAGTGAATCGACTGTAATGTGCTCCCAAATAATCTTATCCTGCTTGCTTGAAGGAAGAACAAAGGTGTCCTGGGTGGCATAACAATGCATCCTGGAGGTGATAGTTTGGCACTTGTTTTCTTCCCAGGAGCATTTGGTATGTGTTACAAAAGTCTAGATCGCTCTTATAAAAAGTCAGCCATCTCGAAGTCTCACTCCCACAAGGGTGGAGCACAGTGGCCAGATCCATGACCATTGACCGACTAAGGAAGTCTGAAACATTTTTGGTGTTTCCCTTCTTGTACTTGATATTCAAATGCAACTGTTGCAGGTATGTGGACCATTTATGATGGTGATCATTATGCAACTTTCCTTGTGTCTTTATGAACTAAAGGGGTTGGTGGTCTATGTGGATGACTATTTCCTTCCTTAGAATATAATGCTTCCACTTTCGGCAGGCCTGCACAATGGAATACATCTATTTATCATAGGTGGGATACTTCTAGACTTGTTTGAAAGTGTCTCACTGTGATATGCTACTAGATGACCCTAATGAGCAAGAATTGCACCAATCACATAGTTAGAGGAATGTGTTTCAATCTCAAATGGTTGCTGCAGGTCTGGTAATGTTAGCACTGGAGCAGAGCAGAGGCGATGCTACAAATTGACAAATTCCTTCTATTCGGTTTCAGAAAATAATAACTTTTCTTTTTCTCCTCCCTTGGTGACTTGACTCAGAGGCCAAGTGATATGAGAGAATCCAAACACGAACCTGCAGTAGAAGTTTTCAAGTCCCAGAAACATCCAAATCTTTGTTAGAGTGGTTGGGGCTAGCCAGTCCTGAATGAATTGTATATTGGTTGGGTCCACATGCACACCTCGCTAATCAATGATGTACCTCAGGTATTGAACCCGGGTGATACCAAAAGTGCATTTCTCCAAATTGGCACACAACTTGTGTTTCCCTAGGGTTTAGAGGACCTGTTGAATATCATTGGAGGTGCTATTCCCAAATCTGGCTGAAGATCAAGATGCCATCCAAATACACCACCAGGAATGAGCTGGTGAATGCCATCCATCAGCCTCATGAAGATTGCGGAGGCATTCGTCAACCCGAAAGGCATGATCATCCATTCGAAAAAGTCCTCCTTGGATTTGAAAGTAGTCTTCCATACATCAGATGGTTTGATTGGTACCTGGTGATAGCCAGAATTCAAGTCAATCTTGCTGAAATATTTGGCCCCCCTCAACTGGTCCAGAAGGTCATCGATCCGTGGGATTGGATACTTATTCTGGATAGTGATATTTTTCAACACCCGATAGTCAATATAGAGTCTACAGGTGCCTTCCTTCTTCTATACTAAAACAATTGAGCTCCCACAAGGTGATGAGATTTGCGTGATGTGCCCTTTATGAAACAGCTCTTGGATTTGCCTCTTTATTTCATCATTCTCCAAAAAAAAGCGTCGATAGATCAACCCATAGGGTAGCGACGCGCCCGGGATCAGATCGATGGAGTGCTTGACCTTACAGTGTAGAGGTACCCTTATGGGTGAGGCGAAGATGTCCTTGTATTCCTCCACGACCTTGTCCATCTACTGCTTCCATGCGGGGGAGCCCTATATGGAGGCCATGGCCACAATATTCTTCTTGCCCTGAGGGCGAATTGTAAGGAAAACAAATTTCCTGGTTTGGGAAATGATCTTACTACATTTCTTCATAATAATCAATGAAATGGTAGTAGGCAGTGCTACCTCTATTATCCTGTACGCCTTATTTCCCCAAGTAATGATAATAGAGGGAGGCCTAGAATCATACACAATATGTCACTTCCACAAGTATGGTCGGCCTAATAATACATCACAAACTTCAAGAGGGGAAGCATCACACAATACCTCACCTGTGAAGGGCTTGATGTTGTAGGGAAGGTGACACTCTTGGTTGACATGAAGATCTCGTCCTTGGCGAAGCCACCCTATGGTATACGACTGCAGGTGTGTTGTGGTCGGTAGGCCCAACTGCTTCATGACCTGTGCTGAAATGAGGTTCTTTTGGCTTTCATTGTTGATAATGAACTACAGTGGATAACCCTTCACCCACATTTGGGAATGGAAGAGGCACTCCCCCCCCTCTGGATCTTTGCGCTCATCCATTTGGATCTTGGTGGTGGAAACAATGACAATGGGTTTTGCATCAATGATATGCTTCCCTTTGTCCTTCCCCTTTTCTAGTTCTGACTCAAAGTCAGAACATGCATTTTATTTAGATGCCTCTAGCTCAGACACAAGTGACTACTTGGCCCAACACTCACTTGTGTTAGGAGTGGAGATTTTATGGAATTCACACCACTTTACCGTGTCCTTATTTGTATTCTTGGTGTTGTTCTTTGCTTGCGGCTTTGACGGATTTTCCTGGGTCGCCCCACCCTAGCTTTGTCCTTTGTTCTATGGTTTGGGGCACCTTTAATTTTCTTTGGATTCACATATCCAAAGTCTCGTTTCTTCTGTTTAAATTATTTCTCAATATTGGCAGCATATCAGTATGTCGCACTAAGTGAGGATATGTCGAGGAACTCCATTTCCTCTTGAATGTATTTGTTCAAACAATTGTGGTACTTGAGCACCAAATGTTTCTTCGAATCTTTAATACCCAAATTTGTGTGCAAGGTATGGAAAAAATTTATCAGCTCATGCACATCTTGATCCCTTTACTGCCATAGCATAGTCCATTATATGTACTTGTCCTCATAGCTCCCCACAGGGTAATATTTTTTCTTGATGCCATCTCAGAAAAAAAATCCAAGTGGGTGTGGCTGAAAACAGTGAGGGTTCTCCCTTGTCCCTCTGTTCAGAGTAGGTTTCCCACCAATCCTTGACATGGGGGGAAAATTTGAGGAGCGAAAAAGTAATTTTTTATCTATCGGGAAAATCATGAACCAAAAAGTATCCTTCCAACATTGCTAACCATCTATCTACGAAGTCTACATATATATGACCTTCAAATATGGGAATGTCAAAGTTGACTTGTACCTTGAAGGGAGTGGCACCTCCAGAGTGACTACCAGATGAAGATGCGTCGCCTGTGGGCATCCACCGAAGGATCTGTGAAAATTTGTCCATCATCACGTTCCTTTGTTGCTCGAGGCCTTCTTCAAGAAATATTTTGATAGGATCTCCTGCTCCCTCATATTTCTCTTCTTCCACCATGGGAAGTCGTCGAGGTTTGCGAGGATGGTATTGCAAAGGTTTAATGAGTTTGAGCCCTAACTCCTTATACCCTAACCGCGTTGGGGACATGTAAAGAAAAACAAAGAAAGAGAAGTCCGCTCTAATGCCACCGATCCAAATTTAAAAAGGAACACAACAAAATATAGATATAACCACAAATAAAGAGATGCAGCAGAAATAATACTTCATTTCATTAATATCAAAGAAGTGAAAAATGCTTATAGACATAATGGAAATAAACTAGCTCGGGCGATGGTAGCTTTATCTTTGAGAAGAGATGTGGCGGCTACATGCCTCTGAACTGTGTTACAATGAGGCTCAGTAGCCTTTTTATTATTAAGAAATAATGAAAAACCATAAACATCCAAAAGCCTAACCCTATGAGATGAAGTGCCAAAAGCTTGTGGTCCCCGTTGGGGTAAGTTGGAATGTCAACTTCCTGGGGTCGTAACTTTTTCATACGATCTCCGTTTGGTTATCATAATACCTCATTTCAAATATTTCGAAGAGGAGGCCAAAAAAAAACTAGCAAACCAAGTTGAGACTTTTCAAGTCTCTTCGTTTTCCCTAAAAATGTCTTTTAGTCCCTCAAAACGGCTCTGGAAGTTTAGGACTTGAAAAACTGCCAAAAATAGTAAGTTTTGCTACAATTAAGGAAACAAAAAAGAAACAACGGCGGGGTCCAAGTGGAATAAGTGGGTGTCCACCAATATCCACTTGGATCAATAAATTTTCTATAAATGTCATGAATGGTAGTTGGGTGCATTAGATAATAAACTGTTTGTAGATGTCATGATTGGTATCTGGTTGCATTCGCCACGTTTTAGAATGTTTGTAAGTGCTCATAGATGGGTTGTGTATTATAGTATGTAATTTATTCTACTACCAACCATGCTCATCTAGGACTGCAGATTACAAAGTGGAGGGTGAAAAGTACAACGTGAAGGATGAGTTGTGTAGTACTCTTTGCTCGAACTTGCATTTTTTGTAGCCAAAGCCAAATAATTGTACAAGGAGTAGAGAGGATGAATACAATGATAAGATATACTTACAAGGTCAGCGAGTGTCTACTGGATTTAGGGTATTGAAAAGTTGGAGACTTCCGTATTTATTCATATTGTTGTTGGAGATTTTCAGAAGTGAACCATATAATGTTTTTGATTCGTCCAATGTTTCATATGGTTATTCCATCTATCATCAGGGACCAAAGAGCTATGAGAGTAAATGAGCGTTAAAGAGCCTTTTTATAGAAAAATTATATTGAGTATCTGTTGGGATAAATATAAGAGAGAAATAAATTTGGTCAAAGGTTAAAGTGATATTTAAAGATTTTAAAATAAAATAATTAGAAATAATGTTAAATTAGATAAAAGAGTTAATGATTGAAACAATTATTTGACTAGAATTAGGCTAGGTCACAAATAAAATTTTAAATAATTTAAAAGTGAAAAATGAAAAAAATTAAGAATTAATTAAATAATGTTAAGAATTGATTGTATAAAAACTAAATTTTGATAGGGGCTCATGCTGATTTGATATATAAGAAGTTAAAATAAAATAATTAGAAATGAATCTTAAATCAGATGAAATCATTAAAGAAAAACAATTATTTGACCAAAATTAAACAACGTCACAAAGAAAATTTAAATAATTTAAAAATAAATTAGATATTAATTAAATAATATTAAGAATTATAAATTTTTATTTTTTAATTAACACTACATTGTTTTTTTTAATAGAAAGTAAAATAAGAATTAAAAAAAGAAACTAATTTAAAATTAAATAAATGGAGATTAAAAAATTTATTTTAGAAATTAATTAGAATTTTGATATAGCTAAAACATTATTATAAATTGAACTTGATTAGATCAAAAAGGGGAAGGGTATAATTAATTAACATGGTATAAGGAAAGAAATAAATAATGAGGGAGAATAGGAAACAAATTATGAGGAAGGGAAGGGAAGGGAAGGGGTTATCATAATTTTTTAATTAAAAGAATAGGAAGGTTTAGAGGGAAAGAGAGAATTAAAGGAGAAAATGCATCAAGAGAGGGAGATAAGGAAACTAAAGGAGGGTCGCGAATCAAAGGTGATATGGTAGATCACGGGATTCCAGGATTAGATAAGCATGTATCCATCCTCCCTGTTACATTTATTGTGGTTCTTCTTGATTTTGAGGGCTTTCTCAAATAATATGAGAGTTATATAATGATACAAAGGATGGGATTTTTTTATTGATCGAAACAAATTAAGTTCTTGGACTTAAATAAGTGTTCAACGATGGAAAACTTTGAAAGAATTTTATGGTTGGTATGAACTGTGTTCTTTGAGGTGGGCTTTGAAAGGACGACCAATTTTTCCAATATAATATTTACTGCAAGAATAGGGAATCTAAAAAACCCCTGATCCTAACATGGGGTCTAATATATCTTTGGTCAATCAGATTAATTTCTTGAGGGTTTTATGGGGTTTAAATACATTTTTTTATGTTGTTTTGGCCAATATATTTGCTATAAGATCAATGGTTCCTTTAATGTACGTGAGAGTAATTTGGACATAAGAGGGAGAGGGACTAGTGTTGGTGGATCTAGGGTGAGAAACCAAATGAATTTATTTAATGATATGAGTGGAGTAATAACCATTGGATTTGAAATCTTGGAACAAATGGGATTTTTCAGCTGAAATAATCTGGGGAGAAAATATTTTTAGAGCTCTGGAAATGAGGGTTTTAAGAACACCTGATTTTTGGGTTAGGTGGTGATGAGAAGGGGTGTGGAGATAACAATAAGAGTGAATATTTTTTCTATAGACTTGATGGGAGAGGGAGTCGTTGGGGAGGCGGGTAACAATGACATCTAGGAATAAAAGGGATTTATTAGATTTTATTTCCATAGTGAACTAGATATAAGGGGAAATGCTATTAATATAGGAATGAAATGCGTCAAGCGCAGGTTGGTTGTTTTTCCAAATGAATGACTTGTTGGTAGATTTTCACATCGTTTACCTTTTCACCAATATCCTGGTCCCCGAAGCTTTAAACATTATCTCACAGTTAGTAGATCCTAAGACCTTGAATCTGATCCAATTTTTCCTGAACTCCACTTTCTTCTCTTTTAAAGGTTCCATATATTGTTGATAAATCTAGAGGCATATAAATAGGTGATTTCTCTTTCTTCAATAACTGCTAGTGATGTATTTTTACTTAACTTGATTAGCTTATTATTCAATATGATTATTATTTTGTTTTTCTATCATAAAACAGCTATAAAACACCAAAGATAAATAAGACAAGAGGACATAAAATGTAGGTTGTAAGCCAAGGCCATAGCCTCTCCTTTTGAGAGGAAACCCACAAGAAATATTCTCTTCTTATAGAACTTCAAATGAAGAATTCCAAGACTTAATACCCTTGTCAAATATCCCTCCAAGACTAAGTCAAACCTTATTTTGATGAGATTATCTTCCACAATGTCAACGCCAGTCAAACTTTCTCCACAAATTCAAATTTTGGCCCTTCCTCATATTTTCAGCCTTGCTGATTCAAGACTGCAATTTTGGTTTCTACTGCAGAAACCCTAGGTCACACGCGTGAGATAAATATGGTTATTTAATTCATTTTTCTCCTTTGCTTGGAGAGTAGCTTCTTCTCCAATAATTCAGATTACATGATGATATGTCTTTTATCTTATTTTGGCCTCCTACAATATTTTGATCTCTGTTGCAATGGTTGACGCCCTAACTCTTTTGACGTGTGAGAAATAATGCTTAGAAACAATACAATATTTGGGTCTTTACTATTCTTAAGTTGCTCTCCCTTTTCACTGGCTAGAAGGATTATTTTTCCCTTGATTGAACTTGTTGTGATCTTGATTGATGATCATAAATGAGGTAGAGTGCTTCTAATTTATAGTCTTCTCTTGGTGGTTGAATAACCCTATCTTGAGGTCAAATTGTCCCTTCTTCTAAGCCGAAATCTCTTCTTGAAGGTTGACCCGTCTTGAAGGAATTCTTATAAAACTTTGACTTTAAAATACATTTCTTTGACTTGATACATGATTCCCAAGAGACTCTTCCATACATGACAATGACTTAATTGACTTGTTGACTCAATGAGAAGCCCTAGAAGTACTCTATGTGTGTTACACCTATAAATTAAATAATTCTGAGAATGAAACCCATTCTTCAAGAATGAAAATAATAATTTTATTTTTATATTTACATTAAATACATAAAATCATGATTACATATGTCATTATGAAGGCCAAACCTAGTTACATATTTGAACACTCCCTCTTAACTAGGGAGGTATTCATAATCTATACAAGGTACTTGTACATTATCATACTGAAGAATTATCATAAGAAGAGTCGGATAGGTAATCCATCTCATAAGCTATTATTTCATCATATCTCACTGCATCTCATCATACCAACCAACATTGCCACATAACAGGGCCTTGACTAACAACTCTATCTCTCCACAAGATCAGAGCACAATGTTGGAGAGACAATGACTAATAGACACCATCATTATTGTATCTTAAGGAACATACCCCACCTGGATGTTCACAAGGTATGTACTTTTAGGACCATTCATATATTGGAATAACACATCCTCAAGGAATTTCCTCTTTGACTACTCTTGGATGCCCTACCACATCCTCAAAGAGTATAAAAATGAAATCTGAGATGCTCACCCAATCCTCCATTCTTTCTTCATACCATGAAGACATCGATGATGTGTCTATCTATCCCTAATAACTAGGGAGGATATACTCATTCCTATAAAAGGAATATACCCAAGTTCCTTCTTACCTAGGAACTTTCTCAAGCTCCCTCTTAACTAGGGACTTGTTTCCAACATTAGCTATCAACTCTTTGGTGGAGATCATGGTAATATCAACTGCTTGTAGGGATCCTCTTGTTGCATCATGTCATGAAATTCATCTTCTTCATTATGGATCCTTCTTCATCATAACTTCTTCGTAGGGCTTTGACCATATTTCTTCATCACTTCCATTCAACAAACCATAGGGTTGAACCAGTAGTCATGTCATCGTTTTCTTCATCGAAAAGTGATGTTCGAGTCCACATCATTCTTTCCTTCATACAACTACCTTTTCCAAGTCATGTTTCTTTCAGGATCTTTCATCCAATCTCATGAGTATTATTTGTAGGTGACTTAAACAACCCTCTTTTGGTAGCCCTATTACAACCCAACTAGATGCTTTCAAAAGTAAAAAATGAACATTAAATCAAAGTTACCCTTTTATGATGTCCTTTCGTCATGACATCAACTTGTCCAAGACCTTCATTATCAAGGTGCTCATTTTTCTAGTATACATATCAGGGTCTTCATACTTTCTTCTTCCATGGAGATTTCATAGCTAAATCTTCTAGTTATAGGATGTTGATCATTTATCTTATCTTACATGACTATAGTTGCATGTTTCACGAACTATTCTTCCTTTCTTCCATATTTCTTTCCTCATGATCTTATTTACATGTTTTTTTCAATATAGGAACCATGATTTTCAACCACCTCATATTACATATGAGGTTAGATTATATTGATTTTTCTTATCAATATGTACAAGAGTTCAAGACACATTGTCTATATATCTTCATGCATCATTATAATGGAAGAGATCCTTCTTCTTTGATCATGCTCATGAGTTCCAGGCTCAGTAAAATTTGTCTCCTTGTTTATGAGATAACATAGTGATTCATATAGGGGAGGAATGCGAGTGTATTCTTCTTTCTCTCCAAAGGGCTCAATAATATAGATCTTTCTTTTACTTTTCTATGATAAATATTAATTTTTTTCTAATAAGTTTATTATAATATCATTTCACCGAAAGTAATATTTAATAAATAGGATAAAAAAACAATAAATTAATGATGAACTACTGCATTTTAGTTAACATTTTCCCTCCATCATGCTTAATATTTTTCCTTCAGCTAGCCCAATATCCGTTTTTATGTTTCGATAATGTCTTTTCATATGTCTTTGAACATTGGACGATATTTTCAAAGCCTACATACTAGGATTTGTTGGCATGGACCTTAACGAATTAGTTGAATTTATTGATCTGTAGCCATTAAATTTGTCTACAACAAATTTCTTTCTTAGCAATGGCGGAGAAGGAATTTAAAGATGTGGATTTTTTTTTAAATGCTAAGATGGCAGTGTAACTGTACATTTTCAGTTGAATGAACCATTGAGGAGATATATAGTCCCTTGTCGGAGAAAATTTTGGAAATATGTTGTGTAGAAGGTTTTGAAACATTTAAGGTTTTTGAAACTCCATTTATAATAAAAAAACTAAGGAAAAAATTATATATATATATATATATATATATATATATATATATATATATATATATATATATATATATATAAGTGACACGTAATTTTAACTAGCAATTGCACCACATGTTGCAAAAGAAATGCCGTAAGGGGGTAGCATAAGAAACAATAGCATAGAAAAACCAACAACTATATCAGATATTGTGATGAATAAATAGGAAAAAAGTTAATTTCTTTGTCAAACTCAAGAGTCTCATATTATATTGAAATATTTTAGAACAATATGAAGCATAACTTTTTAAAACTAAATTCTCAAATTTTTTTAAAGTCACTAGTCTTTCATATATTTTCTATACAAGATTTTCTATTGTGGAGTGTCATTATCGTAGTATATTAAATGCATGGGGGTGGAATGGAATCTAACCGAATTTTCTATAGATTGGAATGGACAAGTGTGAAGCCAAATTAAATTACTACCATTGGTGTCATGAGTCATGTAGGTATTTTGAATTAGGGTTGGTTGCTTTTCAAATGCATGAGAAGATAAATGCAGAATGCCCATGGTGGATCATTACACATGCATGGTTGGTCTAGGTATTTTGAATTAGGGTTGGTTGCATTTCAAATGCATGAGAAGATAAATGCAGATGCATGGTTGGTCTGCTTGGGCATGTTGGATAGTTAGATGATGTATGTGTTATTATTACAGGAATCACAAATGGAGAGGATTTTAGAGTGAATACAATCAACTAGGAGACATGCACATCTGGATGTAAGAGAAGGGCATAAAACCCATAGTTTCCCTAGAAAATTCCACTATGGTCTTCTTAAATTGAAGAGAAAAACCCCCCAAAAAGGAAGAAAATTGAAAAATCAAAGCAAGGGTTTTGAAACAACCACCCATTGAAGAAGAAAATTATTACATCAATATAATATTCGATTATAGAACATATAATAGAGTGAAGCTTTTTCCATTTTATCAATATCAATATGTGATTTATTATTAGTCAAATATCTTATAGTTTAGTAATATTTCATAACATTATCACGTCATTGTCAATTGAGTTGTTTCCCATGGACTTTTTTTTCAAGGGAAATTGTCCTCTTTCTCAAAGTGAGGGTGAGAGTGAAGATTACTACAAAAATATTCATCTAAGGGTAAATGCAACAATATTCATAGCAACATAGCCATAACATTAATATTTTTCATTATCATGTCAAACACAATGAACCTAGTTAGAAAGATAACAACACTTATCTTTTTTTTTGTGATTTCCCATTAGAGAAACCGAAATAATCCCAATTGATATTATGTGATTTATCATTAATATAAAATATCAAAACAATTTTTTTTTGTTAAGCTTATATTCTATTGATTATCTAAAAGAGAGCATACATCAATCTTTTTCTTTTTTTGATTTCTCATTAGAGAAACCAAACCAACCAACCATCCAAAAATATGTTAATATATGAAGTGTTCAACCAAATAAATTACTATAAAAAAAGCTTTTATACCTAAGAGTAAGAAAACTATAGCTACAATGTTCATAGCCTAAGATAACTAAAGACATCCATAACCAGTCAATAAACCATGAAACAAACTAAGTTGAATTTGACATGTAAATTGACACATAGAAATGCCAATAAACCATAAAACAAACTAAGTTGAATTTGACACATAAATTGACACATAGAAATGCCAATAAACCATAAAACAAACTAAGTTGAATTTGACACGTAAATTGACACACAAAAATGCCAAGAGAATAATACAATTTTGTTTAATTATTTGTTTTTAATGCACAGTACAATTGTTCGAAACAACCTCTAATGTGTGAGATCACACGTTGTCTACAGGAGATGGCTGGCGGTGTTTGTGTGAATTGAGGAGTTTGAAATCACATCGACTGTTTTCTTGGCTCTAGGAGTACTAGTGGTCACCAAAATTTTGATAGACTGAATAATATAAGGAAACATAGGCAGTCCTTTCACCATATCCTCTGCAACAGTTCTACACATGGTAGAAAACACTGCAATAGAAATTTCCATTTCTTTTTTAGAGTCAATTGTAATCAAATAAACAAGTGTTGGAAGGGCAGATGCATTGATTATTTCCTCTGATCCTTGTGCGCTTCTAGCAAAAGTGGCAAGTACCGCCAACACATGTTTCGTGATTTCCTCCGTTGACTGGTGGAACCAAATACTTTTTATTAAATTTGAAAAAATCTCTACATTTACCTCACTGTCAGTGTTCCACAAAGCTCCCAAGCTCAGAATCAGTTTTGGTGGAAAGGATTTCCGCCGAACATGGCCTGTCAGTTCTACTGGTTCTAGTACACTTAGATTATTTAATGGAATCAACAAATATAGCAAGGAGTTTGAATCTTGTATTGAAATCAATGAAACGAGGGAGTCGTCATATATCTCACAGTGAAGCTACAGAAGTTCCGAATGTCTCATCACATTGAATAAGCTTTCAAAACAATTATCTGGAGCTCTCAGTACCTGCAACGTGCTCATATCAACGATATGGTTTGTAAAATCAACAGGATTGTGAAACAATTCACCCGATTTTTGTTGAACCATGCTAATTCCTCTCACTTTAATTGTTACAGGAAAGTGGTTGAAAACAAGATTTAAATTTTTGCAAATTTCATGAAAACACAACCTGAAAGGCACAATTCTCTACTTACATAAGGACAAGTTGAGAAGAGCCATGGGAGCATGTTTTTTCCTCTTTAAGTCCCTTCTCCAAGGAGACTCAACAGGGTTGGTATAGCGCGAGGCATGCTGCAGATCGTGCCTTTGTTGTTGTCCGCCATAGATACTGAGAGGCTAAACAGTGTAGCAGCCACGTCTTCTCTGGCTTCCATGCTACCACTTCTCTGGCTTCACACTTCGACAATCACGTCTAGAGCCCCAAAACCGTCATTTAGTTAAACATATTGAATCGATTCAACCTTCATTCAGTTAAAAATCTTAAATCAAGAATTGGTTGAGATGGAACAGTTTTTTATCAGACGGTGTAAACCTATTCAATCGTCTAACATTTCATTGGACGTTGCGGACCTGTACACTCTGGCACTTAGCAGAGTCGTTTTCAAATAAGCCGCCTACAACATAATTATTTTTAAATAAAAATTAATTGCCTATTTTAATTGTCTTATCAACATATTTTTTGATATTTTAACTCTATTTTTGATATTTTAATTTTATTTGTACTTGATGAAACATAAAATCTTCACTCCAATTTTTTTGAAGGTTTCAAAGCCTTTTACATATAATATTTCCAATAAAAACTTGGGCAATTATAATTAACTATAAAAACGTACATTCTCAAATAATGTAGCTTCTTAGTCTATTTTATATCAAATACTAGCTACTTCACATACTACACTCAATCATCTCCCACGAAATGCACACAATCTCGGATTCCTATCAGGATATCTGATGAAATAAGTCATTAATCGATTCCATTTCCTTCCCCAACCAATTTCCATATATTTCACTGTGTATAATACGACGGATAAAATATTTTGATTAATAATATTTTATTATTATTATAGTTAATTAGAGGAAAGATTAATATAAGTTAATTATTATTATAATTAATTATAAGAAAAATTAATATATAATTTAAACATGTAACAAAATTATTAATTATGGAGATTCACCTCATTTTACTATATAGATTAACAGAAAGACGATAATATTGCACATAGACTAGATTGACTAGATAAACCTGAAATATAGTAGAAAGATAAATATTGAACATAGACTAGATTGACTAGATAAACCAAAAAAATGGTAGAAAGATAAATAATTTTTTCATTACAGACAAAATTACCTAATAATTTCACCTAGCCCTCATTCCTTTATAAATTTAATAAGTTTATTAAGATGGGGATGGAAATTAGTTTTTCCATGAAACATGATTTCAAGGAAACAAACTTTATTATTGCCTTCCCTGGAATTTTTTTATATACCTAATGTGAAAGGCATCTCAAAATGATCGAGTTAATGTGAAAGCTAGCTCAAGAAACAATAGGGTACATTTTTATTTAGCAATGGATATGTAAGAGATCATACCATGCATATCAGTTTGTGACTCAACGAATGTAGCCTTGCAATTTAGATATTTTATATTTATTGCACATTAGTAAAACTATGTAAAATTATTTAAATTGGTCTATATAAAATGCAAACCTACCTTAATTATTTCCACTTGATCCTTGAAAATCCAAATCCATTTTGAATTTTTGCATCCTTTCTCTAAAATCATATAGCATTGTGAAATTATTGTCCTTTTCATTCTCTTTCAACCATTTAATTAAAAATGTTTCTAAAGAGTCTATAGATTTGACTAGCTAATTATTTGAAGAATACCCCTCCTCAAGTGTGCCTATTGTGACATATTTCCTATGCATAAAAGGAAAAACTACCTCCCTCAATATTTCTACAACTATATATTGCATTAAATTTCTCATAATCACAAAGATGTTCCTAGGCATTGAGACTTAATAATCTTTGTATGTCGTACCTCCACCAGGAAAACAAGATGAAACAAATCATAGACATCATGAATGAAAGATCTCAACTTTGTGACTCCTTTGTGATGATAGCCAATGTCCAACAAGAAAGGAATTCTCCAATTGCCCAATCAGTTTGTTTATATTCCTTACGTGTTCTTTATACCACTAAATCACTTCCATAGTATATGTCCATAAAAACCCATTATGTAGTTTAACCATATGCTATGTACTCATTCTAAGATCAAATTACTCACCTCTTTCTTTCCAATGACTGTCAATGAAATCCATAACTTCATTCTCAACCCAATCCTCATCCCTACCACTCGGTTCAATTTTTCATAATCCTGGCAACAATCGACTATAGATGTGGTCTCAAGTGGTTTTAGGAACTGCATATAAGATTCTTAAAGGAGGAATTTCCTCCAATTCCATTGCAAGCACCCTGTTTGCAATGGAATGAGTCACAATTATAATTCATATGAACAATAAGAACATGAAAAAAGAAGTAAGGGTAAGTGCAATGGTTCTTTACCTGAGTAAATGGATAAGTAAATTCCCCCCACAACTCCTCTAAGAACTTATATGTTGGCTGAAGTTTCAACAATAGCAATATCATCGCAAGTTGGTTGGAATAAAGGAATGGTCTTTGTGATACTCAAATGTATGTTGCTCCAAAATATACATCTCCCCCACAACCCTATTTGCTTCTTTCTTCTACTTTTTCTAAACCACTAAACGAATGGAAGTCCATGGCCCATATTTTGTCCTTGGAACAAAAAAAGGTGAGGTTCTCATGGAAGGTGAAATCATGGAGTCTTTTTCTTTCCTTGAGTCCCAAATATGCATGTGGTTGTTGAGGATTGTCCACACCATCAATAACAAGTTCATCTTTGGTAGTAGGTACCTATTTTGTCTTTTTACCATTTTCATTAACATCATCATGGAATATTGACATAATCAATGGGGTTAATGCACCACAAAACCCACCATCATACCCTAGGATTTTAGCTATGTGATACTTTAATTGGCTAACCCCTCTAGTAATTTGTTGTCCACACAATGTACAAGAGAATATTTGTCGGTTTGTCCCATATTCAAGTTCATCATATTGCCAAATTGGGTCTAAAGGATTTAGCATATTGGAATGAAAATACTTGACTTCCAACTTCAAACCTACGGAAAAAGAAAATTTAGAAGAAAATGAACATAAAACACTACTGGACAAAAATAAACTTGTTGGTAAATTGTTTGGTTTTGGGAAAATCATATTGGACATGTATTCTATGCAAATAATATGCAAGTCATTTTCGCAAGAAAATATAGTTGATTTCATCAAGAGCAAATTGTTTGTATATTGAAGGGATTTATTTCGAGAAAATCATAGTGGCCATGCATTCTTTTCAAAAATATGTAGTATCATTTTCAAATAATATTAAAGTGTATCATCTTGGAAGTAAATTATAGTTTATTTCGACTGAAACAAATTGTTTTTGGAAATGAACATGTATAAAAATTCTCTAGTTTATATTAACCACAAAGGTTTTAAGATAATATTTTCTTATAGATACTTTTGCCTTGGATTTGGTGAAAATAAAACCACAGAAACATAAAAGTTTGAGTAATTTATTTTCATACAATAGATGCGCTATAACCATGTTCTTGATTAGCATAATCAATTGCAACTTAAGCATTAAGTTCACAATCAAAATTGAATTTTTCTACTAGGACAATGAGTAGGGGTAGAAATGTTGAAATTGTAGCTAGGAATGGCTTCTTTGACTTATGCCTTAATCATATATGCAATTCGAATTCTGTCTCATAAATACTTGAGTTAGTTGTTAGTTAACATGTGTGATGTGGCTTATCACTAGTTTATTGTCAGTTACTTCGAGGTAGATGGATTTCAATGAGTTGTGTCTTAGTTGATAGCTAAAATTTAGCTATATAATGGAGTTAAACTCTAGTGACCCTCATTAACTGTTCTCTAATTATAAAATAGAGATAGACTTGAGTTTTATAGTTTAGTTGAGTAGTTTGAATTTTTTTCAACTCAACTGATTCTCAGTTAACTAGCTGCATCTACTAAATTTATCCCTAGTAGGGCATGCAATTTGAATTGCCTATTGAGACTAGATGAAGGCACATATCTGTTTATTCATTGTATACAGGTTTTTGTGGAGTGGAGTTTGAGAAGCAAGGAGAGCAAGAGAGGCTTGGGGATCAAGTAAGAGAAATTTCTCTTAGGAATTGGGCAAGGAAATAGGAGGAAATTCTTATTCTTTAGAGGCAAAATTTCTCTAGGAAATAAGAGCTCCTAGCATGCCTTATATACTTAAGTGTTGGTCAAGTCTTCTGTGGATTTTATCGGTATTATAGGGGCTTCAGGATTGAGGAAAATTCTTTGTAATAGATTATATTGCTTAGTTGATTTTATACAAGCAAGAGATTTTTTCCCAATTGAGTTCCCCAGATAAACCATTGTGTTCTATGTGTGATTGTGTTTCTATTCATATTTTTATTTTCCAAAGAATTTGGTAGAGAAATCTTGTGCCTTTTGTAGATAAATTCACTCTCATTAGTAGTTGCAAGGTTTCAAGGATTGCCTATAATAAACTCTATTTTAAAATTTAAATCATATTCTAAAATTACAATCATAACTCCCTCAAGTCATAAATGAATATGTCTATTATTGGTTTAATAATAGTAACAGACATGGGAAATCCATTAGCAACCCCCTAATATGATTGTAGTTGCACCATTTATGATTTTCTATACGTTTCATATGTTTTAAGGTAATGATCAACTTTGTGTGTTTTAATTTTGTAGTGATATTTAGAAAATACAAACAAGCGTTGAATTGGAGCTAATCAATGCCACATTGTGTTCCATTTTTTACTGTCCCAAATCATATAGAAAAATTCAAGTATAATAAGTCTTGTATCCTATTAAACATATTCGAAGACATCCTCGATAAAAAATAATAATAATAATAATAATAAGTACATATAAAAATGGTTGACATCTTGGATGATGAAAATTACCATTTGAACAAGCAATGTAGCAGAGATGCTACCATTGATGATGTTTTAAGTGAAAATAGTCATTTTAGACTCCAAACATTTGTATGTAATGCAAGAGATTGATTTTTCAATGCTTTTGAAGTCCCCTTAGACTTTCGTTACTCATCAATTGAGCTATGAAATGGAATAATATACCACACATAATTTTTCTACATCGTAATGACATAGAGGCAAAAGAATCACACCAATATGAACTAGCATCTAAATTCCTGTATCAAATTCATGGAATTCATGACGTTGAGACATACCTTCGTATAATGTGATTCTCTACTTCGAGTGGTGTTAGTCCATGTGAAAGAGGACTATGGGGAGACACATTTTCTATACGATGTCTAGCCAAGTGGTTGAACATACTAATTGTAGTTTGGTCATTGACGATGAGAACTAGATATTTTCTCTACAATCATCATCTTAATACAAGTCCACTAAACATTTTGTTTCATGATACAAATCTTGTTTATGGACACTTTGAACCTTTATTGTACAAGATATTTCTTGACTGAAACATTGTCCCTAGTTATTACTTGTCACCTCTTTTCAAAGATCCTGAAAATCATTATCAATCCATTGTTCATCAACTATAGATTCATGAATTGGATAAAACAAGAAGAACTGCATCCAAATGTCCCGATAGCATTTTTACTACAATTTTCCACTTAATAGCACCTCAGTTTGATGAGAAATATCTAAGATTCTATATTGTCCAATATTTTTGCAATGCAATGATGGGTTGCAGCCGAGATGCATTGCATTGTCTAGAAAAAATTATAAAAAATGAGGTTATTGGGATTCAAGCAATGCCTGCAAGCTTCCAAGAATATCTTATTAATATGGCATTGCCATATGAAAAAGGAAGAGTTTAAGTTTCACCATTTTTCTTGTACTGGACATCAATCATATTCAAAGTAAAAAATACGAATATGGTCATTTGTCACTAAAAGCATTTTCAATTACTACTCATCAAATATGAATTGCAATCAAACACATAACATAGTATCATTCCATACAAGTACATCACACATTCATTATGAACCATTGTTTACATATCAAAATATCGATCAATAAATTCTACACTATAGCATCGTAGAAATGCACCAAATCCCCGAAAATAGGATGAACTTTCACAAATTGAAACAAATGCTTCGTACACATAGAAGAAACAATATTCAAAATAGTAAAAAGAAATTAAGGAGTAAATATTGTGACATCGAAGAGTACCACTGTAGAAACTTACATAAAGAAAATTGAAGGCACACCTAGAATCAAATGTGTTGAGATTCAACAAGATGATGAGCTTAGTGAAAATGAGTCGCCTTCACTAAGTGGGCCTGCAGGCTATTTTTGGCGCAAATCTATTTTTAGACATGGTGATCATATTTCAGAAGTTGCAGGATGCTATTTGTGGATGGTTGATCGAGTTGGAAAAATATATGAAATTCTATTTTTAGAATATTGGGCGAAGTCTATTTATAGATCGTCAATCTAAAAATATAAGTGTCGATTATTATTAGCTCTTAATAATAATCCGACAATAAACATCAACTTATTCTCTTGGAGCACTTAATTTCAGTGCATAGATGTGGAAAATCAGTGGGCTGAATGAATTATTCAATTCCTAGGGTTTACTGGTGGTTCATGCATGGAGGACTCAGTTAGAACTGAAGTGGAAAACTTATGACAGAGTTGGAAGAGTAGTTCATGGAGTTTTTATTCAGTTTAACTTAGTTAATGGAGTTAAACTCAATTGAGCTAGTTGTATCTAGTCTAACTGAATGATACACTAGTGAGAGTGGAGTGAATTAATTAGTTAATTAATTCACAAATAATAACTCATTAATCAAATGAACAATACAACAGTTAACTACAGTGCATGTCAGTTCCAATGGAGACCCAGTGGAGAGATAGGTGAAAGGGAAAGATGGACTATCTGTTGTGACTATAGTGATGCATTGATTGCACCACACACACATTGGAGTTGCCAATGAGGATTGCACAGTCAAGGAAAGGGTAATTCAAATTCATTCAGAGCTATTCTTCAGCAGGGATTGTGTAGTGGAGGCAGGCTAGCAGGTGGCAATAAATTGGTGCATGGATTTTCAGATTTCTTCTTATTAGTGTGTGACGATTGATTGTACTGAGAGCTTGATGTACTAAGCTTTGCATGAGATTGTTACATGATCTCCATGATACATAATATATTATAGTTGGGGTTTTCAACTTCAGGCTTTCCCTTTAAACAACTGTGTTATGTGTGATTGTTTTTATTGCTTCATGTGTTTGCAATTGAGTTTAAATTTCCACAAAAGATTAACAGTGAAAGGATTATGTATTTAGCAAGAAGATAAAATATTGTTATGTCAGAAGAATCTGGATATATGCATGCATATTTTATATAATTTCTACATGGTATCAGAACAGTGTTAATTCTTGAAGATTGTAATTGTGAAGAATTGTTGAGTTTGTACTGGTGGACAATTCAAATTTTCTACAAAAAATTCTTGGTGCAAAAGTTGAGTATACATTGAAATGTCTTTCAATGGGTTGCGATTGGAGTATGCCCTTGATGGGAGCTCGAATTACATAGTCTGGAAGGATAGGATGGAGGCGGTGTTGGAGGATAATGGACTGAAGGAGTTCATCGATAGCAATGTTCCTAAGCCGGGATCTAGCGATGCTGCTTTACTTGACACATGGAAAAAGAAGGTAGCAAAGACAAGAAGAATTTTGTTGGAAGGTGTGAAGGACCATATTGTGTCTAGCCTTCATGGGAAAGCCACTCCATTTTTAATGTGGAAGGCTTTGACAGATTTTTTCCAAAGCAGCAGCGACCAGAGGAAGTTGGCACTGAAAGACAAGCTCAGAAAAATAAAAATGGAGAAGAGCAACAATATTCCAAAATACCTCACGAAGTTTGTCCACTGTAGAGATGAACTGGGAAGTGTGGGGATTACTGTTAATGATGAAGACTTGGTAAGCTTGGCTCTCCTTGGGCTTCCGAAGAGTTGGCATAGCTACGAAGACTCTGTCAATGGACGGGAGAAACTGCCGGGATGGGAGCGACTTTGGTCGGATCTTGTGCAGGAGGAGATAAGGCGAGGTACTAGGGATGGCTCTTCATCAAAGAATGAAGATGAAGAAAATTGCGCTTTGGCTACCAAAGCAAGGAAAGGGAAGGGGAATAAATTTCCTTCAAAATCTGATGCTAAAGGAAAGAATCAAGATTTTTCCAAGGTGAAGTATTTTCACTGTCACGAACATGGGAATTTCACCACTAACTGCCCATAGAAGAAGAAGAACAAGAAGGCTGATGGAGCTGAAGCTGGAGATGCCTTAGCCTCGCAATTTGAACTTGATTTATCTTTGATAGCATGCTTGGTTTCAAGCTATATGGGATCGATGTGGTATCTTGATAGTGGTGTGTCTTTCCATATGACGAGAGACAAGGATTTGTTTAGTGACTTGGAGGAGAAGGACCTTCAAATGCATATAGAGATGGGCGATGATGGTCGATACAGTGCGACTGGCATTGGGACCATTACCTTTGATAGGGAGTCCGGTAATCCATTCTTGTTGAAGGATGTTATGCATGTTCCAGGTTTGAAGAAGAACTTGGTCTCGGTCGCAATGTTGGAAGACAAAGGTTATGACGTTGTTTTCAGTGAGGGAAAAGCCTTCCTTCAACATAAAACAAAGGGTCAAACCAAGAAGATAGGGATTTGAGTTAAGAATCTCTACAAGCTGGAGGTAGATGGCTGCACTGCAATGGTGGGCAAAGCAGAAGAAGTGGTGAGCCAGAATGAGGGCGAATTATGGCACAGGATATTGGGCCATCTTCATCATGGCGCTTTGAAGATTTTGCATCAGATTTCTACTGGACTTCCCAAGGGTACTCTTGCACACTCAGATTAGTGCAAGGGATGTACTATGGGTAAGTTTGTGAATACCACCTTTCATGAGAAGGAGAACCATGCTTTTGTGATCTTGGAGAGAATTCACACAGGTGTGTGGACCTTTCTCGGTTGCTTCAACAACAAAACACAGGTATTATGTTATATTTGTTGATGATTATTCTCGTAGATGCTAGATCTTCTTCATGCAGAAGAAGAGTGAAACATTCTCAAAGTTTTGTGAGTTTAAAGAATTGGTGGAGAAGGAGTCGGGGAAGTAAGGGAAAGCTCTACGGAGCAATAATGGTGGTGAATATATCTCGTGCGAATTCAAAGACTTCTGTATCAAAGAACAAATTCGAAGAGAACTCATAGCGCCTCATAACCCACAGCAGAATGGGGTTGCGAAGAGGAAGAAAAGAATGATCGTGGGTGTTGCACAAGCTATGCTTGAGAGGGAGCTACACTTGCATGCAGAGGAGGAACTTCTTGTTCCCCAAGATGAGCCTCTAGATGTGGATCAGCCACATGAGGATATTCATGGAGTGGAGGAGTCCACCCATGCAAAACCAAACTTCAGACAAGGCAGAAAGCGTACCAAAGAAGCTGAGAGACTGAAGCTTGATGCAGCACAGAATGTAGGAGTCCCTACATCACAGCGCAGACAAATACAGTCACCTAACCGATTTACTGGATACATGGCTCTTATGAGCAAGCGCATCGTGACAGAGCCATCTTCTTTTGAATAAGAAGTGCAGGAGCCCACATGGGTAGATGCCATGGTGGAGGAGTATGACTCCATTGTCAGAAACAGTGCTTGGGATATTTTTCCAAGGCCGGTGGGAAAATCAGTTGTAGGACCAAGATGGATCTACAAGGTAATGCAAGCTTCTGATGGGAGCGTCAAGAATTATAAGGCAAGATTTGTTGCCAAGGGCTTCTCATAGATCGCGGGGATTGATTATGAAGAAAACTTTGCACCTGTCGCACGGTATTCTTCCATAAGGACCATCCTTGCTCTCTCAGTGCAGATGGATTGGCACATTCATCAGATGGATGTGAAGACTGTGTTCCTTAATGGGATCATTGAGGAAGAGGTATAAATTGAGCAACCTGAAGGATTTGAGATCTTCAGTAGCGAGTCGCATGTGTGCAGGCTCAAAAGAGCGTTGTATGGGCTGAAGCAATCACCTCGTGCTTGGTACACACAAATCAACATCTATTTCACTGGACTTGGCTTCACCAAGAAGGAGGCGGATGCAAACTTGTACCAAATTGTGGTGGAGGGTAATATTTTAATCATTGTTCTTTATGTTGATGATTTAATACTAATGGGTGATGAGCAATTGATACACTCATGCAAGGCAGATCTTGCAAAGGACTTTGAGATGAAGGACTTGGGCCTCCTTCATTATTTCCTTGGATTGGAAATATGGCAGCGAGAAGGTGAATTGTTTGTGTCTCAAGGCAAGTATGCTCGGGAGATACTTGAGAAGTTTCACATGCAAGGCTGCAAGCCTATCGACACTATGCTTCCAGGAAATTGGAGGAAAGAGGATGTTACATCGGCAGAGGTAGTGGATGCCATTATTTATCGACAGTTGGTGGGTTCGCTCATGTATTTAGTTAATACAAGACCAGACATATGCTATGCGGTGAACCAACTTTCACAAGCGATGGTTAAGCCTACCAAGCTCTTTTGGAAGGTAGGCAAGCATGTCCTAAGATATCTCAGGGGAAAATATGAGTATATGGCTTATGGTACAGATAGACGGATGAGGTGAAGTTGCATGGCTTCATGGATGCAGATTGGACAAGCATCCCAACAGATATAAAGAGCACATTAGGAGGGATTTTCAGTATCGGATCTACGACAGTTTCTTGGTACAACAGGAAACAAAGATCCATGGCACTCAGTTCAGCGGAAGCAGAATACATGGCAGCAATTCAAGCTGCATGTGAGGCTATTTGGATGAGGAAGATCCTAGTTGGTTTGTTCGGTTCACATTTAGATCCTACAATGATACATTGTGATAATCAGAGTTGAATTAAACTCTCGATTAATCTTGTGTTTCATGATAGATCTAAACATATTGATATATGGTATCATTATATCAGAGATTGTGTGTAGCGGAAGATCATGTTGCTTCAGTACATTCTTACAGAAGATCAAGATGCAGATATTCTGACAAAGGCGCTCACCAGGAGAAAATTCAAATACCATAGAGGTAGGATCGAGGTGAAGGATAATCCCTATCTTGTTGAGAGGGAGTGTTGAGATTCAACAAGATGATGAGCTTAGTGAAAATGAGTTTCCTTCACTAAGTGGGCCCGCATGCTATTTTTGGTGCAAGTCTATCTTTAAACTATGTCTATTTTTAGACATGGTGATCATATTTCAAAAGTTGTAGGATGCTATTTGTGGATGGTTGATCAAGTGGGAAAAATATATGAAATTATATTTTTAGAATATTGGGCGAAGTATATTTATAGATCGTCGATCTAAAAATAGAAGTTTCGATTATTATTATCTCTTAATAATAATCCGACAATAAACATCAACTTATTCTCTTGGAGCACTTAGTTTTAGTGCACAGATTTGGAAAATTAGTGGGCTGAAGGAATTATGCAATTCCTTGGGTTTACTAGTGGTTCATGCATGGAGGACTCAGTTAGAACTTAAGTGGAAAAGTTATGACAAAGTTGGAATAGTATTTCATGGAGTTGTTATTCAGTTTAACTCAGTTAATGGAGTTAAAATCAGTTGAGCTAGTTGTATCTAGTCTAACTGAATGATACACTAGTGAGAGTGGAGCGAATTAATTAGTTAATTAATTCACAAATAATAACTCATTAATCAACTGAACAATACAGCAGTTAAGTACAGTGCATGTAAGTTCTAGTGGAGACCTAATGGAGAGATAGGTGAAAGGGCAAGATGGACTACCTGTTGTGACTATAGTGATGCATTGATTGCACCACACACACATTGGAGTTTCCAATGAGGATTTCGCAGTTAAGGCAAGGGTAATTCGAATTCATTCAAAGCAATTCTTTAGCAGGGATTGCGTAGTGGAGGCAGGCTAGCAGGTGGCAAGAAATCGGTGCATGGATTTGCAGATTTATTCTGATTAGTGTGTGACGATTGATTGTACTGAGAGCTTGATGTACTAAGCTTTGTATTAGATTGTTACATGATCTCCGTGATACATAATATATGATAGTTGGTGTTTTCAGCTTAAGGCTTTCTCGTTAAACAACTGTGTTATGTGTGATTTTTTTTTATTGCTTCATGTGTTTGCAATTGAATTTAAATTTCCGCAAAAGATTAACAGTGGAAGGATTCTGTATTTAGAAAAAAGATAAAATATTGTTAGATCAGGAGAATCTGGATATATGGATGCATCTTGTATATAATTTCTACAAAATTTCCAATATGTAAGAAGTTGAAATTTGGAAATAACATGCTAAGCATTGGACATGACTTATAACAAGCGTACATACATATAACTAGAAAGAGGAAAAACATTGGCTAATAGGATCATATGAAGATATTGCAAAATAGAAATTAAAAATGCAAAGTTGCTACATTTTGCAACACCTGAACACATAAGACGCAATAAGCCATTGAAAATTGTAGCAACACTCTAAGAACTCGAAGAGAGGCTTGTAGCATTAAATATTTTTTTTCACAGATAAGGAAGTGGGGCTAGAAATGATCCCAAATGGGCTTAACCGGCTTAATAATTAATGTATTTGTGCACATGGACATTGTTCAGAAAAAATTGCCACAATTCATGGATGATACAATTAAAAATTTTATTGAATTAAAAAGGATATAAGAATACAAGAATGCTTATCAAACTATGTTCTCGATGTTTATATAAAAATGTAAACATTTCCATAAATATCAATTGGAATCATATTCTCAAATACAAAATTAATGATAATACATCCCAAGATGAGGACACTGATAGTCAAAGTGAAACAAAAAGCAATTCAACAAAGCGAAAGACCAACCGAGACCTTAGTCCATGGGTTCACAGGATCACAATATATTCATGATTTGCAAGACAAGATCGTTGAAATAACACCATATGAAGGAAAACCACCACTCGGAATTTTCAAAGACAAATGTGCTGAAGGGATGAGTTTCTCAACACTATTTTTTGGATATCCACGTGACAATGACATTGTACAAAGATTTTGTTACCAAGAAATAATGCAATGGGAATTAATGCATTACAATGGTGACTTTTCATATCACATCACAATTTTTTTTTCAAAACAATACATATAATCATCAAAAAATTCATTTCATGCATCTCAATTCGAATCAGGAAAGGAAAACTATAAGGAATAAATTTATTAGCAAAGGATTTTAATTACAAGCCAAATTTATAATGATTATTAAAAATTCACATTAGATACATCAATTTCAAGTACATAAGGATTTCTCCTGATTGCCTACAACAAATGAAGAAACATATATTTGCAATGATATGACAATTGGTCCCACCAACTTTCTTTGTTACGTTCACAAGTGTAGAACATCATTGTAGTCCACTAGTAGAGACACTAGTTGAATTACGTAGCAACAAAAGTAAAAGGAAGCACACTGAAACACTATAAGAAAACGATGTTGATTATCTTGTAATAAAGGACTTAGTAACTTGTACACGTTATTATAGACATAAGATAGATGCCATAAAACAATTTGTCTATCAAAGATGATACGTTATTTGGAAAAATACTTGATTACTCTGTAATTGAGTTTCAAAATAGAGGGAGTGAACATGAACATGGTCTTATATGGATAGAAAATTCTCCAATATATGGAGTTAAAATTAACTCAGAAATTGGAAACTTCTTGGAAAAATATATAACTTGTAATATAGATCGTCTTAATCTAGAGCTTACAAAAATACATGAACACCATCATGCTAGAAGTTGTAAAAAAATGAAAGATTCACATTGTAGATACAATTTCCCAATGCCCCTGATGAAAATGAAAAGAATTCTTAAACCCATTACTTCAATATATGAGTTAATAAATGAAAAACAACACTCTTGCATAGTACCCTAAAACAAAGACATTATGAGAATTCAACTACTTTCGAAGAGTTCTTGGATGAGTTACATTTAGAAGAAATTGATAACGTCAAAGTAATACAAGGTACATTGAAACAACCGAGGGTGTTCTTGAAATGAAAACTGTCACAGATATGGATTAATATATTTGCAGTCAATATGCCAAATTTATGGAATGCAAATAAATATGCTCATTATGTATTGAATTCATATGTTGCAACATCATATTTTAGTTCATATATGAAAAAAGATGACAAATCAATGACTAATACATTCAAAAGGATACAAAAAGAACATGAAAAGAGAAAAATCAATGTTATTCAAATGACACGGTCATTAAGCAATGTGTTACTTAAATTTTCAACAAACTTTAGCTCAAAAAGCAGTCCATATATTACTTTCCCTACCATCGAATCATTGTTCAAGAGAGTGCAACTTTATAAACATAAATCCAATGGATGAGTGCACATTTATCCTTAAACCATCGATTTTGCTAAAACAAGAGCCTGAAAACTCTAAAGACGTTATGTGAAATTAAATCATTGACTACTATATCAATAGGCCCCATGCTATTAAGCATATATGTCTAGATGAATTCATCTCAAAGTATAAGAAAAATGGCACACCAATATTGAAAAAAAAAAAACCAAGAGTAATACGATTCATCAAATACAAAAAACACATTGGCTCTAAAAACTATTATAGAGATAAAATTATGCTATATGTCCCATTTCAAAACAATGAAAATGCATTGAAACAAGAATTTCCAACATGGAATATGAAGGAAGAAAAAGGTGTGGAGAAAATATATCAAATCGTTCACTGCCTATGCCATCACCAATCCAACCATCAATAAACAAGGCTTCTACACTCCTCTGCCTACTCCCAACCAACCCTGGGAACCCATCTCCATGGACTATCTATTTGGCCTCCATTCTACCAAGCATGTTAATGACTATGTATTTATGGTCGTGGACAAATTTTCTAAAATGGCTATATTGGTAGCCTGCAAGAAGAGTATCAAAGCAAAGGAAACTGCCAAAATATTCTTTGAATGAGTATGGGTACATTTTGGGATCCCACCGACCATTATATCAGATTGGGATAACAGGTCCCTAAGCACATGCAGTCGAGCCTCTATACACTATTGGAAACCAAGCTCACTAAGTTGACTGCATTCCATCCCCAAACTGATGGACAGATAGAAGTTGTCAACAGGATGATAGTGAAGATATTGTGCATGTAGAACTCCAAGTATCTACGAACTTGGGATGAGAGAATTCCCTATGTGAAACACAACTATAGTAGATATCTCCATAGCTCGACTAGTCGCAATCCCTTTCAAGTGGGTCTAGGATTTCAACCATTGTGTTTAATTGATGTTTCCATGCCTCATGCGACTACACAGATAGGATCCAAAAATCTACAGTCAGAGGCTGATAAAGAAACCAGGTTTATTGAACGCATCCAACACATCCTCTAGTAGGTTCATGACATCTTGGAGAAGTCCAATTCCATATACAAGAAAAAACATGATCAACATTAGGTGTCGCACAAGTTTCAGGTGGGCGAAAAATTTTGGTTGCATTTTCAGAAAGAATGCCTAATCAGAGCCCATTGAAAGCTCAAACCACTCTAATATGGGCCTTACACTATCACCAAGGATATGGGAGATAACAATTTTGAGGTCAGGATCCCCCCATTCCTTGGATTTCACCTAGTGTTCGATGGATCGCCTTTGGCCATACTTTCCACCATTAATGGACACATTAGACATTGCAGGACAACTCACACCAACAAAGATAAACCCAGACTGCATGGAACAATACACAATTGATCGAATCATGGACACACAAATCAAGAACAATCACTAGTAGAAGATCCAACTGTATCAAGTTGTCAAAGCTAGTAAACTCATGCATCAAGGCAAGTGGCTCAGGAGGGACCAAGTTCAACAAAAGTTTCCCCATCTCATGGATGCACTCAACACAATCGGGACCATTGCTTCCTAAGGGGGGAGGACCAATCTAGGTGGATAATGGTGGCCACCCTCCTATTCCACTTGGACCCCCACCATTATTTCTTTCACTTTCCTTAATTGTAGTGTTGTTTACTATTTTTGGTAGTTTTTCGGGTCCTGAACTTCCTAAACAATTTTGAGGCTCTGTTACACTCATTTTGTCAAAGTTCCAAGGAAGAAGATGTACCTATATTTTTCTTCAAAGTATGAGATCATAAACAATCAATATTATCGAATCATTGTAAACCCATTCTACAATTTTGTAATGTAAATGATGCTAGTAGGACCATGTCTGTATGTAACAACCTAGGTAATCCTATTATTTTGGCGAAAGTTTCATCCTAGGAGGTTTTTCGTCTCACTAAATCATTTGTGTTTCTAAACACAGATGGTTGGTTGTGTAACCAGCTCCAAAAATAGAAGAAAAGAGATATCAACGCCTTAGAAATGAGCCACTTCGAGGGGGAAACCTCCAATACATTACATAAATGAACAATTTTTGGATGATACAATTTACAAAACCTCCTTTCTATATATAGGAGTCCATGGGGCCATAATGTAATCCTAGTGGGCCACAATGTAATCCTAGCCGACCTAACAATAATAATTTAAGGGCACAATAATAACAAAATGGGGGTTACAAGGGTACAATAATAACAATAAAGGGGTTACACTAACAATAATAAGGGACTATACTAGTGATATAGGGACCTAACATGCCCCTCTCCTTCAAAAAAGTGTTGTCCTCAACACTTGAGTAGCTCCGGGTGCTTTCGTATAAAATTCTCATCCTCCCATGTAGAATCTTCAGTGGGTAAGTTCTTCCACTTGATGAGATACTCTGAAATTGATCGATTCCGTAGTTGTCGAGTTCTTGTTTCCATGACCGCTTCAGGTTCCAATATGATTTTTCCTTCCTCATCAAGTTCTGGCAATATTATTTGAACTGCAAGATTTTCACCTATAACCTTCTTTAAGCATGAAACATGGAAAACTGTATGTACTCGTGAAGAAGCAGGAAGCTCCAATTTGTATGCCATAGTACCAATCTTTTGCAACACCTTGTAAGGACCATAGTACTTTGGCGATAATTTATTATCCTTCTTAGCTTGCTTGAGGGACATTTGTTTGTATGGTTGTAGCCGTAAAATACCCAATCTCCTACATCAAAACTTCTCTCGCTGCGATGTTGATCTGCCTGTTGTTTCATTCGATTTTGTGCCAAATTCAGGTTATCCTTTAAGAGTTGGAAAACTTCTTGCTGATGCTCGATGTGATCTTCCACTGCTTGAACCTTCGAATTTTCTCTTAAATATGATGTGATGGATGGTGGATGATATCCATAAAGTGGCATAAATGGGGTCATTTTTGCTGCAGTATGGAAGGAAGTGTTATACCACCATTCAGCAAGAGGTAACCACTTGACCCATTGTGTTTTTTTATCAGATACAAAACAACGAAGATATCCTTCCAAACATTTATTTACGATCTCATTTTGACCATCAGATTGAGGATGATAAGATGAGCTATGAGCTAATTGAATACCCAAACAAGAAAATAACTCCGTCCAAAAATTTCCAGTAAAAATGGGATCTCTGTCGCTCACAATAACCCTTGGGCTTCCATGTAGCTTTTGAATTCTATCCATGAATGTAGTATCAACTGTACTTGCTTTAAATGGATGAGATAATGCACAAAAGTGTGCATACTTGGTAAGTCTATCAACTACCACCATGATGACACTCTTTCCTTCAAACTTAGGTAAACCTGTGATAAAATCCATTGAAATCTCATCCCAACGTTGACTTGGAATGGATATAGGTTTTATAAGTCCCGGGGTCTTAATTGTTTCCACTTTATTCTGCTGGCAAACCAAACATTCCGCCACAAACTTTTGAATATCAGATTTAGGGCCATCCCAAAAAAATTCTTTCTTCACCCTCTGGTAAGTTTTTAAAAATCCTAAGTGTCCTCCTAAAGGAGAAGTGTGCAATTCCAGAAGAATCTTTTGTTTTAGTTGGGAATACTTGCAAATATATAAGCGATCTTTGTACCATAAGGAATCATTTTTCCAACTAAATGTATCAGATGTACTAGGATCTTGCTGCAACTTTTGAATGAGTGTCCATACATCTTTTTCCTTCTTCCATTCATCTCTTGCTTCAATTATCCAATCTGGTTGGATAATAGAAATGGCACAAAGCAATGCTTCCACCTCTTCATTCTTTCTTGAGAGTGCATCTGCAACAACATTCAGCTTTCCTTTTTTGTAGATTATTTCAAAGTCGTAACCCAACATCTTTGTGACCCATTTTCGCTGTTCTTCTGACGATAGTCTTTGTTCCAAAAAGTGTTTAAGACTATCATGATCAGTTTTTACCTTGAAGTGTCTTCCCATTAGGTAAGTTCGCCATTTCTTTAGTGCATGTAGTATTGCTAACATTTCCTTCTCATAAATAGGTTTCTGTAAATACTTTCCTTTGATTGGACGACTTTCAAAAGCAATGGGTCTTCCTTTCTGCATTAAAACTACACCAATTCCATTTCCTGAGGCATCACATTCCACAATAAAGGTTTTTGTGAAGTCCGGTGTAGCTAAGACCGGTGCTAGGCACATTGCCTCTTTAAGACGTTCAAAGGCCTTAGTTGCTTCAGGAGTCCATGAAAATGCATCTTTCTTCAATAATGTTGTTAGAGGTGCTGCTATTTTCCCATAATTCTTAACAAACTTGCGATAATACCCTGTTAACTCGAGAAATCCTCGCAACTTCTTTATGGTTGTGGGGACTTTCCATTCCTTAATGGCTTTAATTTTGTTAGGGTCTACTTTCACACCCTCGTGAGATACAATATGACCCAAATATTCCACCTCTTGTACTCCAAAGAAACATTTGGATTTTTTTTCATATAATTGTTTCTCCTGCAATAGTTTGAGCACCCTGTCAACATGTTCAACATGATCCTTCCAAGACTTGATGTAGATTAGTGTATCATCAAAAAATACTAGCACAAATTTTCTAAGGAAGGGTTTGAAAATGGAATTCATCAACCCTTGAAATGTAGAAGGTGCATTGGTAAGACCAAAAGGCATGACCAAAAATTCATAATGACCCTCATGAGTTCGAAATGCTGTTTTTGGAATATCTTCAGTCTTCATTCTAATTTGATGATATCCCGAACGAAGATCCAACTTGGTAAAATAAATTGCTCCATGTAATTCATCCAATAATTCATCAATCACAGGAATGGGAAATTTGTCTTTAATGGTGAGCTTATTGAGCTCCCTATAATCCGGACATATTCGCCATGATCCATCCTTCTTGTGTACCAAAACTATAGGAGCAGAGAAAGAACTTTGACTAGGTTGAATTATACCCGCCTCTAACATTTCTACAATCATATGTTCAATTTCGCTCTTTTGGAAGTAAGGATATCTATAAGGCCTGATGTTTGGAGGAACACTTCCTGGAATCAAATGAATAGCATGATCATGATCACGAATAGGTGGTAGTCCTTTGGGAGTTTTAAACACCTTGGAATGATTGTCCAAGACTTGTTGGAGATCTGCAGAAATAGATGATTTTGATGTTGGAACTTCTAGTGAGCATAATTGTGCAATTACGCCTCGTTGTTCTTTCTTTAGAAGCTTTTTCATGACATTAGAGCTTATTATCCTTCCTGGCTTCCCTTCAATACCCCGTAATTCGACTTTCTTTCCTTCTGAAAAAAATTTCAAGAAAAGTTCTTGAAAATTAAAAGCTACCGTCCCCAAAGATTGTAACCATTGTACTCCTAGTACAACATCAACACCTCCCATAGGAATGGAAAGCATTGGACTAGTTAATACATATTCCCCCATGGTTAGCTTAATATTATGGCATTTTCCAGAGAAATTTATAGTTCCTCCATTTGCTACCATCACTTGACATTTTGGTGCTGGGTATAGGAAACAATTTAATTCCTTGGCTACCTTACAATGAATAAAATTATGGGTGCTACCTGAATCAATCAACACTATTACCTTTTTCTTCTTGATTTGTCCTTCTATCTTGAGAGTTTGAGGAGTGGTAATTCCTACCAGTGCATTACACGATATGGCCGGATTCATTTCTTCCTCTTCTAGGGTTGGTTCCTGGTGTATATCCTCTTCTTGTTCATTTTCTTCTTCCTCTTCACAATCTATGTAAAATAATTTCTTCTCAGCACACTTATGACCTTTAGTGTATTTGCTATCAAAACTGTAGCAAAGCCCTTTTTCTCTTTTTTCTTCCAATTGTTGTGTTGTCAACCTTGTAGGTTGTGGAAATCTAGACGTAGCAACACTTCCTTCTTTATAGAATTGAGTGGTAGGCTTCCTTGTCGCCATTATTTTACATTCAACTTTTCTTGCTAACCCGAATGCCTTCTCCAATGAATCTGGTTCCAAAACACGAACTTCATGTTGGATGTTATCCTTTAAAGTGCCTATGAAGAGATCGATCATGTGGTCCTCTAGAATATCAGTTACCCTTATATTCAATTTTTGGAAGTCCTCAATGTGCTGCCCCACTAAACCCTTTTGTTTGAGATTTATCAATTGGCTAAAGAAGGTGTTGCTCTTTGTATCCTCATAATGTGCTATCATTTCCTCCGTAAAATATGACCAAGTGACAATTTTTTTACGGGAGCAAAGCCATCGATACCATACAAATGTATTTTGTTCTAAATGTAAAGTTGCAATGCGTACCTTTTGTGTGTTTTTCACTTTATGGAGATCAAAATATTGCTCCATCTGTAGTATCCATGTTACATGATCCTTTCCATCAAACTTCCTCATATCCATCTTTGGAATATGGTGGTTCTTCCCGCCAATATTAGAGTTTATGAAATCACAATTAACATTTATTTTGTTCTCATCATGAGGTTCTTCTACTATCTTTTCACCATTAGGAAACCTTTCTTGTATCAACTTTGTCAAACCTTTCATGTCTGCTTTTAGAAAATTCTTCATGTTTTCCATTTTCTCATCGATCTTAGCTTCCATGTCATCCATCTTAGATTCCATGCCAGCCTCCATGCCATCCATCTTAGCTTCCACGCCATCCATCTTAGATTGCACGCCATCCATATTAGCTTGCACGCCATCCATCTTAGCTTCCATGCCTTTCTTCAAAACTTCCATTTCATTTTTTGTTGCTCTTTGCGAGAGTGAAATTTGTTGCACTTGCTCTTGTAATTTTGATAGATCATGTTGCAATTCTTCGTCTTCATGAGTCATAGTAGAGCTTTCCAAAGGCTTAATGGGTGCTGAATTATTTTTAGGGGCCATTTTATAATCCAATACTGATATCTATTCTACAATATGCCCTTGCAATCAATTCAACTTGATTCTTCAAACAAGACTTATGCAATTCGGAAAAAAAATACACACCTTTTACTTGCTTTTGAGGAGCTTCCGTATTGAAATTGAATTGTCTATGTCATTGAGAATCTTCAATTTCGTAATTCACCGTCGTAGTAGCCTTCTCGAACTATATTTCCAAATTCCCATGCACATCCGGGATTTGGATTCTCCAAGACAAAGTTGTGTCCAATCTCCCACAATGACCTAATTCTGGACTGGTTCAGTAGAGCGAACTTGTACGACTTGCCACGTGTCACCGTTTTGTCCTTTGTCTCTGAAATTGATAGCGAAGAAACTACAGGCCATGTAATTGCGACCACTTTTGACGGCACTCCAATCCAATCTTCAGAGAGAGAGTTATTGAACTTTTCCCACGATCACCTCTTTGAGATGAAATTCAGGAGCCTGAAAAAGCACTACCTTCCACAGATCATATCTCCAAAAATATTGCGAACCAAGCTCTAAAAATTTTTGACGAATTTCCTCAGGATTTTAGCTTCGCATGATATGAATTTTAGATTCTGAACCTTTGTAGAAATTTTTGTATAGCGCAAATTCCATGATGAGCTGTTTAGGAGCCTGAAAAAAGACCTAACTTCCACAGATCATATCTCCAAAAATATTACGAACCAAGCTCTGAAATTTTTAGAAAAACTTTCTCAAGATTTCAGCTTCGCACCCTAAAAATTTCAGCTTCTGAAGCTTCGTAGAAAACAAGTTATAGCGAAAATTCCACGATGACCTGTTTGGAGCAGCGAAACCCTAGAATCCAAAGCTCTGATACCAAATGTTGTGTAACCAGCTCCAAAAAGAGAAGAAAAGAGATATAAACGCCTTAGAAATGAGCCACTTCGAGGGGACAACCTCCAATACATTACATAAATGAACAATTCTTGGATGATACAATTCACAAAACCTCCTTTCTATATATAGGAGTCCATGGGGCCATAATGTAATCCTAGTGGGTCACAATGTAATCCTAGCTGACCTAACAATAATAATTTAAGGGCACAATAATAACAAAATGGGGGTTACAAGGGTTCAATAATAACAATAAGGGGGTTACACTAACAATAATAAGGGACTATACTAGTGATATAGGGACCTAACATGGTTGACGTAGTTTTCCCCTCCAACCTCACCCCAAAGCTAGGGTGGAATTCTTTGTCAAAGTCTTAGGTGAGTCCTAGTGTTATAGTCGAGTATTATATAAAAGTGTTTTGGGAATGATTTAAGCTAATTGACTAAATTATTTTATTACAAATCACTTGGTCTACTAGATCATATTGTGTCATAGAATTGGGTGTCTAATTTGAGGGTATAAGCCGAAGGAGTATTCCCCTTTTGAGGATTGAATTGTAAAAAATATTTTAATGCATGGTCCCTCATACTTAGATACAATGGTTAAAATATTAGAGGGTAGAAAAAATATCAAAACTCATTAAGTGTCAATTAATTAATTTTTCTAGCCAAAATAAAATTAATCCTAAGCCATAAAATTAATTAGTTGGAGTCAAAATTAAATGTCTTAGAGAAATTAAATTATCCAAGTGGAAAAATTTGTGGGTATCAAAAGAATTAATTTTTGGAGGTCCTCCACCAAGGGAATATTGGTTATTTCAAGAAAAAATGGACCCTTGGACCTTGGTGGTTAAGTCCAAGTCAAATTTTTGAGGAAATTAGCTCAAAATAATTAATTTTGAGTAAATAAAAAAATCATTTAATGAGAAATTTAAAAGTTCCTCAAAATAAGTATTTTCAATAGCAAATATTAAAATATCATCAAGGATTTATCAATGACCAAGATTATTTTGACAAGTATCAAGCCAACTAGCCATTATTTTTCCACTTTGAGGATTTATCTATATATAGAGAGTCATTTGTATGTAAAATCCATTTAATGTTTGGCTAAGAAATCGTTGTAGAAGAATTGATCTAACAAAATTGTCCCGCTGAGAACGTTTATTTGAATCATAATAAAGACTTTGGGGTGTAGGTCACGGTGTTCAATGTTCATTGATTTGCGGTATGTGCTCGGTACAAGCTTTCCTATATTGTACTTAATATTTCCAAAGGTTTTTTTTTCATTAGATGAGGACAAGAACATTCTATTAATAGATTTTGGGTCTATTTTAGGTGATCTAATTCACCATATGTCTAACAAGATTTTTCTTGAGAAAATTATATATTGTTTTCAAGTTCCCTAGTCCTTGGTCTCCAAGTTCACAAACTATGGGCATGAACCAACCTTTTTTTGACTCTAGATATTTATATGGTTGATCTAACTTCGCTAAGGCTATAGTGTGCATTAATTTTCTAAAGTATTATTAGCCATTTATCAAAGAAAATTCTATCAAAATTTTATTTCTCAAAATTTGTTTTAAAAACCCTTGTATATTTGTAAATTTTGTAAATAATTTGTAAATTAGTTTTGTAAAATATTTTTTCTAATTGGGTTTTAATATTTTTTTGTATAAATTGGGTTTTGGGTATTTATAAATATATTTTTGCAAGTGATATGAAGTGGATAAAGCTAGAATAGAGCTAGATCTGGGCCCTTAAGGGTAAGACCTAGTCTCCAAATTTTTTTTCAGGGCCAACCATTGAAGAAATTGAGAAAAATTGCAAATCCAAAGAATTTGTTTTTTTTTGAAGTCAGGGTTTCATGTTTCAACCTTCCTGAGACTAGATCCAGCCCTTCCAAGTATAATGTCCTCCTCTTAGCCCACTGCATCAGCCTTAAAAACCTTTGCGTCAACATTTTATCCATCTTCAGGGCTGGCCATGAGGCTGAGAGTCCTTGGCCTCCCCTCCTTGCCACAACGTTGAGGGTTTAAGGCCAACTTTGGCCTAGATATGGACTTGGAAGGCCTTAATGTCCCTCAGAAACCCTAGACAATCACCCTTTGGGCTATCCATGGTATTTTCAACCCTAAAACCCCAGTTGACCCCCTTTTTAGGGCTTCCTCCCCTTAACATTATGCCCTATTAGCCTTTCCCTTCATCAGCTGCACTTTCTTTGGCCTCCTAAGCCCTCTTCCCTTCAACTCTAGGCATACTGGGCCTAACGTTGGCCCCCTTTAGCCCTAGATCTCCTCTCTTTGACCTACGTCCATTTTTCTGAATTTTCTGGACTGAATACTATGTTGGTTTTGCAAAAATTTGGCTGATAGAAGTTTGTTTTCAAGTGGCAACTTCAATGGAATTTTTCGGAAAACTTGGGCAAGTTTATATACTAGGCTTTGGGCATAGGGTTTTCTCTTTAAACTGTAAATTTATCTCTATTTTTTTACAACTATAAATTCATCTTCATAACAATGATATAAGTGCCCTAAAAACATATCTAATTGATTAAAATACTCTAAAATTGGATCATAAAATTTTCCTAAATTTTTGGCCACTTGGATATTGCATATCTAGCCTAGAAATAATTTTTAAATTGTTATAATTTCTCTGCATAACTGAATAATCATACATGATATTTTCTGAATAACACACCTAAAAGGGTTCAAAAAATCAAATTTTCAGTTTGGAAATTTTGTTCCATGTTTTGGGCTTAATTTGGCACTTGTTGTAGCATCAATAGCTCACTGATTTTATTTTTTACTTACTGTTGTAACAAGTTAGATCATATCTGACATAATTCTGAAGATTACATCTTAAGTGGACTAAAACTCAAAGTTTTACTTTGGCAAGTTGTTCGGCATTTAATGATCATATCTAGTTACTATACATTGTTCTCTCTTAAATCCAAAGTGATTTTCTCACTGTTGTCATAAATTCCTTATTGTTGTCATATCATTCACTTATTGCTCACTAAGAGGTCATTGGAACATAAATCACATAAGTACTTTTCATATTTTACCCTCTATTTTTCCTTGTTGCTAACATTGACATTGTGGAGGTAGCTAACATTATGTTTTCCTTGTGACTTTATATGCTATATAGTTCATACTTCACATATAATAAGCTCACTCACTAAAGCAATCTAATCATAAATTTCCTGGATATTGAGTATCTTTGGACATTTTAAATCTAATTGGCATTGAAGTAACCTGTTTCAATCGGTGGTGATCTAAGTTTGCAGCTAAGTGCTTATAACTTGAAGATTGGTAAATGTAATTGCAAATCTCCTAATAGTCATTTCATATTGTTGAAGAATATTGGCTAAGAACACCTGCTATCTTATTGTTTTTTCTGGATAATGGTCATTGACTTATCATAATCACTGTTTAATTGTTTCTCTATTTATCTATTGTGGATCTATATTTGTGAGCAATCGCATCTTGTGGATATCTTTATCTCTTGTTGGAATTGTTAAAATTAGGCATTTGTCTTTTTATTGAGATTACCTTTTATAAGCATTATGAAGTGCTTAGCATCATAACTTGGAGTAAATCATAACTAAGTACTTATAGGAACATTTAATTAATCTCACGTAAAAGTCTCACTTATAATCGTTGCATAAGCATTCTAAGCGTAACTTGCATTAAAAACATACCTTCGAGCATAAGCTTGGTTGATAGACTCCTTGGATAACCCTTTCTTACTTAGCATGAGGGATTCAACCCTTCTTAGTGATTATCCTTGCAGTAATCACAACTAAAGTATTTGTAGCACCAGAGGCACTGGGCGGCTGGAACACAGGGGGAGGTATCGTTAATCTTACTTAGCATGAGGGATTCAACCCTTCTTAGTGATTATCCTTGCAGTAATCACAACTAAAGTATTTGTAGCACCAGAGGCACTGGGCGGCTGGAACACAGGGGGAGGTATCGTTAATCAAGCCTTTTCTTGCTTCCCATTGGCTTCCATCCCACAACCTACTCTGAAGACTATTATCAAAACATTTAAGGGAAAGTTTCCATTTAGATTAAGCATATAAGCTAAAATTAACCAAGATCCTTGCATCTCACTTAGATATTAGGAGTTTCATCTCATATAGGTTAGTTTATCATATAAGAAGTGGTTTTCCATCCGGTTACTTGGTCATAATTTATAATAAGCAAGAAATTTTGACTCCATAATGAACTGGTATCAATTCTAAATCTAATAAAATCCTTAATATTGCTAAATTTTCACCAAGTAACTAGGTCACTCAGTTGTGTCTCTTAGACAAATTGGTTCCCAAATTTCTTTCCATCACCTCATTTCCATAAGGACTACTCCCCATAGCCTGTTGTTGGGAGACAACTAGAACAAAGTGGGTGGGGATCAAAGTAACAACCCTCGCCTTGAGCAGTTGTCACGGTGCATGTACAATTTACGCAACAACATTTTTTGGCGCCATTGTTGGGTCTGGTTTTTCTTGTTGACGGGGTTTACAACAATTATCATCACTCTCTTTAATCCACTAATGAGATCCTCATTTCATTTTCCCGTGACTACCACAAAATTTTTGGCACCTTTCCTCTCATCATTCTTCATATCTTCATCACCTTATCCCTTGTTCTCTCGCTTATCCTCTCATCTTATTCATCCACACAATTAGCACCTTGACATTTAGGTTGGTTTCCTATTTGGGTGACAACTCCACATATTCAGCCATTCATAAGAGCTTACTCTAGAAGGAATCCCAGTAGCTTGGTGAACCCCACTCTTGATCCTGAAAAGGTTTTAAGAGACTGGTTAAACAAATTACATTCTAGAGAGTAATTAAATTTTCACGGACAAGAAGCTCTTCTTGATCTCCATTTTATTTTCATCAATCCTTTGAATCAAGACGTCATGGCTAACTTTTATAGAACTTACAACTTCACCAACATCCAGGGATGTCCACATGATATACCAAATAAATCTACCATGATCAAGCCACCAATATTCAAAGGAAAAATTGAAATTAACATTGAAGATCATATAAAAAAGTTCAACAATTTCATCCAAATATTCTCTCATGTTATTGCTTATAATCGTGAAGATGTCCAAATGAAATTGTTTGTACTTTCCTTAGAAGATGATGCTCTTGATTGGTTTCAAGATAAAGATGATAATGCCTTTGATTCTTTGAGATCCCTCCTTGATTCATTCAGATATAAATATGGAGATAAGAGAGAGGGAAAGTATTTGGTTAAGGAATTCAACACTATTAACAAAAGAGACAATGAAACAGTGAAAGAATTTAACCAAATATTTAATAAGTTGTTAAGGGATATGACTCAGGATTACAAGTCTCTCGAAAAAACATTTTTGGAACAATGCCTAGAGGCTTACCATGTAGATATTCAATAGGAGATAAGGCGTGCTCACCCCAATACCCTAGATGTTGTCCAAAGAACAGTTGAAGAATTGGAAAAGGAAAATAAAGCCTCAGGAAAGTTAGATGTCTCAGGTTTTGAGAGAAATCTAGTCAAAGCTAAGGGAAAGGGAGTTAAAGAAGAAGAATCATAGTCAATTAAAGAATTGAACCGATTAGTGAGAAAAATGAAGACTGATCATGCCAAATAAATAAGCGATATGCAAAATCAGTTGATACAAATGGAAAGAAGCCAAATGCATAATATGCCGCCAAAGAGTAATAATAACAACAAGGGTAATAATAATAATCCATTGCTAAGAAGAAGTCCCCCGAGTGATCAAAGGACTCATGCGCCACTTGAATATGAAAGTATAATTGATGAGCCTGTACCTTTGTTAAATTTTGAAGATGTTCTATGCGTAGATGCAAATATAATTTAACCTTCTAGGGCACAATGAAAGTAAGATGCAGATAGAACATACCAATAGATCGATGGAATACAAGCCAAAAACAAAGATAAATAATGGTGGTGTTACGAAGATCAGCAAGATGCTTCAACCAGCAAAGTCTTCATAAGGTTAGCCACCCACATGTGTCACACAACCCCAAGACGTTTAATCAAGAATAATCCATCAAGGCACTACACCAAGAAGCCCTAAACGCAGAACCAGGAACACTACTCCATCACCATCAAAGAGAGAAGAAAATGCCTCCAAAAAATGTGTGTGTAAAATGAACTCCAAGTCTCTCCAATATATAGGCATCTTTAGAGGTGTGTGACACATATCTAATGCATGTGGGATAAATAAGGCCGACCTTGCACATGCAGAAAAAATTCAAAATGCATGTTCTTCTCATCCGATTAAGATGATCTTTAGATCGATCTTGCATCTTCGAAAGAGGAATCCAATAAAACTATTGGCATCGTCATATGAGCATCACAACATGGAGTTTGGACCTAGTTTCCCCAAATTAACAACCTTTTTGTAGACCTTGTGAAAATTTTCGTGAAGAAAGTACATGTGCCTTTGCTAAAAGAATATTGGAGGAAAGTAGAAATCAACAAGATTATAATGCAGGTCAAGATAAATCCAAGGAAATTCGATGTGATGACATGATTTGTTTAGCCTTCGCCATCAATAACTTCAATGAAGATAAGGACCCCATTACTCAAGCATATGGTGAAAATCCTTCTCAAGAGAAAATTATAGAATTTGCAAGAAGGGTTACACCTATCAAAGGAAAGGTAAATATCATAATCAAAATAAAAATGTTCCTTCTGAAAGGTAGAAGTCTGGATTAAAGGTAGATTGGGAAGCCTGGATTAATAACATCAAAATATCTATCTCAGTCTTAGAAATATTAAATATTCCATCGCAGAGAGCATCATTCTTCAAGGATTTTGGCATTGCTCAACATGAAAATATTGATACCCAGCCTAAAGATGAAGAAATCGATTTAAAGGATTTAAATTTTTATATGACTAATGAAGACCATCAACATTTTTTTTCTGAAATTGGATATTAATGATTGTATCCTTCACAACTGCATGCTTGATTCTGGTGCATCTACAAATTTAATGACCAAGAAAGTCATGGAACAGTTAAAGTTAAGGATTTCGAGGCCTTACCATAACATTTTCTCAATGGATTCTATAAAATTGGAAGTCCTTGGTCTAGTTAAATATCTACAGGTCTCCTTATTTGATTATCCATATAGGATCATCACCATGGATATCACAATAATTGATGCGCCAAATGTATGGGGAATACTTCTTTCCAGGAATTTTGCAGCTGATTCAAGTGGTTCTATTCAAGTGGATATGTTATGTGGAATTATGAATTACAGATAAAACATTCTTCCTTAGACAGGTGCTTATCTAGAACAACAGGTTAAAGACTTTACAACTACTTTTCCTAACTATGAACAGACACACAGAATGAAACAAGAGGCTTACTTGGCGCTTCCAAAGTCTCCTTCTGTCACTTTTGTTGTAGCTTCAAATTCCAGCCGGCTATGCAAAATATTTCCTGCAAGAATGAACACTAAATAGCAAGAGATAGCAATAATACAGATGTCTATTCAAGTTAGTTAGCTAAATCAATGAATCATAAACCATATACATCAACTAAGAACTCACAATATGGAAAAACAAATCTTATACAAATGCATATAGGGAAAATCAAGCAGTAATCTTTATTAATGGATAGAAGGGGAGGTTATAACCTAGTGATTGATTTGAAGTGACCATCTCCAGCAACATCCCAGCCTCATCACAATTTAGATCTCTCTAGCAACATGTTACACAAATCAACTCCTCAATTGAAATTCCACCAGCATTTCTCTACTCAAATTCTTCCTTACCAAGCACTAGGATCTGTGCTCAATTTATAGAGGAGTTGAAGGTAGTTTTACAATCAATGAATTTCTAATAATAGGCAATACATGTTCCCAATATCATAGATGTCAAATGGACATATGGATTTGAGGTTTGACACATGTGAACTCTTCTAGAAGGCATTGGCCAAGTGGAGATTTCGGAACAATGAGAATTTTTCTCCCAATGTGACCAACACACCCTACCATGTCGGGAAGTGCTTTACAGAACAGCCTTGAATGGGGCTACCTGTATATGAAACACACTTAGTCCCTTTAGAGGCAGTGTTGGTGAGCTCTCATATGATATATAATAAACTTCAAATCTTGGAAACCTTTGCAGATGAAAGTCATATATGATTTGTCTTGTTCTTTGTCTTAGGGCATGTAACAACTGAAATGATAGGGGATGATAGACCCTATTCATTGGTCCTAGAGATGATGTCTAGTTAACCAGGTCTTTCGGAATGGTGCCCAAATTGACCTATAACACTTTCCCCCTAAATCATGAAGTCAGAATAATAATAACAACATTTTTATTGAGATGCTTTACACTATGATGGGCTGGAGATGAAGTGGAGTGGCAACCTGCATCAATCTTACAATACATTACATCATGATATATCCTCTTTGATCATGAATTTTTGAGGGTAGGCATTCCCATGTTCAACACATAAACAATATAATAACATGTACATAATTCAGAAAGTCGTCTATACTGGAATGTTGCCCAATACAAACATGCCTACAGATATAGGCCCATGTTCGTAGACGATCTGTATGTAAGGTCACCGTACAGATGATGTGTACAACAATCCTGAAATCACAGCCCATGTGGTTGAAACTAGATCTGGGGTCTTCTTATTTCATTCACTCGATCATTCGGGTACAAGTCTAGCCTTGCAAATATATGATTTGTAGTCGAACATGGTAAAACATCGTTTGATTACCAGCCAATAATGTGAGCTGTTAACAAATGCGAGAGAACCACCATTGATGTTAATGGTCCTCAAGGCACTTCAGTACATTTTTTAAGGCGTGAATAGATGATTTGATGTCGAACACCAAACAAAATATCTCGGTCAAAAGTCCGGAAGCGAGGATCTTTTCGATGCTGTAACAAGCCTCATGGTACTGGAATCTGATGTTTCTAAGAGAAATTCCTGGATAGTGATTTGCCATCGATAGGAAGTCACCTTATTTTGAAACAAGAGTTACTGATTTCGGAGACAAGGGTATGACTTGATATAGAAATTTTCAGGGATGACGGTCATGAGAATGAAGGTTTATGAGTATTGCATAAGGATGAGTATTCACTGGATGACTTCTCTTGAACATATCAGCGACACTGAGATGAGTTGGCAGCATTGACCCAAAACCAAAGTGAAGGTATGATGAACCATAGGTATGAATGAATTGTCAAGAATATTACCCAACCCAAACAGTCACGACGATGGAGTGAAGTGTCATGTTCAAGAGCGAACAGCTACCATAAAAGTTCTTTCTTACTTTCCCAAATTTTCCCCGGTCATTTGTCGACTAGTACCTCTTTATTTTAACAAGCTTGAGGAGGATAACATTTGCTTGATCTATAATTCAACCCTTCGAGTGAATAAATTATTTATATTTAATAATTTAACGAGTCTAGCGATGAATGAAACTCGATTCTTGCCATGATTGACAAGCCTGTCGCTATTTATGTTTTAACGAGCCTAACGACAGTGAGAGCCCGGTCCTTTTTCATATTTAGAGAGTTTTAAAAAAGAGGACAAAATAAAACTCCATAAGTACTTTTTCGTAAATTTGTCGCCCAAATCCGAAAAAGTGTAAAATAATATTTGAGAGGACCTCTTTGGTCATGTTTAACCAAGGTATTCCTTTTTCGTAAATAATCTATCTCAGTCCGGAAAAGGGTTAAAATTATACTAAGTAGATATCAATTCATTTACTTTTACGAGCTCGAAAAGACAAGTGCTCAACAATCTGTTCACATTATCGGAGTCTGAAAAGAGCTAAAAGAAAACTCCAGGGGTTCCTTTTTCGTTGTTATCGAAGCTCAAAAAAGAGATAAAAGTGTGCTTCAAATCCTTTTTCGTTTTTAACAAAGCTTGAAAAATAAGGAGAAAAAGTGTGCTTTGTGGTCAAATCATTCTTTAAATAAATTTGCATGACTAATCTGCTCATCAGTTGTAAACCCTGTTCAAAACAACATCAAATGGATTAAAAATACATGTTTCTTGATAAAAATAGAATAAAACCATAGTCACAATAATAAATATGATTTTCAAATAATCAAATGACTAATAAAAAGAGTTTTACTATTCATTTTTACCATTTGAAAGTTACCACTTTCATTTTGGAGCTCTAAACCTGCATTTTGCCCCGAACTTCAGCAGTTGATTGGGTGCAATAGGTAAGAATGTTTTGAATGCCCCCTGCAAGAGCACATGTTGAATGCCCCCTGCAAGAGTAGGTGCCCCCCGACGCTTCATTTCATTCACCTAAGTAGATTATTGGTTACTAATATCTGGATGGAATGAAGGTTCATTTACGAGTTCAGATGGAAGACTCGTCGTAATTAGGAGAGGATTTGTTTCATTTTTTACAAGCTTGACACAAGAAAAGAACTATGCTCATGGCCTGTTTCATTTTTTAACGAGGTTAACACAGTAAAAGAATTATCCTCAAAGGCACTTGTTTCATTTTTTAACGAGGTTGACACAAGAAAAAATAACTATCCTCAAACGCACTTGTTTCATTTTTTAACGAGGTTGACACAAGAAAAAAGAACTATCCTCAAAGTGTAGTTGGACTAGTGAGTGTGCACTGGAAAAGACGTAGTCTAACGGAGTCATCATTTCAGGAGTTTGAGTAGCACCACAAATGATAAGTTATAACATGCATTGACGGGTTTTCTCCAGGGTTTCCATTGAATTTTGGAATTTCAGAGGGTAATTTCTGTGAAATCATCGACCACCAAGGAGGACAACTAATGGTACGAGCTTGATATTGCACTGAAGATGTGAATAAAGGATCAAGTCGTTCAATACTCATAAGGGAGGAACCATATAGGATTCCATATGATGACATGGGTGAAGTCAATGGAAAAAACATCGAAGATGAAGCAACAGTAGATGTTGTCGCAGCTGTAAAAGATGGTTCAGTCTGGGATTCGATCTCAGCCATGGTCAAAATGACCCAGTGTACACCCTATAGAATCTATGGGAACTTGAAGTGAAACAATATCACCAAAAGCAAATAAAGGTGATTGAGGAAAATACTTGTACATGTAAAGCTCCTACCGAAAATGAGTTGGAGTTAAAGGTGTTTCGTCTTGTGATATTTCTTCAATTGAAATCAAACCAGGTGGAAGAACTTCACCGTCTGGCCCGAAGTATATTTGAGGTGCTTGATTGCGCGATATGGGATACTCAATGGCTACAATATATTTTGGAGTGACCAATATAGGAACAACTTCTGGTTGTTCGACTTCAGAATCAATATTTTCTCCACTTAGGGAATATAGAAACTGAAATATAAGGGGATGATAGACCCTATTTCATTGGTCCTGGGGATGATGTCCAATTTTACCAATAACAGCTGCCCCCTAAATCACAATGGGATCAGGATCAAATTCCAGTTGAACAACGTCGGGTTCAAGAGGTATGGTCCCATAGATTGGATGGATCGCGACCACGGGTAGCTGTGAGGACTCTGTCTCGACAACATTAGACAAACCAGGATTTGTAGAAACAACTTGTGCCAACTTTGGTATATGGGAAGATGATGCTTCACTAGAGGTACTAATAGTACTTGTTTCGGTAGAGTGATGTCGCCTTCGTCAACCAGGAGTAACTTTTGGTGGTAAATGTGGTTTCAATGCTAATCTACGCGAGCGACGGGGGAAAGGATTTTCTTCTTCCATGATGACTGATTTATTTTATGACCAAAAGTAAATAAACATAATAAAAGGGGAATGCTAGGAAAAAATTTTACCAAGAAGCTGTGAACTACAGAATACCTCCTGGTGAACCAAGAAGTACGGGCAGGCAATATCCCCAAATGTTGTGTTTAGTGTATCATAATTTACAAGGCGGCCGACTCGGTTCACTATGGATGGATAGCAACATAAGGTTGTCCTCCAAAATATACCCAAAGGTACGTGGAGGCCCAAGTCTGTATTAGCGCTTTCTGATGCGAAACCACACAGTGAGAGCACCCCTTTATACTTTTCGTACTGTAACATCGTCCGATAGACCCAAAAGTACGTGGATGAGCTACGATATACTTACGTACATGGAGTGAGGTATCACACTCAGAATGTATCACAGACAATTAATGACAATTGCTATGTTTTACGACACCAGAACATGTCTCTAGCCTAGACCTTCTAAATGTTATCGTTATGGTTCCAATGCTTTGTTAGGTAAATTGAGATAAATTTTAAGTTGATCTTGTTTATCAATTTTCCATTTAGGGTTCACTGCGATGATGTAATGGAAATTCATAAAATTCAAACTAATAATGATAAGCAAACTTTTCACTTTTAGCTTCTTCAAAGTGTTGCACTAAAAACTGTCACCTTGACATTCTGCTGACTGTATGAGCTCATTTTCACTCATACTTACCTCCTTTGCAAGTCTTACAACCTCTACTCCTCATTTCAAGCCCTAAAACAGAAGAAAAAACCCTAAAAAGCTCCAAAACCCTCGGTACGTAGGTAATGTGAAGTTTACCTGCATTCCTGGCTAGGGTACGCAGGTAATGTGAACTAAAAATGCGTTCCAGAATGCAGTTTCTCTATGTAATGCCTGCGTACCCCCTGTCAAAGTCAAAAGGGCGAGAATTAAAGTTAAAAAGCTGATTTTTGGTCAATTCTAGAAGCTTTTGGATGAGATTTGTTGGGGATGAGTACGCTCTAGTAAGCTTCATGCATCCCACACCTTAAGGAGATAACCCCTTGATGTGAGGAGCCTATCCCTTTGAAGGAGGATTCTATCCCTTCATAGATGGAACCCTAACCTCCTCATCTGCTCTATAAAAAGAGGCATTGGGTAGCCTCAAAGGGAGTTCAAGCTTTAGTGTGCGATTGAGGTGAAGTGCCGTTGAAATTTAGACTTCTTTCTGTTGAGCTTTTGTGAGGAAAGATCACATACCTCTATGTGCTCCTGGAGGAAGAGTGCAAGACTTATCAAATTAGAGGATTCTCCTGCTTCGGACCCCGGGAAGGCCTGTTCAACATCAAGGCTAAGGTTGTAAGTTTCTTCTGTTATTTTAAGATTAATACAATCAAGTTTTGTTTTTCTCAATAAATTGTCGTTTGATTGTTTATTTCAATAAGCTGTCGTTTGATCGTTTATTTCATAGATTCCTTGATCACTATGATAGGTATGTTTTATAATTTTTTTTTAAACAGGTGCTATTTAATATTTTCTTGTTTATGATTGCAGTTCTTTAAAGACGACATTTTATTGCGACAAAAGACGACACTTTGTTGCAACGAAAGACGACACTTTGTTGCGACGGAAGAACTATTGTTGCGACGAAAGAACTCTTGTTGTGATGGAAGGATTATTGTTGCGACGAAAGAACTAACGTTACAAATAAGCATTTGGATCTAAGGTAGGATCGACACCTTCATAGCATTTAATTGTAAAACGAATATATTTAGAGAAATATAAACTTAGTTGTTCGTTTGTTGCTAGATTGTCTTCTGACACTAGGGAGATCGATCTTGTCCGCAAGATCGATTTATCCGACCAACAAATTGGCGACTCTGCTGGGGAAAGAACTTGTTTTGATTTTCCTTTGTTTTGATTTGAGAAAATTCTTTTTTTCTGATTTTTTATTGATTTGTACGGGCTTGGGTAACTTAGATTTACTTTTCTTTAAAAAATTTTGAAGTCTTTTTTATTTTTCTTGAATTTTTCTGGGGACCGCACATCATTGCAGACCCTGTTAAAAGTCTTGAAAAACTTAGATTTCTTCTTTCAGTTTAGTTTAGATTTGATTTAGGATTCTTAGTGTCTGCCCAAATCTGTATGTTTTCTGTCGAAAATCTCTTGTGAATGAATTTCATAGCACTTTTGTTTTGAATTATTTTCTAGAAGTTTTGCATTTTGAGAGTGGTTTTCGCTTTGTCTCTGTAGTGACCCAAAGATTAGAAGCTTAAAAGTGCCTTAGATCACCTTGGTATCTTTTATCTTCTTGATGAGTCTGACTTGGTTGTGAAATTCATTCTTTTTGAGAAATAGATCTAGTTTTCTCTTTGCAAATCTTTGAACAAACTTCGTTATAAGTTTTTAATTTCATTTTTACAAAAGAAAACATATCTGGATGTTTTTTTATTTATTTGTTATTATAGGAAAATGAATCCTTAGTTTACTGAACAACTAAACAAAACATTCTCCAAAAAAAAAAAAAAAATCTTTTATTCAATTAGATTTTCAAAGTTTGTAGATCTCAAAATTAGATTTTCGTAGTTTTGAGTGCTTTTTAGAACTTGTAAATTTCTTTTGAAAGAAAACTTGTTTTTTGTAGTTTTGAGTTTTGAAAGAGAAAGGGATTTATTGTGAGCATTGATTATTTGTCTCGTTTTGAGTTCTTATTGAAAAAACAAAAAGATTTTCTTTTCATTTATTCTTCATGTTCAAGGAAAGAATTGTCTCTTAAAGGAATTGCATTCTCGAACTCTTTCTTTAGCTAGAATTTCATTGAAAGAAAAATGAATTGTTTATCATTTTAGGTGAATTTTTTAGTGTTTTTGGAAGTCGAGTCTTCACACCATCAAAGTTTCATTTCCATACCTATTGAATTAAAGAACACCCCATAAAAACAACGCTTAATTAAAATTGAACTAGTAATCTTTTTATTTCTAGGGCTCTTATCACCAATATAGCTTAGGCTAGTATCTTGGAGTAGGGAGTAATTGACTCTCCAAGATAGTAAAAACAAACAAGTAGATCATGTAATTGGTACAATCTGGGAAGCTTCTCTTAAAGGAGTTAATCATGAGATCATGTCCAAACCTTTGAGAAAATCAATTCTGTTTCATTGGGAAAGATAGAAGATCTGCGCGCATTAAAAACGGTAAACCTCGGATTAACCATTGTCGAGGAGCCTGGGGTCACTTGTTGGTAAACCTCGGATTGACCATGTCGAGGAGCCTTCAAGGGGATTGAGCTTTGTTACTCTGCCCTTGCGTGTGGAATCAGATCGTAGACTGTTCCCCCAGTTGTATTTGTTACTGTTGGTAACCTTAGTGTCCATAAGCTTAAGATTATTTCCTAAGGTGACGGTGAAGGAAAGATCTCATTGTGCCTGGAGCAGACATCGACTAGACTCACTTGGACTCTCTGGGGGGTTTTCTTCACTCAAGATGCTTTTGTGAAGAAACTTGTGCCAGTCTGTTTCATTAAGCAGGTTGTCGGGGTAACTGTTCTAACCGCCCTTTCTGTATTAAATTTCTACTAAGTTGGATTTCATCACCAACTAGTGTTTTTAGTATGGGAAGTTACTGTTTGTGCATGGTTTGAACTCTTAGATTTTTTAGGTGTGTGATTCAGCTATTTATTTCCTTAGAGACTTTAGGTGTTTTATTGAAGTTTTCTTTGTTTGTGTGTGATTGATTAATATTTAATCGTGGCATAATTACCGAGACAATCCCGGAAAATTCAGGGGAAGCCCCCTGAGTTTACACCAAGTCAGCTTGAAGGGCTGCGTGCTCTAGTATCATCTAGTAGCGGTAGAATTAGATCAACAGAAATTGGAATTTCAGCTATATTTGTTCATCCTGATCATCAAATACCCACGACAGAACACATTCAAGAACCGATTTCAGTTTCTGAAGTTACTAGTAGTATTTCTCCTTCCAGTGAACTAGCTGAAGAACCTGAAATTTCCGAACCTGACACTGAACCTTCTATTTTGGAAACATTCTCAGGATTTATTACTCCAACTTCTAGCGACCCTGGTTCACCTAGGGTAAGAAATATTGTTACTGAAGATCTTCCATCTGGCCTCATTTCCATTGAAGAACTTGCTAGTCCAGACGAAGATGTATCTCTTTTCAAATCCCCTCAGTCTTTGAATCTTAGGGAGCATGAATCCATTTTCTACAGCCATATTAGGAGCGATGCTTGGTATCTATCTTTGACAAATTTTTTTAGAAAACCCGGGTCTTGCTTTTTCTCTACCTCGAATTCCATTTCATCCTACGCCCAAAGGTTACTATCCTTCATCTATCATGGCAAGAGAGTCATCTATGTTTTCCCAAACATCGGAAACATTTTTACACCGTCATCCTTCTGTTCCTTCGGGTATCAGGCTCTCTCTGGTACTTTCTCAGGAGCAGCTCCTCGACCGATTGAACAAGTATTATCACCTGGTCTTAATGGAATTAAAACTGAAACGTCGAATGCAGAGCAAATCTTTATGATGTCTAGTAATATTCCAAATCCTCAACCTCAAGGTGGTCAGTTACCACTTGGGGGGCAACCTCAAGGCAGTCAGTTACCTCCTGGGGGCAACCTCAAGGCAGTCAGTTATCGCCTGGGGGGCAATTTCAAGGTAATTTTTTCCCAGGACAAACTGTAGGACAATATTATTTGGAGAACAACCTCAAGGACAGTACATACCTCAAGGTTATCAACCTTCAGGACAGTACATACCCCAAGGTCAACCCCAGGCTCAGTATGTTCCTCAAGGTCCTTATCAACCCCAGATTCAGTACGCGCCTCAGGGTTATCAACCTCAAGGTCAGTACCCAACTCAAGGTTTTCAACCGCCTTCTGGTCAATCATTTGTACAAGGAGTTGGAAATTTACCACTTAATTATCAACCCTACATTCAACCAGGTTGTGGTCCTTCATATGTACAACCTTCTACGGGACAATACCCCAGAATGAACATGGTGTGGGATCCATCCCAAATTCAACAGACTATACAACCTAATGTGCAGTTATCTGGTCAACCTAGACAACCTTTTGTTTCTAGTCCAACCCAGCAACCTGTCCAGCCTACTGTTCAAATCCTTGCACCTGGTTCTATTCAGAAGTCTGGGCCTAGTACACCTCAAACTCCACCTCAAACTGCAGCAACCACTGCAACATCTGTTCAACCTATAACACCTGTTTCTGGAGTATCTGTAGCTCCGGTTTCTTCTATACCTTCATCCATGCAAATCCCTCAAGTCTCTATACCCTAGTCAGGACCTATAGTTCAGACTTCGGTCTAGATACCTACGGGACAAGCTGGTACAAGTACGATTGTCACAAGTCAACCAAAATTCACGTATCAACCATACCAGGGACAGTATCAATTTGGTCCCATTTCACAAAACCCAGTTTATCAGTATCAACCGTACTTTGGCTATACTTATCAACAACCTCAACAACCACAATTTGGTCTGGTTAATCCTGGTTTCCTGGGGGGTTATACTATTCCTAATGCAAATCTAATTCCCAGTTATCGGGTATCCTCCTCCCGGAACTGCTCTTGTTACTCAAGGTTTTCGCGACCCTAACCGTCAGTTACCATTTATTACAACTTTGGATTTACCTGATTTGTCACGCCTTACGAATGATCCAATTTTATATCATCTGTATTTGTCGCCAATGCCACATAAGTTGCCCAGTGATATACCAAAATTCGAGGGTAAGTTAGGAGAGGATCCGTCAAATCACGTTATGACTTATCACCTCTGGTGTGCATCTAATTCGATAATTGATGATTCAATTCGCTTACGTCTTTTTCGACGAACTCTTATTGGTCTTGCCGCCAAATGGTACATTGAGTTACCACGAGGCTCTTTTAATAATTTCAGTCAGTTAGAAACTGCTTTCTTAACTCATTTTCAGTTGCCTGTCAGATACGACAATGGCACGGAACTATTGACTTCGCTAAAACAATCCACGTCCACGTATATTTCTGATCATATTCACGAATGGCGACGTAGAAGGCGTTTAGTGAAAGTTTTTATTCCGGATCAAATTTTGGCAGAATGGTTTGTTAAATCATTATTACCCAACATCACTGAAGATGTAGCTAAGGCAAGAGTTGTTACTGAGGAGCAAATCATTGCTCAAGCTCAGTATCTTGACCTCGTCTACAAGCAGTCAGGTATTTTACATGAAAAAATCCCTGATCTTCCAAAACAAGGTCAAATAACTGCAGCTCCTTCAGGGTCTCATGCCGCTGATGGTATGATTGGTACAGTTAACACTAAAAGCAAGAAGAAATCTTCAAAGAATTATTCTCCTATAATAACTTTACCTAATTCCCCGAAAGGAGAGTCTTCCACTGAAATTTCTGCCGACATTCATGTTGTAGAGACATCTACGACCAAATCTAAATCTGGTGGTAAAAAGAAAGGGAAGAATAAAAAGAAATAGAATTCAAAAGATAAAACAGATAAAAATGAATCTAATGACAAAAAACGCAAGCCTTGCTATCCTTGTTTCATTTGCGACGAGGATCATTTTACTAAAGAATGCCCACATCGAGCAGAGGTTTCGAAATTCGTTAAAGGTTCTCAACAACCTGCTGTCTTGAAGGATCCTTTTCCTACTCAAGATAGTAAGATGATTGGTTCCACCTCGAATGCCTCAGAAGAGCCCATTCTGATGATGTCTCAAGTCAGGATTGCAATGTGATCGGAAGATTATGGTAGTAAAAATACTGTTGATGGTAAAGAAGCAAAATCTTCTAATTCAAACACATCAACTACACCTCCTCCTGTTTCTGATCCACTACAGATCGAGAAACCCAATCCAGACCTAGTAATCAAACTGCCTGCTAAAGGTGTACTTCATAAATCAGCTTTCAATCCACATGTGAGAGCTGCTCAGAATTACAACATTGTTGAGGGCTTAGCTATTTCCCCTTCAGCAATGTTAGCTTTGGAAGTGCTTCAATCGTGCCTAGCACAGCGTAAATTACTTTTGTCTGCCAGAGGAGCTATCGATATTCAGTATTCAAACCTAATAATCTTCGATTTAGAGAATAGTACACCCCGCCTACCCCATCAAATGGCTTTCCAGATTCCAGTATTAGTCAAAAACAGACCCATTTTTCGGACTGTGATTGATGAAGGTTGTTGGAAATTGCTTGGTTCTCCTACACTCAATTAGTCTCTGACAATTCTAAAGGCTTTTGATGGCCGATGGTTCCATCCTTTTGGTATTTTGCAGGATTTACCTATAGGGGTCGAAGGCAAAACCGTAAATCTAGATGTGGAGGTGGTTGATGCCCCTCTAGATTAGAACCTTCTCCTAGGTCGCAGTTGGTCTTATGCTATGACTGTTGTTGTTTCATCGGTCTTTCGACTTATCAAGTTTCCAAATCAAGGAAAGATCGTTACAATAGACCAGTTGACTTATTTCTCATCCGATCCAGCCTCTACAGAAACAATCTAGCACGTCAGTAAAACGACTATCCCTTACAAGGATGTTGGTGTAGGTTTGATTAAACATTCTGGTTTACTAGGAAATTTTTCCTTTCCTGCTACTAACGTATCACCTCATATTGAAAATATTCATATGATTTCATCGAATAATGTTACTTTTGATGATCCTTGGATCTTACCTTCCAATTCCGAGGTGGATACATTTGATGGCGCGATGCCTTTGAGTCCCTTTGAAATTGCATATCAGGCTGTACAGTCACTTTCCAATCCTTCTTCAACCGAAACTGATCCAATGAATGTGATCCATGAGGAATCACTTTCTATATCTAGCTCAGCCACAACGAAATTTCTCGATCTTGTTCATACTGATGAGCAGATTCGTGAACTTTTGTCTGTTGACTATTTACCATGGGAAGATCTACATCATCAATCTTCATTTTTACCTGAGCTAGATCATTTTGAAAATGATTTATCTTCTATTTTTACTGCTGAATATGTCAAAGAACCACAGAATCCATTGCAAAATCCCAATTCTGAGTTAAATTTGGAGAATGTCTCTCGAAAAATTCCTATTGACATTTCAGTTAAGCCAGGAATAATTGAAAACATTCATATAGGTGCTTGCTGTATGGACGAAGAACTCCAATCTTATAAAGCCCTATTTCAAGAATTCTGTGACATGTTTGCTTGGTCATATGAAGAAATGCCAGGAATCGATCTGTCAATTGTGGTACATGAAATTAAGACTTGCCAGGATGCAAAACCTGTTCGACAATGCTTATGTCAGATACATCCGAGAAAAGCTGCTGCTATCAAAGCCGAAGTTGAGAAATTCCTTCGTGCAGGTTTCATTTATCCAATTCCTTTAACCGATTGGGTATCGAATATTGTTCCTGTTAACAAAAAACAAGGAACGATAAGAGTATGTATCGACTATAGGGATATTAATCGAGCTTGTCCTAAAGACAATTATCCAACCCCCTATATCGATCAAATAATTGATGATTGTGCCGGAAGTGAAATTTTTTCCTTTATGGATGGTTTTTCCGGCTACAATCAAATAAACATACTCCCTGCTGATCAGCTAAAAACAACTTTCATTTGTCCATGGGGGACATTTTCTTATTGCAAACTACCCTTTGGATTGAAGAACGATGGGGAAACTTTTCAAAGGGCTATGTCTTACTCATTTCATGACATTAAGCACATTGTGCAGCCTTATCTCGATGATTTACCTGCTCAGTCATCGCGTAGGGCCGACTATCTCACTCATTTACGAGCTATCTTTATGAGATGTAGGCATTATCGAATTCGGCTGAATCCACACAAATGTGTTTTCTGTGTAGAATCGGGTCGCTTACTGGGATTTATTGTTTCGAAAGAAGGCATCCGCGTTGATCCGTCGAAGGTCGAAGCTATTGTTAATCTACCTCCTCCTTCGACTCTGCGCCAACTCCAAAGTTTGCAGGGGAAAGAAAAATTTTTACGTCGTTTCATTCCTAACTACACTGAGTTAACAAAAGGTTTTACCAGGTTTTTAAAACAGAATGTTCCATTCTTTTGGGATGAGATCACTGATCAATATTTTAAAGCACTCAAACACGCGTTGACCCATGCACCGTTACTGTATCCTCCCAATTACAACCAGGACTATTTTTTGTACCTTGTCGCTTCTCATTCCACCATTGGGATGGTTTTAGTTCAGGAATATGAATTCAACAATGAACATGTGATTTACTATCTTAGTCGAAATCTGCATCCGACTGAGATCAAATACACGCATGTGGAGAAATTGGCCTTGGAAGTTGTTCAAGTTGTCCAAAGATTTCGTCACTACATCTTATTACGCAAAACCACAGTAATTTCTGACTGTAACCCTATGATGTACATCTTGACCCAAAAATTTCTAGGGGGCAAGTATTCCAAATGGATAGTTATCCTACAGGAATTTGACTTGGAATTTGAAAAATCCAAGGCAAAGAAATCTTTGGTTTTCGCCAAACTGATGTGTGATTTCCCGTCTACTTATACTGAAACTGTGGCGAAACAACCCATTGCGGACGAATCCTTGTTTCTTATCAGTACTCTTGATCCTTGGTATGGGGATATTATTGTTTATCTCCAAACCCAATCTTTTCGGCCTGAAATATCATGATCTCAGCGACGGAAAATACGTTTCCAATCCCAACAATACAATATTATTGGTGATACACTCTATCGTTGTAGAGCGGACTCTGTCTTACGATGTTGTCTTATTCATGAAGAAGCTGAGAAGGTTCTAAATGGTTGCCATTCTGGAGCATGTGGCAGTCATATGTCTGGGTATGCCACAACCCAGAAGATATTGCGCGCTGGTTATTTCTGGCCGTTGTTATTCAAATATTGTATCTATGCAGTCCGGAAATGCCACAATTTTCAGGTCTTTGATCGTAAAATGCGTGCACCACCCGCTCCTCTTCACCCTATAATTGCTATCGGTCCTTTTGCAAAGTGGGGTATTGACTTTATTACATGTAACCCTCACTCGATCAGGGGGCATGCGTATATTATCCTAGCAGTAGATTATTTTACTAAGTGGGTCGAGGTGATGCCTGTTATCACCCTGTAATTAGCAATATTGGAAAAATTCCAACTGCAGGGGCAACATCAAACCGCTTTGGGATTCAAGGATCTAGCCCTCCTGAATCCAGAGAGGGATCTCTCTAAGAATAAGTTCAAAGATGTGATCTTCAAAGGCTGAAATTGTGATTTTAGGCTAGTTATGAAGAACATGGGTTTGATTTGTTTGTTTTTGGTTGGGAAAAGACATGATGAAGATGAAAGGTAGTTCTAAATAAAGGGTGAAAATGTCTGCAATGAAGGAATGATTCAGTTGACAGAAAAGGGCAAAGACAGTTTTAACCCATTGGGCTATGGAGTCATAGGAGGATTTAATTGGACAGCAAGATTCAAGAAGGATCCATGGGGCAAGTTACTTATATCAAAGGATCTTTTAAAGTGATTTTATGGAATGAAACAGATAAGAAGTGAAAGACCAAACAAACGGAAGAACAAAGCACAGTCTAAGATCAAGTAAGTACTTTTAAACTAGCTTGCTTTCAACATGTACTTAAGGGGAAACATAAAAGTATTTATGTTGATCAGGTAAGTGCTTATAAACTAGCCTGCATTGAAGTACTTTAAATCAGAAACATTTAAAAAACAATTCAAACAGCTTAAGATCAGGTAAGTGCTTCTAAACTAGTCTGCTTTCAGCATGTTCAATAAGGAAACACAGATGATAATCCCAAAGAGCAATCTAGATCGGGGAAGTACTTTTAAACTAACCTGCATTAACAAACTCTAGGGAAAACACAGAAAACATTCGTTTAAAGAGCAATCTAGATCGGGGAAGTACTTTTAAACTAACTTGCATTAATATATTCTTCAAAGGGAACATTCAAATGAAGAAAACATAGAAGTAAAGCTTTCAGTAAGAGTAGGGTACCGTGGAGGGTATATCCTAACTCTATGTTTGCTGCTCTTTATCAGAGAAAGTGAACAGAGTGAAAACATTAAAAGAAATAACAATTGACAGTGAGGAACACATCACCATTGACACAAATCATGAATCCCATAAATCAGCAGCTTGTATTGATGTTCAAACCAGTTACAATCTGCAAGCCCGGTGGGTCTCTACAGCTTTGAAATTCTCATATCAGCTTGTGTATATTTCAGTTACAAGACAGGGCATCAGTAGCTTTAGAATAACCATTACATGCCTTCAGATGTCCAGATACCAACATTTGCTCATCTTCTATAGCAGTATTTATAGAAGAATGAAGAGGTGGGAGGATTTCCCAGGGGTCAAGTATTATCAATTATGCAATTAATGCAATTCCTGGCCTTTGGGAACCAGGCAAGGCATAAGGTGGGAATATAATCGTTTATAACTCTACTTCATAACTCTGTTTGTATCGTTCGAGGCCAAATGATTGAAAATACCTGCTTCCCGACTGTTCCTCAACTTCCAGAATGGTTTTGCCGACAATTAGAGATAAGATTCTTTGATTTTCATTAATTGTTCGACAATCTTTAATTTCTGCGAGGCTGCTGGTGTCTTTTGGAGCTATGGAGGGTTCAATTAGCCTCTTTTTATGGCGGTGGAGGCTTTCTCAGCTTGACAGATGTCTTCGTCGTTCCCAAAACACCTTTAATTAACTTGAAATCTGTGTTTTGGGTCTTCAATCTCCGGTTCTAATAACTTTTGTCTTCGGCGCCGATACTCTTTAACAAATGATGAATTGTGCTTGTCTTCTGGTGTGCAGGGCAGTAGCGGGGTCGAACGGCATCAATGGGTCATGAATTCACTGATAAAATGTAAATCTAACACCCTTCGAATTATTCTTTATGAACTCAGAAGACAGAGGATCGTCACCCTCGGCCTTTGTGGTTTCTTCAAAATAGCGGAAAAATCATTTGAAAACCTGCAAAATACAAACAATTTGTTGTAAAATCCTGCGTATTTGGCTGACTTCTTAGGAGGCGTGTGCGGAGTAGCGTTGGATCATGGAGCGGGGGCGCAAATTAACGACGGAGATGCAGCGGCAGAATGTAATGAGCAAATCCTTTATAAACCACAAAATATGTCATTTCCGACTTTACAAAGGAAAAAAGCGTTTTTTATATGCAAGGCGGGGTATCATATGGTGGGCCCAGTGGGACTGATCGCAAATCGCAAAAGTGGAAAACGCGATGGCGGATTATGCAACGGAGAGAAAATGCGATATTGCAATTATGCGATGGGCGCCCGATCGCGGGGCTGTTGGGCGCATGGAGGAACATATGACTAAGGCGTTATATAGGCAAGGGGCTTATCGCAGTGAAAAATTTCAATTTTGCGATGGTATTTCAATGAACCCATCGCATTTTCTGCGATCGCGATTTGCGATGGATCGCAGCGCAGATATTTGCGATGAACACTTTTAAATAAAACTGCAATTTGGATTTCTGCAATCTGCGCTTTGCGATAAGCGCCAAAGGGTTTAGAACTTGGTTCCAGAGCGCGGGTATATGGATGAAAAAAGAGTTAGGGGCTTAAGCTCGAGGGGGCTTAAGTCCTATACATAAAAACATGTATTTTCATGGTTTTTGAAGGAAATGAAGGTTTCGGTAAGGTTAAAAAGTGGGTTTTTACCCTTATAAAAGGGATTTTAATGAAATGGAAAGGGAGAAACATGAAATTGTGGGTTTCTCATGAGAAATGGAGAATAGAAAATGGGGTTAGTGTTGAAGAAAAGGAAGGGGAATAAGGGGTTCTGCAGCAGTATTTAACTTGGGATTTTTGAAGGATTTCAGAGGCTTTTAGGATGTAAACAACAATGTAGGATCTGGACAGAGGAAAAAGGCAGGAGGCCTTATAGAGACTTCAAGAGCCAACAATTTTTAGCAATGAAATTTGTTCCTTGAAGGCTCCAAAAGTTTTAGCCACCTTCTGGTATAACAAAATTTATAGGTGGCTAACAATGCCTACATTTTCGGCAGACTGCAAGACTACTGCAAATTTCATGTTCAATCATAAAATTGCTAGATTCGGTGTTCCTCAAGCCATAATTACGGATCATGGAAGTCATTTTCGAAATATCATGATGACTGAACTGACAGGTCAACTTGGCTTGTGCCACGATAGTTCTACTCCATATTACCCGTAGGCTAATGGTCTGGTTGAAGCTATCAATAAAGTTTTAGTCACTATGATTAAACGAATAATTGGTATTCATAATTCGAATTGGCATTCCATGTTATTTTCATCACTTTGGGCATATCGGACCTCAGTAAAAACATCAATTGGTTTCACTCCCTTTCAACTAGTTTACATTTTGGAAGCTGTGTTGCCTATTGAATGCCAAATTCCGTCATTGAAATTAGCCATAGAATTACTCCCAGCTACATCTGAAGAGGGGAAGCGTTTTTTTTACTTGACTCAGCTAGATGAGAATCGATGAAATGCTGCATTAGCAAACGAAGCTCATGTCAAACGAATAAAGGCTCAGTACGATAGAAATGTTACACCTCGTAATTTTTCAAAAGGAGACCTAGTTTTAGTGTACGATCAAGCCAACGATAAGCTAGGGGCTGGAAAATTTGTGCCTATGTGGCATGGTCTTTTCATTGTTAAGCGAAAGCTGGCAAAAGGGGCCTATGAGCTGATAGATTTCCACGGTGTCCCTTTAGATAAACCCAGAAATGGGCTTTATCTAAAGAGATATTATGCTTAATTTTGGTGTGGAGATTTTTAATTAGATTAGTTTCTTTACTGTTGGTGTGTCTTATATTAGAAAAGCCTGCCTAATTTAGAGTGTGTTCTTATCACTATTCTTGCTTATCTGATTTTTACTCTTGATATTGCAGATGTCGACGTCTCTTCAGACATACATTTGTTTTTCTAATGGTGCTTGTCGTACTACACGAAACATTTCTTCCGCAGCTTGGGTTATCTATTCACCCTCTGACGAGTTAGTGTCTATGCATGGGGTAAGCCTCAGTCAAACAACGAATAACATTGCAGAGTATAGTGTAGTGATTGAGTTATTATCTGAATCCATCTCATTTGGGATTCAGAACTTGATTGTTAGGTTGTACTCAGAACTCGTTGTATTACAGCTTAACAGGGTGTATGCCATTAGGAATCCAGTGTTATTAAGGTTATTTTTTAGAGTTCGTCTCTTGGAACGTGAATTTTATTACATTGAATATCAACATATTCCAAGACATTTAAATACATTAGCAGATGCAGTTGCTTCTAGTATGATAAATAAACATTTGCAATAATCAAAACAGTAAATTAAACAACATTTGATAACATGTACACAAATAGCTGGTAATAGTGATATATCATAGCATAGAAGTGTGTTTCAAACTATACATCGTCTTGTGTTGGACGGTTTAAAATGCAAAAAAATTAGGACTTAGAAAGTGTTGAAAATGATTTTTACTTGAATCATCCCATTACTCTCCTGGAGGAAAAGTTATGTCTTTGTCGCCGCGGTAGTCCATCCCGGCGTATGAAAGTCCTTAATGACAAAGAGTTGGTTGTTCAACCAACGAAAATATGTCGACAGAAAACTAACAATCTCAATGCCCTCAGCATGAGATTGGCAACACGTAATGCTGCACTCCTGTACAGCCTAATAACAGTGAAGACAATAAATTTGAACTCAGGACGGATAGTAGTTTTGATATATACCCGTTTATCCTTGGGGTCTACTCAATTATTGCAAAACTCTACTTTGAGACTAGCAACATACTGGCCACTTGGTCTAGTCCTGAATAGAGATAAGTGTCTGCCCCTCTTGGACACACCAGTCAAAAAATATATGTCCTCCAACTCGACTTCGAACCGGTGGCCGAAAAACAAGAAACACTGGTCCTGTGTGTCCCACCTGTTCACTAGCCATATCAAGAGATCAACTTGGGCCCTCATATGGTCCAGAATTTATACAGATTACTTGGAGCTGACGGTTTCTGATTTTGATGAACGAATTTTCCAGAATCTTCACAGGAAGTTTTTTTTATCCAAAAGCTCTCACTTTTTCACTCTGAATTCAAATAGTAAAAATGAAGTTCAAAAAGTCCTTTTTATAAGTTTTTTCGAATAAATGAATTTTTAATTTGTTTATTTTTCACTTTAAAAAGGTAATTTTTGAAAACATTTTTATTTATCTTAAATAGGTATGTGTAATTGTTTCAAGTTTTTGTGCAGAATATTGGATTTTTCGGTAAAACTGATCATTTTTTCAACAAAGAGCATACTTTTATCACTTTTTCAGACTCTTTCAAAAATTTACGAAAAAGCAAAACCCTGGAGTCCTCTTTTTATCTCTTTTCAGACTCTCGAAAATTGAAAAGATTGCCGAGCACTTGATTATTCAAACTTGTTAAAGTAAATGAATGATCGTCCTTTCAATATAAGTTTATCCCTTTTACGGACTGAAATGGACTATTTACGAAAAAGGTATACGTTGACTAATTACGGTCAATAGAGTTCTCTCCCGCATTATTTTATCCTTTTTCGGGCTCGAGAGACTAAATTTACGAAAAAGTACACCCACGGAGTTTTCTTAAGTTTTTCTTCTGACTCCCTAAAATTGAAAAACACCGAGTTTCTCCTATACTAGACTTGTTAAAATTTAACAGTAAAGGACCTGTTCAATTTTTAAGCAGGAACAAACCACTCCTTCTTAGGGTTCGAATCTTAAACTAAGTTGGACTCATCCAAAGGATGAGCTTATAAACAATCAAATGTTATCCTCCTCAAGCTTGTCAAAAATAAAGAGGTACTTGCCAGAAATGGTGGGGGAAAAGAGAGAAAAACGAACCTGTTTGTTACATTTTGATTATTTGGAAAACCATTGACCACTCTTGAACACGACACTTTTGTTCACCTAGGTTGGGAAAATCCTTTACCTAACAGTTAATCAAACCATATTGAAAGTCTTCAGCCAGTTTTTGGGTATTAGCTTTGGGTCAATTGTCACCAAACCATCTGCAGTCTCGTTATGTGTTCAAGAGGACAGTTCAAACAAACCATTCATTTGCAAAATATTTTTCTTCCATTTTCACCATCCCTGAGTCAATCCTTGCCAATATATTTCTTCAAACTTGATCTATGATTCATGTTGTGGGCTTGCCTACGACAAATCACTTTCTATCGACGACATCTCATTATCTAGAAAGTTGATCTAGAAATTGTCAGTACCTTGAAATCTGCATTCCTCAATGGAAAGTTTCTCGCCTTCGACGACAGGTTGCATCATTGACCTTTGATCGAATGATTCCGTGACATGTTCTACATCAGCTCATTCATTCACATTTCATGGATTGTACTGAGTACTTTGAGAGCCATTGACATTACTGGTGGTTACTCTCACACTTGTTAAAAGTTTACATTATTGACTGGTAATCAAGTGGTTTCTACCGTGTTCGACTTCAACACATTTATTCACATGGATAGAATCGTACTGGTTCGAGAAACGAAAATCAAGACCCTGGATCTAGTTTCTATCATCTAGGCTGTGAGGAATTTTTTTATTCATTTATACAGTGGACTATTCATAAACAGATGGTTGCGTCCATACTATGTCTACACACATCTATACTGTTGATGTATTGAAAATCATTCCTGTATCAGAACACTTTAAATCAGTTTTCTAGTTAGTTTTGATCTGAGTATGGGAATGCCTACCTCAGCGATGATATGTTTACATATATATATTTTTCATTGAATGTTTTTACAGGTTTCGACTGGGGTGTCCACAGGATGATCCTTGAAATGATAAAGTACTTCACTCTTCATATATGACAAACGTCATCTTCATCTATTCCAGACTTCGCACTTTAGGGGGGAATTTGTTGCACTAAAAACTATCACCTTGACATTCTGCTGACTTTATGAGCTCATTGTCACTCATACTTACCTCCTTTGCAAGTCTTACAACCTCTACTCCTCATGTCAAGCCCTAAAACAAGAGAAAAAAAACCCTAAAAATCTCCAAAACCCTGGGTATGCAGATAATGTGAAGCTTGCCTGCGTTCCTGGCTAGGGTACGCAGGTAATGTGAAGAAAAACTGCATTCCAGAACGTAGTTTCTGTATGTAATGCCTGTGTACCCCCTGTCAAAGTCAAAAGGGCGAGAATTAAAGTTAAAAAGCTAATTTTTGGTCAATTCTAGAAGCTTTTGGATGAGATTTTTTGGGGATGAGTACACTCTAGTAAGCTTCATGCATCCCACACCTTAAGGAGCTAACCCCTTGATGTGAGGAGCCTATCCCTTTGAAGGAGGATTCTATCCCTTCATAGGTGGAACCCTAACCTCCTCATCTGCTCTATAAAAAGAGGCATTGGGTAGCCTCAAAGGGAGTTAAAGCTTTAGTGTGCGATTGAGGTGAAGTGCCGTTGAAATTTAGACTTCTTTCTGTTGAGATTTTGTGAGGAAAGATCACATACCTCTATGTGCTCCTGGAGGAAGAGTGCAAGACTTATCAAATTAGAGGATTCTCCTGCTTCGGACCCCGGGAAGGCCTGTTCAACATCAAGGCTAAGGTTGTAAGGTTCTTCTGTTATTTTAAGATTAATACAATCAAGTTTTGTTTTTCTCAATAAATTGTCGTTTGATTGTTTATTTCAATAAGTTGTCGTTTGATCGTTTATTTCATAGATTCCTTGATCACTATGATAGGTATGTTTTATAATTGTTTTTTTAAACAGGTGCTATTTAATATTTTCTTGTTTATGATTGCAGTTCTTTAAAGACGACATTTTATTGCGACAAAAGATGACACTTTGTTGCGACGAAAGACGACACTTTGTTGCAACGAAAGACGACACTTTGTTGCGATGGAAGAACCATTGTTGCGATGGAAGAACTATTGTTGCGATGAAAGAACTCTTGTTGCGATGGAAGGATTATTATTGCGACGGAAGAACTACGGTTACAAATAAGCATTTGGATCTAAGGTAGGATCGACACCTTCATAGCATTTACTTGTAAAACGAATATATTTAGAGAAAGATAAACTTAGTTGTTTGTGTGTTGCTAGATTGTCTTCTGACACTAGGGAGATCGATCTTGTCTGCAATATTGATTTATCCGGCCAACACAACGAAATTCTTAGCTACTAAAGGGAAAGAGCAATCAATTTGAGAGCAAAAACAATCAAAGAGCACAAACTAATATGCAGCTTTCCTAATTGTTCCTTTGCAAAACACACAAACAACTATATGCAAATGCATGTTTTTATTTTTAGTCCCTTTAATGTTATGAATGTAGAAAAGGAAACTAAGTGCATGAAATCAACAAAAACAAATGCCTTTTACCTTTGAGAAATGAAGAATCAAACAACAATTTCTCTTTTGAAGGAAAAAATGAGGAATTTAACAACAATTTCTCCTATCAGGAAACAAAGAATTTACGACAATTTCCTTTTCAAAAGCAAATGAATCTAATGTAGCAATGAAAATAATTTGAAATTAATTCGTAAATAATAAAGAAAAACTCTTTAAACAAACATTGAACAAACTTTTCTTTCAAAGGAGGAAGGAGTAGATAAGTTCACTAGTCAATATGAGGCTTCAGACTTTTCAAAACATAGCAAACAACAAACTGAAAGCAAGTGCAATGACAAATTCAAGGGAATTTGGTTGGTTTTTGGGGGAAACGCAATCTCTAAAGGGAGACAGAGTGTTGCAATGCACCCCTGAAAGGGAGACAATGCTCTGCAAAGAAATGTGTCCTATCCAACAGTGTGTTGGGCGCAGTGTAAAAAGAAAAACACAGCTGTTTAACACACTTCTAATGAAAATTATGATTTCAAAAAGTATAATCTTTATGAGTAAAAACTACTGGGTGAATAAACAGAGATAAAAAAAGGCAAATACACCTAGGATGAAGGGTAAACTCCCCAGCAGAGTCGCCAATTTTTTATGTGGAATTATGAATTACGGATAAAACATTCTTCCCAAGACAGGTGCTTATCTAGAACAACATGTTAAATACTTTACGACTACTTTTCCTAACTATGAACAGACACACAGAATGAAATAAGAGGCTTACTTGGATTCCAAGCGCTTCCAAAGTCTCCTTCTGTCATTTTTTCTGTAGCTTCAAATTCTAGTCGGCTGTGCAAAATATTTCCTGCAAGAATTAACACTAAATAGCAAGAGATAGCAATAATACAAATGTCTATTCAAGTTAGTTAGCTAAATCAATGAAGCATAAACCATATACATCAACTAAGAACTCACAATATGGAAAATCAAAGCTTATACAGATGCATATAGGGAAAAGCAAGCATTAATCTTTATTAATGGATAGAAGGGGAGGTTACAACCCAGTGATTGATTTGAAGTGACCATCTCTAGCAGCATCCTAGCCTCATCACAATGTAGATCTATCTAAAAGCATGTTACACAAATCAACTCCTCAATTGAAATTCCACCAGCATTTCTCTACTCAAATTATTCCTTGCCAAGCACTAGGATCTGTGCTCAATTTATAGAGGAGCTGAAGGTAGTTTTACAATCAATGAATTTCTAATAATAGGCAAGACATGTTCCCAATCTCATAGATTTCAAATGTACACATGGATTCGAGGTTTGACACATGTTAACTCTTCTAGAAGGCACTTTCCAAGTGGAGATTCCAAAACAATGAGAATTTCACTCCCAATGTGACCAACGCACCCTACCATGTCGGGAAGTGATTTACAGAGCAGCCTTGAATGGGGCTACCTGCATATGCAACGCACTTAGTCTCTTTAGAGGCAACTTGGTGAGATCTCATATGATATATAATAAAATTCAAATCTTGGAAACCTTTGCAGATGAAAGTCATGTATGATTTGTCTTGTTCTTTGTCTTAGGGCATGTAACAACTGAAATGATAGGGGATGATAGACCCTATTCATTAGTCCTGGAGATGATGTCCAATTAACCAGGTCATTGGGAATGGTTCCCAAATCGACCTATAACAGGATCCATCTTACACCAACATTCCTATAGCAGCAGGTGGCATGATCAGCATATACAGAGAAGTGGAAAGAAGGTATCACCTGGAAGTTCCAAAGAGATTGGAGAATGGTGAAGAGGTTGTTCCACAAGTTCATTTGCCACATTTCGATTCATAGTTTGTCCAGCTAGTTTATCACTTTTATTCATTCCACATCCCATACCCTCCTCTGAGTAGAAAGAGAAGCAGGTTTTAGTTTAACAGTGATATGTAACACAGTGATTGTGAAATTCATCAACCAAAGAGGGTTAAGTTTCACCAAGGGACATCTGAAAAGCAACCTATTGATCTACAAGTAAACAAACAAATGTCCGAGACTGTGCCACACTCGTAACATCTGATGCCATAGGGCTTCATTTGTATAATATCTCTAATTCCACTCCTTTTATTTCATGTCATTGGATAGTTTTATTTCACACATTTATATTATGTCTTTTATATTTTAGTTTAGAGTAGATTATAATATTCTAGAAACTTTATTATGTATGCATGATGATTTGGATTTTGAATGGATATCTATTTGATGGACTTATGTTTTCTTGGATGCAGGATTCTGGGGTTCTCACATTACTTCATGGAAGCAACGTGTCCCCATATGGAGCCAAATGTTGTACACATTTTGTCAAAGTTCTGAGGAAGCAGATGTACCTATATTTTTCTTCAAAGGACCAGATCATCAACAAGCAAAATTATTCATTGTAAACCCATTATGCACATTTTTAATGTAAATGATGCTACTAAGACCGTGCCTATATGTAACAACCTAGGTAAGCCTATTATTTTGGGGAAAGTTTCATCCTAGGAGGTTTTTCATCTCATTGACTCATTTGTGTTTCTAAACATGGATGGTCGAAAAAGTTTTTCCCTCCAACCTCACCCCAAAGCTAGGGTGGAATTCTTCGTCAAAGTCTTAGGTGATTCCTAGTGTTCTAGTCGAGTCTTATGTAAAAGTGATTTGGGAATAATTTAAGCTAACTGGCTAAATTATTTTATTACAAATCACTTGTTCTACTAGATCATATTGTATCATAGAATTGAGTGTGTAATTTGAGGATCTAAGCCAAATGGGTATTTCCCCTTTTGAGGGTTGAATTGTAAAAATATTTTAATTCATGGTCCCTCATACTTAGACATCATGGTTAAAATATTAGAGAGTGGAAAAAATATTAAATCCCCTCAAGTATCAATTAATTAATTTTTCTGGAAAAATTAAAATTAACGCCAAGAAAAAATAATAATTACTTGGACTCAAAATTAAATGTCTTAGAGAAATTGAATTCTCCAAGCAGAGAAATTCATGGTTATCGAAAGAATTAATATTTGGAGGTCCTCCACCAAGGTAATATTGGATATTTCAAGTAAAATGGACCCTTGGACCTTGGAGGTTACGTCAAAGTCAATTTTTTGAGGAAATTGGCTCAAAATAATTAATTTTGAGTTAATAAAAAGAGATTTAATGAGAAATTTCATAATTCCTCAAAAAAAAAAAAATCAACATTTAAGATTAAAATATCATCAAGGATTTATCAATGACCAAGATTATTTTGACAAGGATCAAACCAACTAACCATTATTTTTTGATTTAGAGGATTTATCTATATATAGAGAGTCATTTGTATTTAAAAACCATCTGATGTTTGGCTAAGAAATTGCAGCAGAAGAATTGATGTAACTCTATTGTCCCACTGGGAACATTTATTTAAATCATAACAAAGAGTTTGGGGTGAGTTCATGGTGTTCAATGTTCATTGATTTGTGGTATGTGCTGGGTACATTATTTCCTATATTGTCCTTAATATTTCCAAATGTTTGTTTTTCATTAGATGGGGATAAGAACATTCTATTAATAGATTTTGGGTCTATTTCAGGTGATATGATTTGCCATATGTCTAACAAGATTTTTCTTGAGAAACAATATATAGTGTTTGTAGGTTCCCTAGTCCTCGGTCTCCAAGGTCACAAACTGTGGGCATGAACCAACCTTGTTTGGACTCCAAATATTTATATGGTTTATCTAACTTCGCTAAGGTTATAGTGTGCATTAATTTTACAAACTATTATTAGCCATTTATCAAAGAAAATTCTATGAAAATTCTATTTCTCAAAATTTATTTTAAAAACCCTTGTATATTTGTAAATTTTGTAAATAATTTGTAAATTAGGTTTGTAAATTATTTTTTCTAATTGGGGTTTTGGGGTTTTAGATATTTTATATATATTGGGGTTTTGGGTATTTGTAAATCTATTTGTGTAGCTGAGATCAAGTGGAGAAAGCTGGAATAAAGATAGATCTAGGCCCTTGAGGGTAAGATCTAGTGTCTAAAAAATTTTCAGGGCCAACCATTGAAGAAATTAAATAAAATTACAGATCTGAAGCAAATTTTTTCTTTTTGAAGTTGGGGTTTTGAGTTTCAAGCTTCCCAAGACCAGATCTAGCCCTTTCAAGGACAACATCCTCCTCTTAACCCCTTGAGTCAGCCTTAAAACCATATGCATCAAAATATTAGCCCTCTTTAGGGTTGTTCATGAGGCCTAGAGGCCTCAACCTCGCCTCCTTGCCCCAACACTAAAGGGTTTAGGGTCAATTTTGGCCTAGCCGTGGCCTTGGAAGGCCTTGGCCTCGTTCAAAAACCCTAGATAGTTTCCCTTTGGTATAGCTGTGGGATTTTCAGCCCTAAAACCTTAGTCATCCCCCATTTTAGGGCTTCCTCCCCTTAGCGTTAGGTGCTCTTAGCCTTTCCCTTCATCCTCTTCCCTTTATTTGGCCTCCTAAGCCCTCTTCCCCTCAATGCTAGCCCTACTATGCCTAGTGTTGGCCCCTTTTGGCCCTAGTTCACCTCTCTTTGACCTCTGTCCATTTTTTGGAATGAATGCTTGGTGGGATTTGTCCAAATTTGGCTCAAAGAAGTTTGTTTTTAGGTGGAAACTTCAGTGGAAATTTTTGCCAAATTTGGGCAAGTTTATCTACAAGGACTTGGGCCACAATTTTCTCTCTAAACCCTAAATTTATCTATGTTTTTTTACAACTATAAATTAATCTTCATAACAGTGATATAAGTGTCCTAAAAACATATATAATTGGTCAAAAATACCCTAAAATTGCATAATAGTGTTTTCCTAATTTTTTTGCCACTTGGGTATTGCATATCTAGCATAGATCTAATTTTTAGCTTGCTAGAATTTCTCTGCATAATTGAATAATCAGATCTGATATTTTTTGAATAAGACACCTAAAAGGGTACAAAAAATCAAATTTTCAGTTTGACAATTTTCTTCCAAGTTTTGGGCTTAATTTGGCACTTGTTGTAGCATCAATAGCACACTGATTTTCTGTTTTACTTACTGCTCTAAAAAGTTAGATCAAATTTGATATAATTATGAATATTGCATCTTAAGTGGACTAAAAATCATAGTTTTACTTTGGCAAGTTGTTCGGCATATCAGTGATCTTATCTAGTTACTATATGCTTGTTCTCCATTAAATCGAAAGTGATTTCTCACTGATGTCATAAATTCCTTACTGTTGTCATATCATTCACTTATTGCTCACTAAGAGGTCATTGGAACATAAATTACATAAGTACTTTTCAAAGTTTTACACTCTATTGTTCCTTGTTTCTAGCATTGACAATGCGGAGGTAGCTAACATTGTGTTTTCCTTGTGACTTTATATGCTATACAATTCATACTTCACATCTAATAAGATCACTCACTAAAGCACTCTAATCATAACTTTCCAGGATATTGAGTATATTTTGGTATTTGAAATCTAATTGGCATTGAAGTAGCTTGTTTCAATTAGTAGTGATCTAAATTGCATCTAGGTGTTTTTAACTTGAAGACAGGTAAATCTAATTGCACATCTCCTAATAGTCATTTCATATTGTTGAAGAATATTGGCTAAGAACACTTCCTATCTTATTGTTTTTTTTCTGGATAATGGTCATTGAATTATCATAATAACTGGTTAATTGCTTCTCTATTGTTTATCTATTGTGGATCTATATTTGTGAGCAATTGTATCTTGTGGATATCTTTATCTCTTGTTGGCACTGTTAAACTTAAGCATTTGTCTTTTGGTCGAGATTACCTTTTCTAAGCATTGTGAAGTACTGTAGCATCGTAACTTGGAGTAAATCATAACTAAGTAATTAGAGGAACATTTAAGTAATCTCACCTAAAAGCCTCACTTATAGCTGTTGCATAGGCATTCTAAGCATAGATTTCATTATTAACTTACCTCCAAGCATAATATTGGTTGATAGACTCATAGGAAAACCCTTTCTTACTAAGCTTGAGGGATTCAACCCTTCTTAGTGGCTAACACAGTGACCTTGTAGTCATTGGAGCTACAGTCTCTGTAGCGTCGAAGGAACTGGGCAGTTGGAACACCAAGGGAGGTATCATTAATCAAGAAATTGTTTGCTTCTCATTGGATTCCATACCACAACCTACTCTGAAGACTGTTCTCAAAATAGTTAAGGGAAAAGTTCCATTTAGACTAGACATATAACATAAAATTAACCAATATCCTTGCATCATACTTAGATATTAGGAGTAGCATATCATATAGGTTAGTTGATCATATAAGCAACGGTTGTCCATCGGATTACTTGGTCATAATTTATAATAAGAAAGAAATTTTGACTCCATAAGGAATTGGTCTCAATTCTAAAACTAATCAAATCCTTAATCTTGCTAAATTTTCACCAAGTAGCTAGGTCACTCAACTGTGTCTCCCAAACAAGTTGGTTCCCAAATTGTTTTCTATCACCTCATTTCCATAGGGAATACCCCCCATATCCTGCTGTTGGGACACAACTAGAATGGAGTGGGCAAGGATCAGAGTGACAGCCCCCTCCATGAGCGGTTGCCGCGACGCCAATACAATTTGAGGGACAACGTGCCCTAAACAACATTTATTTGGAAAACATGAAAAAATTAGGCTTTGACTTGTGTTTTCAGTTGAAATTTGTAGTCCTCAAATAGATATTTCTAACAAAGTATCATATGTGTCAAATGAATATCGTATGCCAAAGATACGACCTCGTGAAGTTGATGTACCAATTTACCCCAATGAGGCCCACAAACTTGGTGCTTCATCTCCTAGGGTTTTGTTTTTGCGTGTTTAGGTTTTTCCATTATTTCTCAATAATAAATAGGACTTGGAGCCTCATTGTAACATAGTTCAGAAGGCATGTAGCTGCCTGTTGTAGCGGCTACAACCACCCTCCAAAATTTTTCCTTTGCTTAGATTTTGGAGCCTAACCTTGTTTCCACAGGAACTTACCTTACATTTCTATCAGGTATTCATGATTTGATTGATGTTGATCCTTTAAGTTATTATTGTTTTTACTTGCTCTTCACTCAACAAATATTTTCTAAGTCACAAGCTAACCTCATGTTTAAGCTTGGTGTAGCAGTTCTGGGCTTGCCTCTAGAAACTACATAATTCATGGAGCCATAATTGACCTTGATGTTAATAATTGTGCAATCATGACTGGAAGTTAGCCTTGAGATTGGAAATTGCGCAGTCATGACAGGCAGCCTAGCACTGAGCCTGGAAACTACACAATCCCTCACTACAGCAACTGCACAATCCTTCTTGATGTTGTACATGGAAAGTTTTCTCGGAAAAAGCAGAAAAGTTGAAAAAGAAAAAAAGAATCTTTAAAATATAGGGATCTATTTTTAGTAACCCAAAGGAAGCACACCTGCTATTTTTGGAAACCGTCACCATGGGTCACTTTTCCCTTAATTTGTAGCATGTGCATCATAATCCCTAATTTCTCAAATCTATTTAATCAATGCCCCTAAAGATCATTCTCACACTCAATCTTGGAGCTCTAGCATTCCTGAGGAGATCAAGGAACCTTCGGTATGATTGTCGTCGCTTTTCTGTGGAGTTTTCCATTTATCGCTTTTAGTCGCCTTTTCTGTCACTTTTTTCCATTTGGCTTGTGTGAGTGTTTTTTTTCTCTTTTCTTTGAATGCATGGTGACATTTTAACTTGCTTTAGCTTGTAGAAGTGTTGTTTCAAGTTATTTTTTTCCTTTCACAAGTGTCACATCAATTTCTTCGTTTTTCACTGATGGTCGCCATTGTGGCGACTCTCCCTACCAATCTCGTTCACTTCTCATTTGTCCAGTTTCTGGACTCAATTTGCCTCATTTCAATCACACTTAGTCAGATTTTCACTCAAGCCTTCACTATCTCTCAGATCTTCTCGTTTTTCAAACTTCCCTTGGGAAGATATGCTTTTCCCTTGGTCGGTGTGCACTTTGCCCAGTTGGGCATTGCACAATATGGAGGCCTAAGCTTAAAGCTTGGCCTATGGAACTGTGCAATGTAGATTACATGCTGGAGCCACTACACACTTTGTAGTCCCATGCCTCAGCCTACATCCTTGGCCACTGAGACTCCGCAATGTGCAATATCTCCCAGCTCACTGCCTAGGCTGAATTGGGCATTGCATAATGTCGAGCCTCAAAATTTGACCCTGACTAATGGGACTCTGCATTGTGCAATTCCCTCAGCCAGTCAGACCCTCTTCCCAGTGAAAATTTCGCTATCCTTCCCTTCGGTTTCCCAGTTTTCTACATGGACATGTCCTGAAAGTAGTTTCGTTTAAAAATGAAGTTCTCTTTCCGTCAATGTCTTTTCTATCCGACGGGTATAACAATTGTTGATAATCTATCCAACAGTCACTGTTACAATGGAACCCAAGAGATTTTCCTCAAAGGAAACCTCTAAAAGCAGTATTGGGGAAGCATTTGAGCAAGTTTGGGTTAACTTTCCAGTTTATGCAGACACTCAATTGTTTGTAGGGGAAGGATCAAAACTGACATGGCAGTAGATCAAAGATGATTTCACAAAATAATTTTAGGCAGACTTAAAGGACCGAAAAGTGTATCTAAGCATCACGTAGTCAGGACTTTACAAGGTTTCATGGAGGTATCTAGCCTTCCCATGTGTGGATGTGATTATTTGGGTTGTCTCACACACTGATGAGAAAACTATGAAATTGAGCAACAACAATGAGCATAAGATTTCTACATTCTTGGCAGCATATTTTAAGCAAATGTATCATCTTCCTGAGCTAGTAAATATCACAGACTCATTGTTCTATTCCAATCATAGCTACAAAAATACAAGAGATATAATCAAGTGTTGGGTGAAGGAGCCAACGGATTTTAGACAAACACCCACTCACATGTACAAGACAAAGGCACTCGGGAAGGCCTATCAACTTTTGGTCATACGAGCTTGTAGAATATATGGCCAACCAAACACAAAGATATTTCTTGAGGGGTGGGATATCATAATTAACCAAGTAGTGAACGAGGGGAAGTCGTTCAACTGGACAGACCTGTTGGCTCATTAGCTGAGAGTCCATGTGACACAAGCCCAAAATCCTACCAAGGGCAAGCAAGCAAGATTCTACATGGCTGCATACTTATTCGATTCAATCTGTGCACAAAATAAGTTTCCTGACATGAACTGGATATGGAAACCAAGATAAAATTCTGTACATATCTATTGCAAGATACTATCAGATTGCAGTCATCACAGAGTCATGGAGTAGCTTACTAATAACTTCATTATCCCACTTTACAAGCTTATATTTCAAGAGTATCCACCTTGCATGTAATGAGAAACAATGGAGGCAATATTAGAGATTTCAGATTGGTTCACCTTACCGAATGACACATTGATCAGAGTATTCGGTGGGCATAATCCACCACTTTTTTTCCCAAGATATTCCACCAACAAAATTTTCATGCAAGAGGTATCTTATCACATCTCCACAGGGTTGTCAGCGGCATTGCATAGGAGGAAGAAGGAGCCATGTCCAACTCTTCCTTTGCAGGTCAGATTATATGATATTAAGAATCTTAAATTCGCAGATGCTGAAGCAAAATCCATAGTTGGATTTAATTCGGACACGAAGAGTAACAATTTGTATGATCCGAGGTGAATTTGCAAAGACCACTGTGTGAGAGTATACTACAACTAGGTCAGTGGGGTATTTCAGTGGTCGTAGGAGGAACCATGTAATAACTTCTACAACTCCTCTCGTCCCCATGAACTGATCAATACAAGTAGGACTCCTCAAGTTGTTCCGCAGATGACAACAATTTCGAAGGAAGAAGCAACATCAAAAGGAAGCGGCCCGATGCATGACAAAGGAAAGAGGAAGGTTGTTGATAGTGAAAAAGAGAAACAAAGCTATAATATGAAAGAAGATCCCATCCTTGAGAAATAATTTTTGGAAATAGAAGAAAAGAGGAAGTAGAGGAAATTGAGATCAGAGCAGAGGAAGAGAGAGAAGCAATACTTGGAAGAAGCAGTGCAAAGTGTGCTAAGAGTAGAACATGAGTTGAAGGAAGAACGAGAACTTAGAAGAAGAGAACAAGACGAGCGACATAAACATGAAGAAGAAGGAAGGAAAGGTGCCACAACAGAAGAGATGACACCCATACATGTTGAAGATTCAGTACAGGATTAACCAACAACAGAAGGAGAGAGAGAACATGTGTAGGAATGGGAGCTTGCTCAGGATATTGAGTAGTTGATGGAGTTGTGATCAGAGCTGCAAGATTAAGATGTGGACCTGATGCCCAACGCATCACAGGCCACCATTTAGACTTCACCACCTTTAGCCGCATAGCAAGCCTCGAGTGAGGGAGGGGAGGTAGTTCCCCTTAATGATGATCCAGTGATGGATGTGTACAATATGTCATTCGATGAACTATAGAATAATATTTTAGAAGTGTGGAGAAAGCACTTCCCAAATGACCATGCATCTATAGCATTCATGAGAGAAAAGGTGATTGTGGAAGACACTAGCAAGAATCTAAACACTATTGTCAAAGAAAAATTGGTGTTCATAGGTGCTACGAAATCAAACACTCAGTACTTGATGGCCAAGAACAAATAGTTGGTACAGAATCTATAGGCTCCCCGACAAGATATTGAACAACTCCTCACAATAACGCAGATTGCAGCTTTTGCACGGGTCTACCTGGGAGAAATGAAAGCAACGATACTTGCTGAAGTATCCACACTTGGAGACACTATGCGAGACCTATATAAGGAGCTCATGATTATGCATAAGGAATTTGTCCACTTACACAAATTGCAACTTCAGTGTCGAGATTTTGTCAAGATCCTTAAGAATATGCAAGTTTCCATCACTTATCTGCATGATTGGACAATGCGATAGAAGGCGGCACCACTCACATTGGTAAAGATGATGAGGTTGCAGGTAGAGCTATAGAAAGCAAGATTTCAGATACTTATCTAGAACAAAAATCATCTCACCTCATTCATCAGAATCAGGAGATATATGTATGGTTGTACAATAGTTTGGAGGTCATGGTGTGAACCCACAAGATCCCATCAGTTGGTTCACTCACCTAAGCTAAGCGCAAGCGCTAAGTGTGAAAAAGGATTGATCGGTAATTGGAGAAACTGAAGTAGATCGCCACCAAGGAGGGTTTGGAGCTGAATAGATAGAATATGTAGAACTACAATGGTGGCCTTGTTCAGATCCGAACGACGTTGTTTCTAATTGAGCAAGAGGTTCAGACCAGCTCCAAGACATTGTATTTGAATTCTATGGAGGTAAGAGTCTGGTTCCAGCCTGACACCATCACATAGTTTGAGGAGACCATAACACAGTACCAAGCTTGGCATGAGTTTGTGAGAAAGAGACATGAAGTCCAATTTTCCCAAGTTGAGTTCACCCAAACTCGAGCATCATAGTGTTTTGTCTTGTTAGGCTGTTAAGTTGTCTCTACCCTATTTTGTCTTATGTGGGTATGAGTGGAAAATGTATATTATATTGTAATTATTGTATAAATGAAATTCCAGGTGTCCATGATGGAATGTGAAGAGTCATGAGGGGAGTCCAAGAGTCACCAATGGGGCATGCTAATAGTCACCCCCCTTTCGTCATAAATATATCCTCAAAACTCTTGTAGCGGGATTTTGGGAGCCAATATTTTGGCTAGGCTTAGGCTTAGAAAGGGCTTGGGAGTTTTGTGTCAGCCTTGGCTTCTTCGTAGCATAGAGGGAGTATACTTATTTGGGAGGATAACGATTTTTTGACTTCACGTTCCACTATTGGGGCAAGTGTTTGTCATGCTGTATGTATGAATGGAACTTTCACTTATAATAAAATCAGAGCCAACAAGTTTTCATGTATATATTGTAAAAGTAGTAGGAATACTCTTGTTATGTTTGAAATGTATGTTGTTTAGCTTACACATGATTATGAACTATTTCATTTGCATTTGTATATCTTTTTGAATGCATGCTCATGTTTTAATCCTTCATAACATGGACTATTATACTTGTTAATTATTGTGCTTGTTCTTTTATTTCATTGTTCTTTTCCAAGTTGTGCACTATTCTGATTCCAAGGGCCCCACCTCCTTTTCCGTTTGCATGTTGCGTTCTCATACATTATATTGAATTTCCGATTTCTTTAACGAACACCATACCCTATCTGCCATTTTGATCAAGGCATGTCATTAAACACCCCATTGATGGGACCCCTGCTCAAGCGGTGTGAAGAGGTCTAGTTAGGACTTCATATAAGGGATATCCCACTGAATGTTGTTGGGTCCAATACCATGTAAAACTACGCCTTCCTTCTCATAGACAAGCTACCATGCTTCAAGCTAGTTTATTTTCATTCTACATGTAAACAATTTTCAGTACTTCGTTATTAATGAATTGAAGTTTTGTTTTTGTTGTATCTCTTTGTCTCAGTTTATTTTTTATTTCATTTCATTCCTTCATAAATATGGATCACCTCTGATGAAAATATCTTGTATTTTAGAAAAGAATTAAATAGAGATGTATTTCCATTTTATTCAGCACATATATTTATTTGTCATTCAATAGGAAAACTTGTGAGTCGAGGAAGAATATAGATGGATAATTCAAGTGGATCTGGATGTACATGTATACACCTTGTTGGTACCCATTCAAGTAGTACAACATCAAATATAATATGTATGGATTTATCTTTCCACTTGCCCATATGTATATTGAAATATTCCCTAGGTTCACTTGAAAATAACCTCCCATAAAATTTTGATTTTCTTATTTACCACCTTCTTTTGTAGAGAACAACCTTCAGGGGATGTCACTCTCTAGTACTTGGTGATCATATTGCACAACTAAAGTTACATTTTAGCTTCCTTAGTAAGCATCATAAGATATTCAACTTAGTACTATTTTTGGTTACTTTTTGGTATATTAGAGAGTCATAGTGCTTGACACTTTTTCCTTAAGACTCTGCAAACCCTAACCTCTACAAGTGGGATAGTTGAAAATAAAAAAAAATTTCTGAAATATCAAGAATTTGGGAATTTTGTCAACAAGATAATACTCAGACAAGAGCAATACTCCTATGAGAGTAAAATAAAATATGGTATAACCAACAATACCATTATAGGAGACATCTCAAAATGATTCTTATGCGATGTTGATTACATTCATATAGCTCTTTAGAAACCCTTTTTTTGGACCTAGCCATATTATTATAGGCAAAAAATCCTAGTAGTATCCTTGTATGGTGTTGATAAAAATGGTACAATTATCCAATAAATCTTTTGTCTGGAGCTAAGGTCAATTAATTCTACTAGACACTCTTTGATGTTTGACATGATCAACAATCTAGAAACTGTTATAAGGTAGTTATCCACAACTATGCATAAACTTGTCAACCTAGACACCAAGTTAGCCTAAGTTGAAGCTAAGTTGGAGCGTAAGTGTCATCAACTCCAAGCTAAGTTTTGTGACCTCAAAAACTAGATTATTGTTTTTCTAGAAGCCAAAGAAATTAAAATAGAACCACAAGTGCAACTAGAAGTGGGTGACTCTTCCAATGGGGGAGAGTTACATTTTTAGGATAATCAACACAACACATGGCATATATTTTCCAAAGTAAAACAAAACAAGTTTAATGTTTATGATTCAATTGTTTGAGTTACCCAATTGGAACATTGTTTCTCTCTCCAAGGCATTACTTATGTCATCACAAAATTTTATTGGGTGTGTTATAGTTGGTAAAGAGCATTAGCGATGGTGGAAATGACCTAAGAAGTTCTATGGAGGTAACATTTATTAGACATAGTTTGTAAATGCCATCTATGCTCACTTTGAAATAGATATGAATTATTTAGGAAGTTTGAACAAATTGCACCAAATACTCATGGTTTAATATTTTATATCAACCTTCGAGTAATTGGCCATCTTCCCATAGGGAAAGTTATATTATTTCTACAAAGAATTTTTTATTACTAGTCCAGAAGAGAAGAAAAATCATAGGACTTGATGGTTGAATTTGTTATATGGTTATAATAGACCTCATAGAAAGTTATATAAGTACAAACTATGGCCAATGCATAAACCAAAAGGCCCCCTTTATTCCTTAACCATGCCTCTCATCAACACCAACCACCACCCATTCCCCCTCTCAACCCTTGAGGGTACACAAGTTGATCTAGGAAAAAGTAATTCAATGTCATTGTCTCGAAATTACTATGAATTTGATGAGAGGTATTTCAAAGGAAATACAATTAGGAAACAAACAATATTTCAAATTGATTTATTCTAATCTAACCACCTCGAGGACATTTTTGAGGTTCCACTCTCGAGATATAATTAGAGGATTCCATGAGCCCAACTACACCCCCCTCACCTCCTCCTGTGGATGAATTCACCCTTAAGTCTCATAAGGAGGAACCCAAAATTCCCTCCATGATTATCAACTATTTTATCTCCCTACTACTTAATGTTTATTATATATATCAAGCACTGAAAGGTTATTTTCCTAATTAATAGTGGTAACCCACAATTTTATCCATAAGATAGTAACAAAAGAATTCCATTATTATTTCCATGCCATGCACAATTTTCAAATTATGATAGCTAATGGTGGTCTAATGAAATGTTGTGGTAAATATGAGAATGAGAAAATTTAAATAGGGGGGTATCATCTTAAAACCTACTTGTTTTCTATTGAAATGGGTGATTGTGATGTTGAGCTAACAGAAGAATGGTTAAGAACATTTCATCTAGTGATCCAGGTGGATATTGGTGGTCACCCGCCTATTCCACTTGGGGCTCCACCATTGTCTCTTTCAGTTTTTCAGTTTCGGCACAGTTTACTATTTTTAGCATTTTTTCGAGTCTTGAACTTCCGGAGCCGTTTTGAGGCCCTAAACGACATTTTTTGGGAAAAAGGAGAGCAACATGGGTCCATGGATTGATGTTGCTCATTCCAAATTTGTAGTCCTTGGATAGATCTTTCTAACGAGGTATGGTACGCGTCAAACGGAGATCGTATGCCAAAGTTACGCCCCTGGGAAGTTGAAACACCAATTTACCCAAACGGGCCCCATAGTTTTGCCGCTTCATCTCCTAGGGTTAGGGTTTTGGCTGTTTAGGATTTCCCATTGTTTCTAAATGATAAATAGGCCCTCGAGCCTCATTGTAACACAGTTCAGAGGCCTGTAGCCGCCACATCTCTTCTCAGAGATAGCTACCAGCGCCCTATCTAGTTTTATTTCCATTCTGTCTGTAAGCAAATTTCAGTTCTTTGATATTAATGAAATGAAGTGTTATTTCCACTGCATCTCCGTATTTATGGTTATATGTTTATTCTTTTGCGTTCCTACATAAATCCGGATCAGTGGTATCAGAGCAGTCTACTTTTTCTCGATCCTTCTTTGCATGTCCCCAATGAGGTCGGGGTATAAGGAGCTAGGGCTCGATCTGGTGGAACCTTTGCAAGATCAGCCTCGCAAACCTCGATGGATGCCCATGGGGGACGAAAAGAAAGGTGAGGGAGCAGGAGATCCTATCAAAATATTGCTCGAGGAGGCCCTCGAAAAACAAAGGAACGCGATGATGGATAACTTTGCTCAGATCCTTCAACGGCTACCCACCGGCGGCGCATCTGCATCCAGCAGCCACTCTGGAGGCGCGACTCCTTCTAAGGTACAAGTAAATTTTGACATTCCCATATTTGAGGGTCAAATAGACGTAGATGCCGTAGATAGATGGTTGAATCTGTTAGAAGGATATTTCTCGGTTCATGACTTTTCAGACCGGGAGAAGATTATTTTTGCACTCTTCAAAGCTACCCCCCATGTTAAGGACTGGTGGGAAACCTACTGTGAGAACAAGGACCAGACAGAACCCTCTCTGTTCTCGGCCGTACCAACTTGGAATTCTTTCCGAGACGCCGTCAAGGAACAGTACTATCCCGTAGGGAGCTATGAGGACAAGCACATACAATGGACCACGCTGCGACAACAAAGGGATCAAGATGTGCATGAGCTGACGAATCTGTTCCATACCCTGCGCACAAAGTTGGGTATCAAAGATTCAGAGAAACATCTAGTGCTAAAGTATCGCAGTTGTCTGCACAAATACATTCAGGAGGAAATGGAGTTCCTTGACATCTCCTCGCTTGGTACGGCATACCGGTATGCTGCCAAGATTGAGCAGAAATTCAAACAGAAGAAGCGAGACTTTGGATCTGCGAATCAAAAGCAAGGAAAAGGTGCTTCCAAACCGCAAAAAAAAGGACAGAGCATGGCGGCTAAAGACAACCCGTCAAAGCCACAAGACAAGAACAACACCGTAAAGCCAAAGAAGGACACGGGAAAGTGGTGTGAGTTCCATAAGAGCTCCACCCACAACACAAGTGAGTGTCGGGCCAAGCAGTCGCTAGTGGCCGAGATGAGGGCTTCTGAGTCAGATGCATGCTCCGACTCTGAATCAGAACCTGAAAAGGGGAATGAAAAAGGGAAATAGATTATTGATGCGGAGCCCAACGCCACTGTTGCCACTACAAAGGTCCAGAAGGAGGAACCGGAAGATCCAGAGGAGGAGGAACGTCTCTTCCACTCCCAGATGTGGGTAAAGGGCTCCCCTGTACAGCTCATTGTCGACAATGGGAGCCAAAAGAACCTCATTTCAGCAGACGCCGTGAAGCGGTTGGGCTTGCCGACCACAGCTCACCCACATCCATACACCATCGGGTGGCTTCACCAAGGACGAGATCTCCGCGCCAGCCGGCAGTGTCGCCTTCCCTATAGCATCAAGCCCTTCACGGATGAGGTATTATGTGACGTTGCTCCTATTGATGTTTCTGATGTATTATTAGGACAACCATACTTGTGGAAGCGTCATGCTGTGTATGAGTCTCGACCTCGTGCTTTTATTGTTACTTTGGGAAATAAGTTGTACAGGATACCAGAGGTACCACCTCCTGCTGCTATCTCTTTGGTTACTGCAAAACAATGCAGTAAGCTCATTTCCCAAACCAGGAAATTCGTTTTCCTAATGATCCGCCCCCAGGGCAAGAAGAAGACTGTGGCCACGACCTCCAGACAGGGCTCCTCTGCACAACAACAACAAATGGATAAGGTTGTGGAGGAGTACGGGGACATATTCACCTCACCCGCAGGGGTTCCTCTGCACTGTCAGGTCAAGCACCCGATTGATCTGACCCCCGGTGCGCCGCTACCTAATGGACCGAACTATCAGCGCTCTGTTATGGAGAATGATGAAATCAAGAGGCAGATTCAGGAGCTGTTGCAGAAAGGTCACATCAGACCAAGTTCATCGCCCTGTGGGAGCCCGATCGTGTTGGTACAGAAGAAGGATGGGACGTGGAGACTCTATATTGACTATCGGGCGCTGAACAAGATCATTGTCTGGAATAGGTACCCAATCCCACGGATTGATGACCTTCTGGACCAACTCCAAGGTGCAAAATATTTCAGTAAGATCGACCTGAAGTCTGGGTATCACCAGGTACCAATTGGACCCTCTGATGTGTGGAAGACTGCCTTCAAAGCTAAGGAAGGCCTTTTTGAATGGCTGGTCATGCCTTTCGGGTTGACGAATGCTCCCGCAACCTTCATGAGGATGATGGACGACATCTTGTAGCCATTCACCAACTCATTCGTAGTGGTGTACTTGGATGACATTTTGATCTTCAGCAAGACTTGGGAAGAGCACCTTCATCACATCCGACAAGTCCTCCAAACACTGCGGCAACACAAGTTGTGTGCCAATTTGGAGAAGTGCACCTTTGGCATGACCCAGGTTCAATATCTGGGATACATTATTGATGAAAGGGGGGTGCATGTGGATCCAGCCAAGATCCAAGTCATTCGGGATTGGCCACCCCCAACCACTATAACAGAGCTTCGCAGCTTTCTGGGTCTTGCTAATTTCTATCGGAGGTTCGTGTTGGGATTCTCTCATATCACTTGGCCCTTGAGTCAAGTCACCAAGGGAGGAGTGAGAGCAAAATTTTTTTGGTCGGAACCTCAACAGAAGGCGTTCACAGAACTGAAAAACCGCCTCTGTTCTGCCCCAGTGCTCACTTTACCAAACTTGCAACAGCCATTTGAGATCGAGACAGATGCCTCTGACTATGCTATTGGGGCAGTTCTTACTCAACAGGGACATCCAGTGGCATATCACAGTGAGACATTGTCTGACACAGTTCGCAAGTATCCCACTTATGACAAAGAAATGTATTCCATTGTGCAAGCTTGTCGACAATGGAAGCATTACATTTTGGGAAAGGAAACAATCATCCACACAGACCACCGGCCCCTGCAGTTCATACAGACACAAGGGAAGTTGCAGAATGATCGCCATCAGAAGTGGTCCACATATCTGCAACAGTTTCATTTGAACATCAAGTACAAGAAGGGTAGCACCAATAATGTTGCAGACTACCTCAGCCGACCACCGATCGTGGCACTCACCACCGTGCTCAACTCTTGTGGGCACGAGACTTCTGATTGGCCGATTCTCTATGAGAGTGATCCAGAATTCGGCCACACTTACAAGGCACTCTTGGGGGGTATGCAAGTTCCAAATTTTCACCTCCAAGATGCACTTTTATGTCACCTGGGACACCTTTGTGTTCCTTCAAGCGAGCGTGCCAAGATGATATGGGAAGCACACTACAGTCGAGTCACTGGGCATTTCAGGGTCGAGAAAACAGTAGCAATCCTGCAGAAGTATTTCTATTGGCCGAACCTTCGAAAGGATGTCGAGAAGCACATCAGATCCCGCACTGCTCGTGCCATTGCCAAACCGACCATCAAGAAGCAAGGCCTATATAATCCTCTACCTACTCCTAGTCAACCTTGGGAATCCATCTCCATGGATTACATGTCGGGCCTACCTTCTACTAAGCAGGGAAATGACTGTATTTTCGTGGTCGTCGACAGATTCTCGAAGATGGCCATTATGGCGGCCTGCAAGAAGAATATCACAGCAGAAGCCACTGCTAAACTCTTCTTTGAACGAGTGTGGGTGCACTTTGGGATCCCACAATCTATCATATCAGATCAGGATAGCAGGTTCCTCAACACATTTTGGTCCAGCCTCTGGTCGATGTTGGATACCAAGCTCACCAAGTCCACAGCTTTCCATCCCCAAACAGATGGCCAGACAGAGGTCGTCAACAGAATGATTGTACACATTCCGCGCATGTACAATTCAAAGCATCCACGCACATGGGATGAGAGCCTCCCCTATGTACAACATAGTTATAATCGGGCTCTCCACAATTCAATCGGCCATAGCCCCTTTCAGGTGGGCTTGGGATTCCAGCCACTATGTCCCATCGACGTAGCCATGCCATTTGCAGCTGCTCAGGCCAATTCAGCTCATGTCCAGTCTGAAGTTGACAAAGCAAGTAGCTTCATCGAGCGCATTCAACACATCCGCCAACATGTTCATGATATATTGGACAGAGCCAATGCCAAGTACAAGCAACGCCATGATCAACACCGGGTGCCACACAACTTCCAAGTGGGTGACAAAGTATGGCTACATTTGCAGAAGGAGCGCCTCACTGGACCCCACCGCAAGCTTCGCCCACTCCGATACGGGCCATACACCATCACCAAGGCTGTAGGGAACAATGCCTTCAAGCTCAGTATTCCACCATTCCTTGGTCTGCACCCAGTCTTCAATATGGATCGCCTTCGTCCTTACTTCCCACGTCTACTGGACACCTCGGACATTGCAAAACAACTCACACCAACAGATTTAAATCCAGACTGCATGGAACAGGCCACCACAGATTGTATCATGGACATGCAAATCAAGAACACTCGCCAATAGAAGATCCAACTATATCGGGTTGTCAAAGCTGGCCAACTCCTGCACCAAGGAAAGTGGTTCACCAGGGACCAAGTTCAGCAGAAATTTCCTCATCTCATGGAGGAACTTAACGCAATGGGGACCATTGCTTCCTAAGGGGGGAGGAATGATCCATGTGGATATTGGTGGTCACCCGCCTATTCCACTTGGGGCTCCACCATTGTCTATTTCAGTTTTTCAGTTTCGGCACAGTTTACTATTTTTAGCAGTTTTTCGGGTCCTAAACTTCCGGAGCCGTTTTGAGGCCCTAAACGACGTTTTTTGGGAAAATGGAGAGCAACATGGGTCCATGGACCGATGTTTCTCATTCCAAATTTGTATTCCTCGGATAGATATTTCTAACGAGGTATGGTACGCGTCAAACGGAGATTGTATGCCAAAGTTATGCCCCTGGGAAGTTGAAAAACCAATTTACCCAAACGGGGCCCATAGTTTTGGCGCTTCATCTCCTAGGGTTAGGGTTTTGGCTGTTTAGGATTTCCCATTGTTTCTAAATAATAAATAGGCCCTCGAGCCTCATTGTAACTCAGTTCAGAGGCCTGTAGCCTCCACATCTCTTCTCAGAGATAGCTACCAGCGCCCTATCTAGTTTTATTTCCATTCTGTCTGTAAGCAAATTTCAGTTCTTTGATATTAATGAAATGAAGTGTTATTTCCGCTGCATCTCTTTATTTATGGTTATATGTTTATTCTGTTGCGTTCCTGCATAAATCTGGATCATCTAGATAGCATAAATTTCAAAGAATTGTACATGAGCTTCATTAAGGGCCATAAAGATATCCTCAAGGTGATCAATTCAAATTCGGTATGAAATTATGAGCTCTCGCCATATAGAAATTATATTGAAGAAAGGCCAATTTGGCACTTTAACATGTTGGACATTGGATAAACCAACGCTCCCTGTGTGTTTCATGACATGGACTAACTGCCTGTCCTAGATCCTTATCTCTAGTGATGTGATCGTTGACTAACAAGTGGTATCAGAGAATAGGTCACAAGTTTGATACATACCCATCTCACTTTGGGGGGAGATTATTGGAAATTAGGAAAACCAACACTCCCCATGTGTTTCGCGACAAGGACTAACTACCACTAGTAGATCCTTATCTCTGGTGATGTGATCATTGACTAACACTTGTGGGTTTTGGTTTAACGACAATTGTGATTCCTAACAAGTGGTATCATATCATAGGTCACGAGTTTGATACACACCTAGCTTGCGTTGGGGGGGAGAATGTTGGACATTGGATAAACCAATGCTCCCCGTGTGTTTCGCGACATGGACTAATTTCCTCTCGTATATCCTTATCTATGGTGATGTGATCATTGACTAACACTTGTGGGTTTTTTTTTAATGGTAATCATGATTCCTAACATAACATAATTACCCAATTCAATGCCATCCAAGTTATGGGAAACCCCCATAATAAATTCACCTTAATTTGTTGTTAGTCTTGAATATGCATCAACAATTGTTTGAAACAACCTATGGGTTACCCCCCCCCCCCCCCATGGTGAGCATGATCATGGAAATCCATTAATTTTAGGTAGTCAATGACAAAATGTGTATCCTTATAGGCACCATTTTCCACAAAAGAATGAATTTGAACATATTATTTGGGAATCGTTGGAGGTCAAAATCATCTATCCAAGTAACAACTCTTATCCATCCTCTATTTTCATGGTATTGGAGAAAAACGGATTTTTTTGCATGTGACTTGATTCATGTGTTCTTAGTAATTTAACAATCAAAGACAAATTTCCCATCCTAGTTATTGATGATCTCTTGGATGAGCTTCATGGTGCCATATTATTCACTAAATTAAACCTTCACTCAAGGCACCACTAAATTAGTATAGAGGTGGGTGTTCCTAATATGGCCTTCTACACAAATGTAGGGAACTATGAGTTTTTAATAATGCCTTCTAATATTTGCAATGACCCATCCACCTTTCAAAGCCTCATGAAAAAGATTTTTAGTTGTACTTATGCAATTCCATGTTGGTAATATTTGATGATATCCCAATTTATTATGAAACCTAATAAGGGCATGTGGAACATATGGATAAATCCATCCATATTATCATGGATAAATAATTTTTCCTTAAACTTTCTAAATTTTCCTTTAGAACTTCTAAAGTGAAATTCTTGGGCCACAAATTAGTTGGTCAAGATGGGGTTTGAGTTCATCCCAAGAAAAATTGAGCTTATGTAGGATTGGCCACATCCCAATACTCTAAAAAGTTACATGGATTCTTAGGCTTATGTGTTATCAAAAGAAATTTGTGAATAATTATGGGAAAATTACAACCCCGTTAACCACCCTACTAAAAAATATTTCCTTTGCATGGATTGGTGCAAGTAGGCCAATACTCTACCCATCTTAGCAATCCATGATTTTAAGAATACTTTTGTATTGGAATGTAATTCCTTTGGAAAATACCATGGATCAATATTGATGTGAGAGGGAAACCCATTGGGATTGACTAGTAACTAAAATTCGGGAAAATCCACCTATGAGAAAGAAATGACGGACATCCTTCAAGTAGTCGATACATGGCACTCATCTCTTATTCAAAGGTGCTTCCAAAACAAAATAGACCATCATAGTCTAAGGTAATTTTTGGAGTAGAGGTTATCATCACCAAAGTAGCACAAGTGGGTCACTAAAATGTTAGAGTATAATTCTGAGATCTTAAATAAAAAGGGAAAAGAGAGTGTGGTTTTCAATGCTTTGTCTGGGAAATATAAAGATATATATTTCTTTTATTTATTCCTAGAACTACTATATTGGCTTACAATGGCTTGAAAAAGAATGTTGGCTAAAGGCACAATGGCTCAACTCATCCAAATACTTTAGGAGGACCTCAAACCACCTACAAGTTATACTTAACAATAAGATGTCTTGCTATATAAAGTGAACATTTTTCTAGTGCATAACCCTGCTTTAAAACAAAGGATATTAGTGGAATCACATTCATCCCCTGCAATGCGTTACCTTGGCTCTCAGAAAACTAATGAAAAAGCTAAGGGATGTTTCATTTATGAAGGAATGAAAAATGACTCTAGGGCCTTTCAAGTTGTTACTGACCAATAACAACCAATAATTGCCATGGATTTTAAAATGGGCCTCCTAAAAGTAGGCAGCAAATGGGTCATCATGGTGTTAGTTGAAAACCATTCTAAATATACTTTGTTTTGTGCCTTATCAAACCCATTTATGCACTTCATAATTTCCCATGTTGTTATGGATTAGATTTTTTAAGCTACATGACATGCTCACCTCCATTCCTTCATATTTTTACCCCATAGTTGAAAATGAATAAATCCAAAATCAATGGTGAAATAAAAGTGGTTAACAAGTGCTTGAAGACCTACTTGAGATGTTTTTCTTAAGGCCAACATCACCCATGGGATTAAGTGGTTACAACTTGCAGAATGGTGGTACAATACGACTTATCATGGCTTTTTCAAAATGTCACCATATGAAGCTATTTATGGCCCAAATTCCTCCTGTGTGACTCCATATTTTTCAAGCACATCCAAGGTTCATGAAGTGGACTGCACACTTAATACTAGAGTGAGAATTCTCCACACACTTAAGAACAATATTGATTTGGATCAAACAAGGGTGAAGTGATATAAGTACCAAAATAACTCTAAGCATTCTTTTGCATAAGGGGGATTAGGGGTTTCTTCACCTCCATACCTAGAAGAGGACCTCTCACATAGACAAGGGCCACTAGATGAACCTTATTAAATCCTCCAATGCATTGGAAAAGTTATGTATATGTTGGATCTTCTTGTCTAATCCAACATCTATCTAGTATTTCGTGTCTCTTGTTTGAAAAAACTCACGGGGATAAAATTTTCAAGTTCAAACTAAGCCTTCCTAGACTAAATGAAGATGGTTCCATTTGGTTGTAGCTGGAATTAGCCTCAGTCACAAGAGATCATTGACTCCACCAACACACTATTTAGGAAGTACTAATAAGTGAAAGGGTATCTAGCATCAAGATATCACCATTGAACCAAAAATGATTTTATCGCAATGTTCACATCTCAAGCTTTGAGGACAACAATACTTTCAAAGCAGACGAGCATGTTAGGGTCCTATTCTAACCTCTATATTTTTTTGTACTTAGGAGTTAGTTAGTTAATATACAAGGCCATATTCTTTGAATAATTCCCATTATATATCTAGTGGACATTTACTTAATGTAAAGGGGCCATCCTTATTAAATAATACTAATGGTTGATACTCTTTAATGATGAGACCACAAGTACTTAGCGTTTTACTAGTAAGAAAATATTTATAGAGCTAGAAGGCTATGTAATATTTTGTTAAGGATTGTTAATGTATTGGAGCTATGCTCAAAGGATGTTGCCACTTTGAAAAGGCCACTGAAAATTTCTCCCCTCTTTGAAATTATCAATAGAAGGGCTATAATTGTATAAATTTAATCTCATTGTCTCTTGTATTTTCTTTTTTACACTGATATTTCTTTGAATATTGTGCATGTTTTATTGTTTTTGTTGGTTAAGTACATTATACTTGTTGCAATGCAATGTTTAGAAAGAGTTGATTGTAGTGGACTATAATTAACCGTGGTTGACTAATATTGTATTGTAATGTTTCACAAATATTAATTCACATTTATCAAGAGTTATACCATATTATAATGTAATGTAAAAAATCATCTTATAACTTTTGAAATATCATATTAGTATTGCTAACTATGATTCATTAACTGTAATTAAATAACTATAATTAATTTTTATTGAATTTAATTAACCATAATAGAATATACTCACTTGATACTAACTATAAATAATTATAATATTATCATTAATATTAATATTAATTGAATTATGAAGAAAAATTTAAAAACAATATCATATTAAAACATTTCAAATAAATCCATAAAATATTTTTATATAAAATATTATTTTTCAACAGCCAATAATTATACCATATTATTATTATTATCCAATTTTAAGGTCACAGCCAAGCCAGACACCAAATTGGTGTATGAGGCCCCCTTGTTTCTGGGACAAGGGACCCGCCTCCACGCAATGATTTGACTACTAAGTCTATGAAGGCATACATACTCTACCCCCCTCTGGTTTTGAACATGTGACTTCTTAGGAGGAAACACATGCTCTTAACCATTAAGATATCCCCCATTCTTATCTTAATAAAATAAGGCCACAAAATATTTTACATAAATGTTAATTTTCAATATAGGTAAAAAACCAATACTTTAACGCAATATTTGTTAATTTAGAGTTTGGAGAGTCGATATAATGTATTATTGATAATGAAGTAAATATCCTTACTAAAATAATTGGCTATACAATCATAGGGTTCGTGTGGTGGTGTATATTTGTTTTTTATTATATTACTATAAAATTTATATATAGTTTAATTTATATGTGAAATAGTATTTTTCACTTGAATTTGATAATACAATTACAAATAAGAATGTGTTTTTTTTGTTATTTAAAATACATTTTTGAATGTATAAATAAATTCAATAACTAAAAAACTTCTAGGCACTTAAATTCTATATATTAAACAACTTAAACTTAAGTTTTTAAAAAACTTTATTGAATTTTGGTTAAAATTAACCAAAAAGTCATGAAAAAACCATTTATTCTATAAATTAGACTATGTCTTTCTATATATAAATTAATGCAGATTTGAATATTAAATTTCATGCTTTACATAATACTTTATAAAATGGTCATCACTAATTATGTTGCCTCTATAAGCTAAAACTATTTTATTATGTTAATTATATAAAAAATAAAATTTCTTTACCATATAAAATAAATATAATAATACAATTTTACATGTGTGTGTTTTATTTGATTGTTTAAAATTTATTTATATTATAATATAAATTTACATGTGTATGTGATTATTTAAAAATTATTTATATTATGTTGATAGTATTTTTAATTTTATTTTTTGAAATTTAATATTATATAAATAAGTATTATAAAATAATAAAATATAATATAATATTCCAGATAAAAACATAAATATTATTAAAAATTAATTAAATATTATTATTTCCTATTATAATAATAATGGTAATGATGATCGTGATCTAGGTGGATATTGGTGGCCACCCGCCTATTCCACTTGGACCCCACCATAGTTTTTTTCAATTTCCTTAATTGTAGCACAATTTATTATTTTTGGTAGTTTTTCGGGCCCTGAACGTCCAGAGCCATTTTGAGGCCCTAAAAGAAGTTTTTTTGGAAAAAGGTAAAACCCATAGCCTATGAAAAAATTTTGCAGTCCAAATTTGTAGTCCTTAGATAAATGTTTCTAACGAGGCGTTGTACGCATCAATCGAAGACCATATGCCAAAGTTACGACCCCAGGAAATTGACGTACCAATTCACCACAACGAGGCCCACAAAATCTTGGCTCTTCATCTCCTAGGGTTAGGTTTTTGGATGTTTAGGATTTTCCATTGTTTCTCAATAATAAATAGGCTTCTGAGCCTCATTGTAACATAGTTCAGAAGGCACGTAGGCGCCACATCTCTTCTCAGAGATAAACTACCATCGTCTGAGCTAGTTGATTTTCATTCTGCATGTAAACAATTTTTAGTACTTTGTTATTAATGAATTGAAGTAATTTTTTTTTGTATCTTTGTGTTATGTTTATATATGTATTTTATTTTGTTTCTTCGTAAGTGTGAATCAGTGCTATCAATGCAAACTTCTCTTTCTATGTTTTTCTATGCATGTCCCCAATGAAGTCGAGGTATAAGGAGTTGGGACTTGAACTTGTTGAGCCTTTGCACGACCATTCCCGCTGACACCAACGACCTCACATGATGGAAGAAAATAAATATGAGGGAGTAGGATATCTTATCAAATTGTTGCTCAAAGAAACCCTCGAGTGGAAAAGGAACGAGATGATGGAAAAATTTTCCTAGATCCTCCAGTAGATGCCCATTAGTGATGCATTTTTATCCAATAGTCTCTTCGAATGCTTCACCCCCTTCAAGGTACAACTGAAATTCAATATCCATATATTCGAAGGTCAAATAGATGCAAATGTTGTAGATAAATGGTTGAATACATTGGAAATTTATTGTTTGGTCCATAGTTTCTTCTGTTGAAGAATGTAACTAGGTTTGGTCTTCATAATTGTACTTAGGTCATAATGAAATGTATTTATCAAAAGAAAGAAAAAGAAATTATATTATTAAATAAATTGACTTATTAAAGCATGGGTTTCATGTTTGGGTCAATTGTTTTAGGTCAAAGCCTCCATTGCAAGATTTTGAGGTTTATGGCAAGTGTCCTTGTTCATGTCATATTGTAAAGAACCCTTCTTGGGATTTATTTCTCAAAGAATAAATTTATTTTTGTTGTATTTTAGGCCTCCTCCACCAAGTCAGCCTCAAATAAGATCAAGTCGGCCTCAAACAGGGTAATTCGACCTCACTAGAAGCCTATATATTGGAGAAATTTGACCTCATTTGATATACAGACACAACAAGTTTGATCTGCAGTTGTAGTAGCTGGAAAAAGAGTGCAAAGTTGTAGGAGAAGAAGGAGAAAATTTGGGAAGAATAAAATAGAGTTTTTGGGATACTTTTCTCTCACACGTGCAAAGAGTTTTTGGGATACTTTTCCCTGGCTCCGCCTATATCTGGTGTCCCTGATCTTCATGTTTTTTTTTTATAATTGGTTAATGGAACAAAGATAAGAGAACAACATATGAAGTAAATAATAACAAAATAATATCACAAGTAATTATCAACATAAGAAAATATTTCTACCTCTCTGAGTTTCTAACATGGTATCAGAGCAAAGGTGAAGAAGGAGGAAAAATTCAGCCTGAACATCTATTGAAATGAGAAGAAGGAGTCTTAAGAAGTTGAATAAGGGTTAAGGAATCATATAAGGGGATAAGCCTGCTATCTTCAAGAACCATGTCTAACTCATTGAAGGGAGAAAACAAACTAGAAGGAGCCTCCAACTACAAGGCATGGAAAAAGAGGATAGATCTCATCCTCGAGAAGAATAAAGTTTTGGATCTAGTGAAAGGAAAATTCAAGAACCTACAAATGAATTAAGTGAAGCAGATAAAGCAAAGTTCATAGAAACAAAAATATTGGCCATGAGCCTGATAATGGATGGGATAAAGGAAAATCTCATTCCATATATATCCAACATAGATTCTTTTCAAGAAATTTATGAGGCCCTATCCAAATTATTCACAATCAAGAACATTGGTCAAATTGCAAGCCTCAAGAATGAACTAAGAACTAAGAAAATAACAAAATACAATATTTTGGCATCCTTATTTATAGAGATAGATAAAATCATAGATGAACTCCATTCAATAGATGAAATTGTACTAGAAAAGGAGCTCATGATTACTGCCCTTCTAGCACTACCAACATCATGGAGTGCCTTTACATCAAGAATCAACAGTTGGAAGGATACTCCAACATTCAAACAAATATGGAACACATGTAATCAAGAAGAATCTAAAATATCATTAGTTAGCAACAAGGAGAATGGATGATCAGGTGCTCAAAATTATGCTAAAAAATGAAAGTTGTTGGAATGATGTGCAACCTGAACAACCGCGTAGATCACATCGTTCTGAATCCGACGCAACTTGTTTCGCAAAAAACAACACCGTATGCTCCCAAAAACGCGTTCTTTTCACTTTATAAAACAAGCATTTTTTTTGAAAAAAATGTGCAGGGACGAGACAGTCCAGTCATCAGTCTGTACTACTAATTAGGCATGCCCATGTGGTAAGTTGACTGGTCAAAGGTATCTTTCTCCAACGAATGATGTTGTGCCAAGTGGCACGTTTCCAGTGGTTTTAAATGGCATGTTTTGATTGGGTTTTTGGTGGTCAATCACAGGCTGCCACGTGGCATGGCCAAGGGTCATCACATGGCAGCCCGAGGGCCACCAAAATTTTCATCAAGGTCCGAGCAGAGCGAGCGTGGGTCGAACCCGCGACCTCACAGTCCATAGTGTTGAGAATTACCATCGCGACATCGCTTTGATTCTTAACATATTATGGTTACGGGTTATATTTAAATTTCATAAGTTTTATTTTTGGGGGTGGGGGTGGGGGTCTAGCCCCAGCCCTGTTCATCGGGCCTGGGGGCGGGATGCTAGCCCCCCCCCCATTGTGTTAACTGTAACATAAAATTATGGTCATGATATGTGAACGAAATCACCATCATCGCCTGCCCTGACCACCACCGGACCACGGGTTATAAGTCGTCAGCCTATCTGCCCATGTGATCGCTACAACATAAACCACCAAATATTAGTGTTAACTGCCCAAATTTATATAATATTTTAATTAACCATGTTGTTTATGGTTAATAATTCGGATTAAGGCCTTAATGGTCAAATTGCCGCGCCGAAAATTTCGCCTGGAAATTGGGAAATTTGGTGCTCTGTTAGCGCATTTCGGGGAAAAATTGTAGGATGGTGCTAGATTTGGTGGCGTTTGTGGTTCGGTTAGTGCCAAAACTTGGGGAAGCCATAACTAAGTCATTTTTTAACCAAATTCGATGCAGAAGGTCAATAGACAAACAATTTGGCCATTCTAGAGCCATTGGAGTAGGTTTTAGAGTTGTTTGAGCATTGCAAATGTATGTAATCACACTTTTGAGCATAATAGAAGAGGGTCAATCCATTGGAAGATGGACCAAGGGGTGAACTCCTTCATCATGTGCTATTGTATTACTGTTTATGGTGATGTTCATGTCTGCTAGATGTTGTTTTTCAGTGTTTTGTTTATGTTAATTTGCTTAAGAAATTCATATAAAAACACATAAAAACTCATGGTTAGCTTGCAATTTTACCTCATAATTCTCAAGCAATTTAACTATATTATGAATTGGAATTTAGCACAGCAAACACTAATTTTCACATTCCGATCAAGTTTTTATGAGAGCACTTGGTTTACTTGTGCAGGGAGGATTTAATTGTTTTGCAAGTGTTTAAATGCTTACAAGGTTGAAGCTCAAGAGAGGAGAAGGAAAGCTTGTGGGTGCAGGTTCTCAAGGTGGAGCAAGGAGAAGGAGGACATTGTTTCCATAGCCTCCACCACAAGATCCACCTCCTGTTGTACCTAAGGCTTCAATAAGCATGTCTCATGAAGGAGGAAATGGTAACATGATAGAGGATGAGAAGGATTTTAGGAAGGCTTTATTTGACATGACAGAGATGGTGAAAGTCCTTTATGAAAAGAGGAATACAAGATTTTTGGGTGAAAGCTCCAGGCCTCCAAGAGGAGAGGGTTCTCCAGGAGGAGGAGGTAATGGAAATGGTGATAAGACACCATCTACTCCACCGTCATCCTCACCACCATATTCACCTTCATCTTAATCCTCTTCCACTACTATAACTCTTACTCATACTCATGAACATACCACAAAGGGAATTGGTAAAACACCCCTGTTAAACCTTGATATTAAATTTGAGCTGCCTATGTATAATGGGTGAAATGAATGCAAAGAAGCTTGAAAATTGGGTTCACTAGTTGGAGGTCTACTGCAGGATTCAAAACCTTCAAGATGATGATACAAAGATTCAACTATCTTCCTTGAGACTGGAGGGTGCAACACTAGTATGGTTGGAAGCCAAGGCACAATATGAGATAGAAAAACATGGTAAGATCTCAATCTATTGGTCTAATTTCATTGCTACAATTAAAATAAAATTTCACCCTCTAGCATATATGCAGAAATCCATAATGAATTGGCAAAACTTTAGACAAATTAAAGGTCAAAATGTGCAAGATTACACCCAAGAATTTAGAAGAAGAGCTCTTATGTTAGGTGTTGATTTGCAATCACAAGACACATTACTTAAGTATATAGGGGGTTTACATAGCTAGCTAAGGCATATTATCCTTATGTTCAATCCCACTAGTTTAGATGAGGTTTGTGCGCAATCCACTCACCTTGAGGCAAGAGAGAAAAATATTCCAGAAGAGGGTTAAAAGAAACCATTTAAGGGCATAGAGAAATGAAAGGGTTTCAAAGGAAAAGGAAATAAAAATGCATCCGTTAAAAAGGAATGAGAGAAAAAAACATGCAAACATTGTTCCAAAGAGGGTCACGATGAAGACCATTGTTGGAAGCTTCACCCAGAGATGAGGCCCAAGAAATTCAACAACAAGGGGAAATAAAAAACAACTACAACCACTCAACAGGATTTGGGATCTGATTCAGGTGATGAAACTAAAATTACAGCCATGGTATGAAAGGAAAAGAATCCATTGCTAGCACTAGTTCATCAAATTGTCACACTAGCACTCCAAATGAAGAAACAAGGATTGAATTATTTCATGTGAGGGTTATTTCAAAACATACAAAAATCGGCACACTATTTGATAGAGGGTATCAAGCCAACTTGATATCTAAAGACTTAGTCAAGAAACTTAATCTTGAAACCATTCCACATCCCAAAACATATCCATTGGGTTGGATCTGTAAGAACACAAATTTACAGGTTACAAGAAAGTGTATTCTTCGGTTTGCAATCACAACAAAATTCATTGCCGAACTTGAATTAGATGTTGTAATACTTGATATTTCAGGAATTTTTATAGGTAGTCCTTACCTCTATGATAGAAAATCCATATTCTATCTCCATGAAAAAAAGTACCACTTGTTCAAATATGGTGTGGAGTATATTGTGAGAACTCATCGCAAGAAACTAAATCTTTCATTAGTTAATGCAGGAAAAATGAAACGACTAGCAAATTCAAGCAAGAATTTTGTGCTTCTTATGATTAAACCAAAGAATAATGTTGATAATAAGAATTTCAAGGTCGTGATCCAAAGTTGACATATTATTTGATTGAAGTGTTTAATCAAAATAATGAGATGTTTTAGGAACTAAAGGGATTACCTCCCAAGAGGGGAATCCAACATGAAATACAATTGCAACAAGATTGTCATCTTCCTAACATTGGCATGTATAGGATGTCAGTGATGGAGAGTGATGAAATCAAAAAGAAAATTCAAGAGTTGTTGGACAAAGGGATCATCCACCCAAGTACTTCGCCATGCGGGTCACCTATTGTGTTGGTGCCAAAGAAGGATGGAACATGGCGCATGTGTGTGGATTTCCATGCATTGATAAAAATTATGGCAAAGAACCGTTATCCACTTCATAGAATATATGATCTACTGATCAATTGAAAGATGCAAATTATTTTACTAGGTTGGACTTAAGGAGTGCCTACCATCAATTAGTATTGTTGAAGGTGACATTTGGAAGACAACATTCAAGACAAAAAAAGGTTTGTTTGAATGGATATTTATGCCTTTTGGTTTATGTAATGCTCCTGCTACCTTCATACGCATGATGAATGATGTGTTGAGGCCATTTATTGATGAGTTTGTCATAATATACTTAGATTATATCTTGATTTTCAGTAAATCATGTGATGAACATGTCATGTATGTAAGAAAAGTAATTGATGTCTTAAGGAAATAACAATTGTTTTTGAAGATGTCAAAATGTGAATTTGGTAAAACTTCTTTGGTGTACTTGGGGCATATTTTTGGAGGAGGTGATATGAAGATAGACCCCTCGAAGGTTGAGGTCATTGTGAATTGGCCAATGCCCAAGACAATCACTGAGGTAAGAATATTTTTTGGAGCAAACCAATATTGGAGGAAGTTTATTGCTAACTTCTCTTCTATCACAACTCCATTGCATGGATTGACTAGAGTGAAAAGGCCCTTCCAATGGGGAGGAAAGAAACAAAAAAAGTTCGATGCTTTGAAAGAGAAGATTAGTTCAACCCCAGTACTTGCACTACCATACTTGAGACAACCCTTTGATATTCAAATTGATGCAAGCGACTATGCCATGGGCATAGTCGTTATGCAACATGGTAAGCCCATTTTATTTCATTCAGAATTTTCAATGGTGTAGTGATTAACTATCCTAATTATGACAAGGAGATTTATGCATTGGTTCAAAGTGTGAAAAAGTGGGAAAGGAAACCATCATACACACTAACCACGAACCATTGCAATCCTTGCAATCACAAACTAAATTGCAACAGTCAAGACACTTTTGATGGATGGGTTTCCTACAAAAATTCCACTTGGTCATCAGGTATAAGAAAGGTATATAAAACAAGGTTGTTGATATTCTTTCTAGGCCTATTTTTAGTGCAACTACTTTACTCAAGCATAATTATGTTTTGCATAAAAGTTATGTTGAGCAATATGCATTTGATAATGACTTTCAAGATGTTTATGAAAACTTGATTCAAGGAAACCAAGTAGAGGAATTGGATTACCATGTACATAATAAATTGTTGTATCATTTGGGCAAGCTTTGTATTCCACAAGGGGAGAGAGTGAATGTCATAAGGGAAGCACACACTTCTCTTAGTGGTTGTACATTTCGGTGTACACAAAACAGTGTCACATCTTCAGAGGTATTGTTATTGGCCTTGTATGCTTGAAAGCATGTCACGTTTCATTAAAGGTTTTTCAATGTGTGCAGTCAGTAAGCCTAACAATAGGAAGTTAGTATTGTACACACCACTTCCCGTACCTTCATGTCCATGGGAGAGTGTTTCTATGGATTTTGTAGGAGGTCTTCCATTGTCAAAAATAGGTCATGATTATTTGTATGTAGTTGTGGATAGTTTAAACAAGATTCATATATTAATGCCATGTAAAAATAAAATCACAACTGAACAAACAACTCAACTATGTTTGGGTTCATTTTGGGTTGCCCACATCCATTGTTAGTGATCGATATTCTTGATTTGTTGGGAATTTTTGGTCAAGTTTGTGGGACTTGATGAATACCAAGTTGACAAAGAGTAAAACCTTTCATCCACAAAAAAATGGTCAAACCGAAGTGGTCAATCTAGTAATCATACATCTTCTTCGAGGATACTGCTGCAAACATCCTAAGTTGTGGGATGAAAACTTGCACTATATTCAACATGCATACAATCATGCAAAACACTCCTCTACATAAACATCATCATTTGAGGAATGTCTTGGATACTTGCCTAGGTCGCCATTGGATTTAATTTTTGGGAAGGATTTTGCTATTTATGGTCATAGAAACATAGACAAATACAAGAAGTTCATAGAAAAAATCCAATTGATCAATCAAACAATTCAATACCAACTTGAAAAGAGCTAAGGCAAGTACAAAGCAAGGCACGACAAGCATCGTGTAGATCACAAGTTCCAAGTTGGTGACTGTTAGGTCCCTATAATACCAGTATAGTCCCTTATTGTTGTTAGTGTAACCCCCTTATTGTTATTATTGTACCCTTGTAACCCCCATATTGTTATTATTGTGCCCTTAAATTATTATTGTTAGGTCAGCTAGGATTACATTGCGGCCCCACTAGGATTACATTGTGGCCCCATGGACTCCTATATATAGAAAGGAGGCTTTGTAATTTGTATCATCCAAGAATTTTTCATTCATGTAATGTATTGGAGGTTTCCCCCTTGAAGTGGCTTATTTTCTGCTACAAGCTTATCTTTTCTTCTTTGAGTCAAGGTTTTGCCAAACATTTGGCATCATAGCTTTGAGATTCTAGGTTTCGCTGAGCCCTCGTGTGCTTACTGGGAATTTTTTTATATAACTTTTTTTCTACGACGTTTCAGAAGCTGAAATTTTATGGTGCGAAGTGGAATCCTGAAGAACATCAAGCCACAAAATTTCAGAGCTTGGATCACAATATTTTCTGATATATGCATCCAGGGTTATAGTTCTTTTGTAGGCTCTCAATTTAATCTAAACAGGTCATCGTGGAATTTGCGCTATAACGTTTTTTTTACGAAGGGTCAGAGTCTGAAATTCATATGGTGCGAAGCTGAAATCCTGAGGAAATTCGTCAAAAAATTTCAGAACTTGGTTCGCAATATTTTTGGAGATATGATCTGTGGAAGGTAGTGCTTTTTCAGGCTCCTGAATTTCATCTCAAAGAGGTGATAGTGGGAAAACTTCAATAACTCTCTCTCTGGGCATTGGATTGAAGTGCCGTAAAAAGTGGTCGCAAGTACACGTACTGTAGTTTCTTCACTATCAATTTCAGAGGTGAAGGATGAAACGGGGACATCTGGAAAGTCGTACAATTTCGCTCTACTGAACCAGTACATAATTAGGTAATTGTGGGAGATTGGCCATAACTTTTCCTTGGAGAATCCAAATCAAGTAAGACCTGTGGAATTTGAAAGATAATTCAGAAGGCTACCTCAGTTGCCAAATTTTAGATATTGAAGTTATCACAATCACAGAGATAATCCAATTTCAATATCAAGCTCCTCAAAAGCAAGAAAAAGGTGTGTAATTTTTTTTTTTTTTTTTTTTTTTTTTTTTTTCCTAATTTATTAAGTCTTGTTTGAAGAATCACTTGAATCTCGATTCCGAGGGGCAGTATTGTAGAATAGATATCGATATTGGAGTCTAAAATGGCCCGTAAAAATAATTCAACACCCATTAAGCCTTTAGAATGCTTTACTATGACTCATGAAGACGAAGAATGGCAACATGACATATCAAAATTACAAGAGCAAGTGCAACAAATTTCGCTCTCGCAAAGAACAACAAAAAATGAAATGGAAGTTTTAAAGAAAGGCGTGGAAACTAAGATGGATGGTTTGAAGAAAGGCGTGGAAGCTAAGATGAATGGTTTGGAAGCTAAGATGGATGGCATGGAAGTGGGCATGGAAGCTAAGATTGATGACATGGAAGCTAAGATCGATGAAAACATGAAAGACAACATGGAAAACATGAAGAATGATCTAAAAACATACATGGAAGGCTTGATGACAAGCTTAAAACAAGAAATGATTCCTAATGGCGGAAATATAGTAGAAGAACCTCATGATGAGAAAAAAATAAATGTTAATCGTGATTTCATAAACTCTAATGTTGGCGGGAAGAACCACCATATTCTAAAAATGGATATGAGGAAGTTTGATGGAAAGGATCCTGTAACATGGATACTACAAATGGAGCAATATTTTGATCTCCATAATGTGCAAAACACACAAAAGGTACGCATTGTAACTTTACATTTAGAACAAAATACATTTGTATGGTATCGATGGCTTTGCTCCCGTAAAAAAATTGTCACTTGGTCAATTTTTACGGAGGAAATGATAGCACATTATGAGGCTACAAAGAGCAACACCTTCTTTAGCCAATTGATAAATCTCAAACAAAAGGGTTTAGTGGGGCAGCACATTGAGGACTTCCAAAAATTGAATATAAGGGTAACTGATATTCTAGAGGAACACAGGGTTGATCTCTTCATAGGTACTTTAAAGGATAACATCCAACATGAAGTTCGCATTTTGGAACCCGATTCATTGGAGAAGGCATTCAGGTTGGCAAGAAAAATTGAATGTAAAATTATGGCGACAAGGAAGCCTACCACTCACTTCTATAAAGAGGGAAGTGTTGCTACTCCTAGATTTCCACAACCTACAAGGTTGACACCACAACAATTGGAAGAAAAAACAGAAAAAGGGCTTTGCTACAGTTGTGATAGCAAATACACTAAAGGTCATAAGTGTGCTGAGAAGAAATTATTTTACATAGATTGTGAAGAGGAAGAAGAAAATGAACAAGAAGAGGGTATACACCAGGAACCAGCCCTAGAAGAGGAAGAAATGAATCCGACCATATCGTGTAATGCACTGGCAGGAATTACCACTCCTCAAACTCTCAAGATAGCAGGACAAATCAAGAAGAAAAGGTAATAGTGTTGATTGATTCAGGTAGCACCCATAATTTTATTCATTGTAAGGTAGCCAAGGAATTAAATTGTTTCCTATACCCAGCACCAGAATGTCAAGTGATGGTTGCAATGGAGGAACTATAAATTGCTCTGGAAAATGCCATAATATTAAGCTAACCATGGGGGAATATGTATTGACTAGTCCAATGCTTTCCATTCCTATGGGAGGTGCCGATGTTGTACTAGGAGTACAATGGTTACAATCTTTGGGGACGGTAGCTTTTAATTTTCAAGAACTTTTCTTGAAATTTTTTTCAGAAGGAAAGGAAGTCGAATTACGGGGTATTGAAGGGAAGCCGGGAAGGATAATAAGCTCTAATGTCATGACAAGCTTCTAAAGAAAGAACAACGAGGCGTAATTGCATAATTATGCTCACTAGAAGTTCCGACATCAAAATCATCTATTTCTGCAGATCTCCAACAAGTCTTGGACAATCATTCCAAGGTGTTTGAAACTCCCAAAGGACTCCCACCTATTCGTGATCATGATCATGCTATTCATTTGATCCCAGGAAGTGTTCCTCCAAACATCAGGCCTTATAGATATCCTTACTTCCAAAAGAGCGAAATTGAACGTATGATTGCAGAAATGTTAGAGGCGGGTATAATTCAACCCAGTCAAAGTTCTTTCTCTGCTCCTGTAGTATTGGTACACAAGAAGGATGGATCATGGCGAATGTGTCCAGATTATAGGGACCTCAATAAGCTCACCATTAAAGACAAATTTCCCATTCCTGTGATTGATGAATTATTGGATGAATTACATGGAGCAATTTATTTTACCAAGTTGGATCTTCGTTCAGGATATCATCAAATTAGAATGAAGATCGAAGATATTCCAAAAACAACATTTCGAACTCATGAGGGTCATTATGAATTTTTGGTCATGCCTTTTGGCCTTACCAATGCACCTTCTACATTTCAAGGGTTGATGAATTCCATTTTCAAACCCTTCCTTAGAAAGTTTGTGCTAGTATTTTTTGATGATATACTAATCTACAGCAGGTCTTGGAAGGATCATGTTGAACATGTTGACAGGGTGCTCAAACTATTGCAGGAGAAACAATTATATGCAAAAAAATCCAAATGTTTCTTTGGAGTACAAGAGGTGGAATATTTGGGTCACATTGTATCTCATGAGGGTGTTAAAGTAGACCCTAACAAAATTAAAGCCATTAAGGAATGGAAAGTCCCCACAACCATAAAGAAGTTGCGAGGATTTCTCGGGTTAACAGGGTATTATCGCAAGTTTGTTAAGAATTGTGGGAGAATAGCAGCACCTCTAACAACATTATTGAAGAAAGATGCATTTTCATGGACTCCTGAAGCAACTAAGGCCTTTGAACATCTTAAAGAGGCAATGTGCCTAGCACCGGTCTTAGCTACGCCAGACTTCACAAAAACCTTTATTGTGGAATGTGATGCCTCAGGAAATGGAATTGGTGTTGTTTTAATGCGGGAAGGAAAACCCATTGCTTTTGAAAGTCGTCCAATCAAAGGAAAGTATTTACAAAAACCTATTTATGAGAAGGAAATGTTAGCAATACTACATGCACTAAAGAAATGGCAAACTTACCTAATGGGAAGACACTTCAAGGTAAAAATTGATCATGATAGGCTTAAAATTTTTTTGGAACAAAGACTATCTTCAGAAGAGCAGCAAAAATGGGTCACAAAGATGTTGGGTTATGATTTTGAAATAATCTACAAAAAAGGGAAGCTTAATGCTGTTGCAGATGCAATCTCAAGAAAGAATGAAGAGGTGGAAGCATTGCTTTGTGCCATTCCTATTATCCAACCAGATTGGATAACCGAAGCAAGAGATGAATGGAAGAAGGACAAAGAAGTATGGACACTCATTCAAAAGTTGCAACAAGATCCTAGTACATCCGATACATTTAGTTGGAAAAATGATTCTTTATGGTACAAAGATCGCTTATATCTTTGTAAGAATTCCCAACTAAAACAAAAGATTCTTTTGGAATTGCACACTTCTCCTTTAGGAGGACACTCAGAATTTTTTAAAAATTACCATAGGGTGAAGAAAGAATTTTTTTGGGATGGCCTTAAATCTAATATTCAAAAGTTTGTGGCGGAATGTTTGGTTTGCCAGCAGAATAAATTTGAGACAATTAAGACCCCGGGACTTCTACAACTTTTATTCATTCCAAGTCAACGTTGGGAGGAGATTTCAATGGATTTTATCACAGGTTTACCTAAGTCCGAAGGAAAGAGTGTCATCATGGTGGTAGTTGATAGACTTACCAAGTATGCACACTTTTGTATATTATCTCATCCATTTAAAGCAAGTACAGTTGCTACTACATTTATGGACAGAATTCAAAAGCTACATGGAAGCCCAAGGGTTATTGTGAGCGACAGAGATCCCATTTTTACTGGAAATTTTTGGACGGAGTTATTTTCTTGTTTGGGTACTCAATTGGCTCATAGCTCATCTTATCATCCTCAATCTGATGGTCAAACTGAGATAGTAAATAAATTTTTGGAAGGATATCTTCGTTGTTTTGTATCTGATAAACAAACACAATGGGTCAAGTGGTTACCTCTCCCTGAATGGTGGTATAACACTTCCTTCCATACTGCAGCAAAAATGACCCCATTTATGGCACTTTATGGATATCATCCACCATCCATCACATCATCTTTAAGAGAAAATTTGAAGGTTCAAGCAGTGGAAGATCACATCGAGCATCAACAAGAAGTTATCCAACTCTTAAAGGATAACCTGAATTTGGCACAAAATCGAATGAAACAACAGGCATATCAACATCGCAGTGAGAGAAGTTTTGATGTAGGAGAATGGGTATTTTTACGGCTACAACCATACAAACAAATGTACCTCAATCAAGCTAAGAAGGATAATAAATTATCGCCAAAGTACTATGGTCCTTACAAGGTGTTGCAAAAGATTGGTACTATGGCATACAAATTGGAGCTTCCTACTTCTTCACGAGTGCATCTAGTTTTCCATGTTTCATGCTTAAAGAAGGTTATAGGTGAAAATCTTCCAGTTCAAACAATATTGCCAAAACTCGATGAGGAAGGAAAAATCATATTGGAACCTGAAGCGGCCACGGAAACAAGAACTCAACAACTACGGAATCGATCAATTTCAGAGTATCTCATCAAGTGGAAGAACTTACCCACTGAAGATTCTACATGGGAGGATGAGAATTTTATACAGAAGCACCCAGAGCTACTCAAGCATTGAGGACAACACTTTTTGAAGGAGAGGGGCATGTTAGGTCCCTATATTACTATTATAGTCCCTTATTGTTGTTATTGTAACCACCTTATTGTTATTATTGTACCCCTATAACCCCCATATTGTTATTATTGTGCCCTTAAATTATTATTGTTAAGTCGGCTAGGATTACATTGTGTGCCCATGGACTCCTATATATAGAAAGGAGGTTTTGTAATTTGTATCATCCAAGAATTGTTCATTCATGTAATGTATTGGAGGTTTCCCCCTCGAAGTGGCTTATTTCTAAGGCGTTGATATCTCTTTTCTTCTCTTTTGGCTTCACATTAAAAAAAAGAGGCTTCAAGGGGAAGGTAAAAAAATGAAACTGATTTTGGAAAAGATTGGTGACAATTCCTTCAAGTTAGATTTGCCTCCATACATGCAAAATTACTCTGTTTTTACTGTTGAGAACATAAGGTTGTCTGAGCCTCAGTTGATTGAATATCAAGGAGAAAATGTTTAGATTCTTTCCATTGAGGATTTTTCTCCTGAATACCTTGATGAGCTTCAGCAAGACACCATTCTTGACAGAAGAACAAGGACATCAAAACGAGAGAATGTAGACTACCTTTGTGTGGAGCTCAAAGGCACAAAACCAAGCAAGGCTAAATGGATCGAGATTGGAAAGGTGAGGGAACTGTACCCTCATTTGCTGAACAACTAAAAGTGATCTTTTAGGGTCCAAAAGCTTCCAGTGGGGAGGAGTGATCAAGTGCTCAAAATGAAATTTGTCGGAATGATGTGGAACTTGAACGACCGCATAGATCTCATCATTCTGAATCTGCCACAACTCATTTCATGAAAAATTGACATTGTATGCTCCGAGAAACGCATTCTGTCCACTTTGCCAAACATGCAAAATTTTTGAAAAAAAAGGGCAAGGATAGTCCAGTCAGTAGTCTGTACTGTTCACTGGGCATTCCCATGTGGCAAGTTGAATAGTCAAAGGAATCCTTCTCCGATGAATGATGTTGTGCCAAGTGGCACGTTTCCATTGGTTTTAAATGGCAAGTTTTGATTTGGTTTTGGGTGGCCAATCACAGGCTGCCATGTGGCAGCTCGAGGACCACCAAAATTATGTTCAAGGTCTGAGCAGAGCGAGCAAGGGTCAATACTGCGACCTCACATTCCACAGTGCCAAGCATTAACACCGTGCCATCACTTTGATTCTTAACATATTCTTTTTATAGGTTATATTTAAATTTCATAAGTTTTATGTTTGGGTGTGGGGGCCGGGGTCTAGCTCCATCCCTGGTCATTGCGCCTGGGGGAAATACCATGGGTAGGCCCCCCCATTGTGTTAACCGTAACATAAACTACCAGTGGGGATATGTGAACGAAACCACCATCACCTCCTGCCCTAACTGCCACCGAACTACAGGTTATAAGTCATCAGCCTATCTGCCGATGTGATCACTACAACATAAAATGCCAATGATTAGTGTTAACCACCCAAATTTATATTAAAAAATATTTTAATTTACCACGTTTTTTATGGTTAATAATTCGAATTAGGGTCTTAATGGTAAAATTGGTGCACTGAAAATTTCACCTAGAAATTGGGCAATCTGGCACTCCATTAGTGAATTTTGGGGCAAAATTGTAGGATGGTGTAAGATTTGGTGGAGTTTGTGGTGTGGTTCGTGCCAAAACTTGGGGAAGCCATAACTAAGTCAGTTTTTTACCAAATTCTATCCAGAAGGAGGCTAAATAGGCATTTTTGGGAATTCTAGAGCCATTGAAGTAGGTTTCAGAGTTGTTTGAGCATTGAAAATGTATGTAATCACAATTTTGAGCATAATAAAAGAGGGCAAAGCCATTGGAAGTTGGACCAATGAGACGTAGCCCAGGCGGGGTGAACTCCTTCATCATGTGATGTTGTGTTACTATTTATGGTGATTTTCATGTCTTTCAGAGGTTGTTGTTCATTGTTCTGTTTATGTTAATTTGCTCAGAAATTCACATAAAAATACTAAAAACCTCATGGTTAACTTGTAATTTACCTCATAATTCTCAAGCACTTTAACTATATTCTGAATTTGAATTTAGCACCACAAACACTAATTTTCCCATTCAGATCAATGAAGATGAGGTCATCTCCAATTCCAATTCTTATCATCACAAGAATAAGTGAACGTTCAATCATTTCAAAGCACCAAGGAATATAATAGACCTATCCAAGATTGAAAGTTACAATTGTCATAAAATGGGTCATTATAGAAGCCCGGTTGTCCTGAGAATCCAAGAAATAAAAGGAGAGATAGGGATCAATAAAATATTGCCGATGAAGAATAAAAAAATAATAACAAGACCGAAGAATAAAAAATCAAGGACTTACACTACTAATTCCTCTCTCTCTCTCTTATCTCTCTTAGTCCTTTATTTTGAGTTTTTAATTTTTTTCCTTTATGTTTTGATTTCTATTACTTATAGGTCTAACATGCTTTGGTAGAACATTTTGAATTGATTTGATAAAGCTATAGGTATCCCTCAAGATTGGATTAAGAGGGAGCCCTCACCATTTTACTAAAGATAAGTATCCTAATCCTTGTATTATCCTTTTAGGTTTGGTTTCCTCTTTTATCAAGATATGTTTGTATTATATGCTAGTAACATTTCTTTTAATATCTTCCTTGTCTAGGAAATCTTGCTAAATATGGAGAAGTCCTCACAAGATAAAGCATGGTAGAAGTTCTATTGTAAAGGAATCCCTTCAAGAATTGATGTCCTACAAGGTTTGTTGAAGAAACAACTCAAAAGGTATTTATCAGGCCATAATTTTTGTTCTCTTCATAATATAGGTATATTCATTCCTTTTTAAATTATTTCTTTACATTACTAACATTGTTATGTATAGGAATTTGAATCTCAAAGATTCTTATTAGGGTGATTAATCATTAGATTGAATCTACTCTCATAAAAATCATCACTTTTGTGGAACTTTAAAAGGTTATTTGTAAAACCATAACCTAAGGTTGTGTCGATATTGATTATGAAACACTAGTCTTCTTAGGTTTATTGATGAAATCTAGAAAACATTATTCTTTTGATGTTTAGGGTTTTGGCGTATTGAAAACCCTAGTACTTTAGGGTTTGCTGTATTGAAGCCCTATATCTTTAGGGTTTGATGAATTAGGGATTATGAGAAAAACCCTTATAATATCTATATTAAGATCCTAGGAATAAAACCCTACGTGTGTATTTATCCAATCAAAATCCTAGCCTGGTCAAAATTGTTGTATGTCTAATGTATTGATATTTGTGTCTTAGGTTAACCTAGTAGATATTGTTGTATTATGTGTAATATTCCCTTTCTTGATACAATCAAAGTGGACAGAATCGATCCATGGTACTTACCGTGGTATTTTCCCATGGTATTTGTTGTCGGTTTCCGAGAAAAATAATAAAATAAGGTCTCTAGAAAGTCCATCAAGGCTATAAAAGAGGAGAGAAGCTAGGCATTTAGATGCATTCTGGTTTTATCTATCTTATTGTGTTTGGGTTGAGAACTTGGCCTGGCCAGTTCTAACATTGATCCTGGGACAAAAACCCTATGGTGAATTTGTCTGGTGGATCCATCCAGGGTCCACGATTGTGCTTCAGTATTGGTTTTCTGTTTTAATCAGCAGCCAAGCATGCCAGTGCAAGGGCTCATATATTTTTGTATGGGCATGTATCTTTGTTTTAGTTAATAATATAAATAAATGGTTGCATTACCAGATCTCGTGGTGATCAGTGTTTTTACTGGGATTGTTTTTAACTAGAACACCTAGATGTGCCAAATCTATTAATTATTTCATCGTTTGGGATTTTATAGTGGTATCAGAGCTGGTTTTTCTTGCCAGCCTGAGGGTTTTAAGAGAACTAGTTTCGGTGATCCTTCATAATCACCCTAGCCAGAATCTCATCAATTTCGGTGGTTCTTCATAACTACCCTAATTGACCATTGTAGAGAAATTACTTGTCCACCATTGAGTTGATTTGTAGGTAGAATTTTTAGTTGTGGAGGCAAACTTTAAAAAGATCGAAACTGGTGAAGTTGTCTTATAGTTTTCAGGGTTTCTAACATAAAATCCATAATTGATGAAGACAAGTTCTAAGTATCGGTGGATGTGTATTAGCTAAGGTAAAGGGTTTCGAGGTTATATCTGGCTTTATCTACCATAATCAAGAACCTCTGACAGAGAATAAGGAAAAATATTTCCGGCCGCAAATTAATTGAAAACTTTGTGACAGATGTGCTGCATGCCACAGGTCGAATTTGTTAAAGCCAAGGTTTAAATATTTGGAAGACCGAATTCTGTTTGAAGGAATTTTTTTATTGATAAAGGCAGAATATACCAGCTCCGAGGCAGAAAATTCGCGAATCTGAACTTCAAGAATCTGGAAGAGCTGAGTTAGTGCAGTCACGCCAATTTTATGATTTCTATTGCAAGCCGAGAATCAAATTTTAGCATAGAGCGATTTTCATAATCGGGAATCCACTCGCACCGAGGGAGAGCTATTATGCTGTGAAGCACCGATGGCAGCATCGGTGGATTGAGATGGAGTTAGACCTGTGACAACGTCCCCCTCCTTTACGCTGAATGACTGTGGCTACCACATTGTGGGAGCTTCCGCCTACAGCCAACGAAGTAGCCAAGACTGACGAGTTTGCTGGACGATAAGTGAGCCAGCGTTGATCAAAAGTGCCAGAGACCACCAGCCAGTTAGAAAAATTCCAGACGAGCTGTGGGTGCAATTGTGGACACGTTGGCAAGGTGATTGAAGGTTGTTTATCCATGTGCCAAATATTATGATGTTTGTTGCAGTTGGGAATGTAATTTTTGGAGATCGATCTACGCCAAAGGTTCAAGGATCGTCAATAGTGTCATTGTCCGCTGATGATCCCAGATTGAAGGAGTGGATTCAATACTCGTGCAGGCAGCTGAAGCAGAAGTTTAGATTCATCGTGAAGCAGGATATAGCCCATACTTGTTTGATATTTCGGTGTGAAAAGCTACACCCATCACAATGCTTATGTCTCAGTGAAGGGTTGTTTGAGTCAACAACTGAGAAGGGACGCTTTCACAACTAGGGTTGTTGGAATTGCAGATGAATAGTGCTAAGAGCCTTGGAGCCAAGTGACGTCCAGACAAGGTGGATCCATACGATATATATAATAAAAAGGGGAGACACCCATTGATTTGCAGGCTGAGTGGCCAAATTTTGATTTGGTTCATAGTGTTGCCATCCTCTTTGTCGAAGGTTGGCTGAAGAAGTCTAATTGCATAACATAGCAAGAAAAATAGTTGATGGCTTGAAAGCATCCATGGATAAGATCTAATTTTTGCGCACCCCTCGAAGTGCTGCATAGAGAGTCGCCCAAAAACCTATTAGGAGGAGCATGGAGCATAATAATTTTCGTGTAAGGGTCACCAAGTCTAAGTAGCCTCAAGAGCTAGGTGTATGAGTTTTTTTTTTTTTTGAACAAGTGGAAGTGCCCATTCACTCATTATGCAGGAATCGGGCTGAGAAATTCCCATCATCCGCTGCGAAGGGCACAAGGCCGATAGGCCAGATAATTATGTGTGCATGCCCCACATTAGCATATTTAAGAGCCATAGGTCACATGACCTCGTGCAATCTGCCAAATATTAGTTTGTGAGGCCATACCTACCAAACAGTCTCTCCAAGGACCATTGTTGCACAGTGCCAAAACACTTAGGGGTGAACGAAACTGTAGCCACAGAGGACCTAAATATATCAATCAGCGGACTTGTGAAGGACTGAAATAATTGTTGGGCAAGTCGTGGGTCACCATTGGGTAGCAAGAGAATGGAAGACTGTGGGCCATGAGTAGCAATCAAAGGGCCAATAAACTGTGAGAAATAAAGTTGTTTGTATATATTTATTGTAAAAGTGGTTGGAGGTATAAGGATATTTTTTTATTCAATATTTATTTGGAGTAATAAGGGTTTTGGATATTATTAAAAAAGAGAGAGAGAGAGAGAGAGAAGAAGAAGAAAAGAAGAAGGGTGTTTTAAATGAGAATCTTCAGAAGATGGATCGTCTTGAAGAAATTTTGAAAAACAACCAGAAAATCCTTGATGTGCTAGTGAGGTTATATGGTCCTTTAAGTAGCCATATCTCCATAGACCAAAATGATAATCAAAGCAAGAACAAAATCTGCAGCAAGAATGAACTAAGGAGGAGAGGAATATGCTTTATCTACAAGGGACCTTGGGCCCTTAACCATTCTTGTCTAGGTGATAAGAAGAAGGAAACAAAGACAGAACAAGAGGATATTACTTCAAATCATGGGGAATATTTTGTATATGGGTATATTGATCTCCAAGATGGTGAGAAACATCATGACATTATTTAGGGAGGCTTGCAAGATGACAAACATTTGGAAGTGCATGAGGAAATTCTACCTAATGCCATTGATGAGGTTGATTCCTATACAATGGAGTTCGTATATCCCCAGGGGAATATCCATGAATAATATGAACAATCAAGTATACATAAAATTCCACCAATGCATCTATGTTCAACAGTTGAAAGGGATGAACATATTGTCTCCACAAATGAAGGAGACCTGGGAGATTTGAGTGAGGATCCAGCCATAGTGAACCAGCATGATGAGTATGATCATGAGGAGCAACATGACAAACATAATGTGAAAAATGGACCATTCCTAGAGAGTTGGTCAAAGGCTCAAGTTGAAGATGTGGTCGTTGGGCATTGGGTGCAAACAGATATAGAGATAGTCAGCACGACACTAGAATTTCCAGTAGAAAACTTTCGAGAAAGGATCAAGAATTTCAAGACAGATCTTATGTTGTTGAAGCAGAAAGTTTGGACAATCCGAGACATTGCCTTACAGGAGAATAGAAAAATTGAGGAACTCATAGGGGTATGTGCCGAATCAAAGACCAAGCTGTCTAGTGTTGAGGAATGACTCAAATCCCTCATAAGGTAGCAAGAGGAGTATGATTTGGAGTTCTAGAGCAGCCCTCTATAGGAGTACATAGATAAATCTTGCAACACTACCAACAACCCACCTTTATACATTGGGAAGAGAAGGGAAGAGTTCTCCAACTGCATCATGTTGGGCAACCAAGTAGAGAAGCATGAATTGAGCATCGAACAAAATCAACACAGTATATTTGTAGATATTCATCCCTCCCCAAGTATGGATTGGTGAGAGATTATGAGTTGGTATTCTATTGATAGGTTGATTCTTTGGAGGATACTCACAGCCGAGGGCATATTGCAGCTTGGGCCCTTTGGTGTGGGCAACGATGGAGAGTTGAAATGGTACCATAACCGAAATTTCCCAAGATTTAGGTGGTATTGGGATCCAGGAGAATCCGTTGAGGAAATGATTGGTCAGAGGATTGTTTGGGATCCAAGTATCAAAGGATCCCTTTAGGACCATTCAACATGGAGGGTACATCAGATTATATGGGATCCTGGTGTCAATGTACATATGCTTCTGTTGTGGATAGAAGTGGATCGCTTGAGGACAAGCAATCTTTGGGCGGGAGGATTTGTAATATTCCCTTTCTTGATCCAGTCAAAGTGGACAGAATCCATCCATGGTACTTATCGTGGTATTTTCCCATGGTATTGGCCCATGGTATTTGTTGTCGGTTTTCGTAGAAATTCCATCAAACCTACAAAAGGGGAGAGAAGCTAGGCATTTAGATGCATTCTGGTTTTATCTATATTATTGTGTTTGGGTTGAGAACTTGGCCTGGCCAGTTCTAACATTGATCTCGAGATGAAAACCCTGTGGTGAATTTGTCTAGTGGATCCGTCCAGGGTCCACGATTGTGCTTTAGTATTGGTTTTCTATTTTAAAGAGCAGCCGAGCATGCCATTGCAAGGGCTCAGATATTTTTTGTATGTGCATGTATCTTTGTTTCAGTTAATAATATAAATAAATGGCTGCATTACCAGATCCCGTGGTGTTCAGTGTTTTTAGTGGGATTGTTTTTAACTAGAACACCTAGATGTGCAAAATCTATTAATTATTTCATCATTTGGGATTTTACATTATGCTTGTGCATGATTATGAAATCCTAGATATGTATATATTCTAACTTATTTATTCTCATGTTTTAGTTTGTGAAATCTAGGGTTTGTAACAAAGACCCTAGTAGAGATTAATATTCTAGGATATTATTTAGCTTTGATAAAATATAGTGTTTACAACAAACCCTAGTAGGAGTCTACCATATTAGATATTAATATTGTTGGTTATGATTAATTTTTTCTAAGGCTTAATGTCTCAGATATGGAATCTAGGGTTTGCATTAAATCCTAGTAGAGTCTAACAAATAAATTATGAAATTTGTTGAACCCTTAGATGCATTATAGAACTATACTTGTTTTAATTTCTTCTAGGGTTTGTAATATATCATAGTAAAGTATTTCATTGAGGTCCTAAACAAAATATGATTGAATTCTTTATTAAATTGTTTTATGTTGTAGTCTAGGGTTTGTTAAAAAACCCTAGCAATAAATTGAATTATAGAAGTGTGTGTCTTTTGTTGATTATGAACCTAACTAAGTTTAAATGTCTAAAGTCTAATGCTTCCATTATTGTAGTAACATGATTCTGATATAGTTAACTGCATGCGTCTATGTATGTATTTGGTTGTACTTTCTATTAAATTTTTGCAGGTACAAAATCTTCAAGATAGTGAAGATGTCCATCTAAGCATGATGAAGAAATCTATAAAGATAAGAAGGAATGAAACCATGAAATACTCTCCAACATTATAGAAAGTAGTTGATCTGCCTAAGTTAAGAGGGAGCCTAGATAGAAGAAAGTATATATCTCCCCAGTTGAGAGGGAGAGCATATTATGATAGTCAAGGTGGATACCTTGAAGAAGAAATTTTTGAATGAATATTGAGGATGTCATGGTGTTGTTAAAGAAACGAAAGAAAATTTTTGACTAGCTACATATAAATAACTTGATATAAGTGGAATCAAGGTAATTGAAGACCACATAGGTTTTTGTTTACTTATATGTATGTTTGAAATTTTATTATTGATTGGGGTTTGTGGTTGTCTCTCCATAAACAATTTCAACACTTTGGAAGCATGTTTGCACAAATGGATATATCTAGTTTGATAGGGAGTTTTAAAGCATCTACATGTGTCTGATGCTTGGGAGGACATCTACATGTGTCTGATGTCTAGATACTGAAGAGGGAAGGTGGTGTTCGTCATAGAGCTCTGACCTTGCAAACACACCTAGATCCATGGGTTGATGGTTAGTAAGTAAGTCTGATGGTACCTAGATTGACTGAAAGCTTTAGTCCATCTTAGTCCCACCCGCATAGATTACCCTGGTCAGGAATCTAGTTTGTGGCACTGAGTGTGCCATAACTCTTCGTAGTTCATTTTGGATATCTTCCACTTGCCTCTATTGATATAGGTAATTATGAATATCTCCCTAATTAAGAGAGAGTGTTGAAGAATGTAACTAGGTTCGGTCTTCATAATTGTACTTGAGTTATAATGAAATATATTTATCAAAATAAAGAAAAATAATTTTTATTATTAAAGCATGGGTTTCATGCTTGGGTCAATTGTTTTTAGTTCAAAGCCTCCATTGCGGGCTTTTAGGGTTTATGTCAAGTGTCCTTTTCCATGTCATATTGTAAAGAACACTCCTTGGGATTTATTTGTCAAAGAAGAAATTTATTTTTGTTGTATTTTAGTTATTTTAGGCCTCCTCCACCAAGTCGGCCTCAAAAAAGGTAATTCGACCTCACCAAAATCCTATATATTGGAGCAACTCAACCTCATTTGATATACACACATAACAAGTTTGATATACAGTTGCAGTAATTGGAAAAAGAGTGCAAATTTGCAGGAGAAGAAGGAGAAAAGTTGGGAAGAAGAAAATCAAGTTTTTGGGCTACTTTTCTCTCACTCATGTGAAGAGATTTTGGGATAATTTTCCCTGGTAGTATGCCTATATCTGGTGTCCCTAATCTTCATGTTTCGTTTTTTATAATTTCTTGATGGAACTAAGATAAAATAATGACATAAGAAGTTAATAATAACATAATAATATCACAAGTAATTATCAACATAAGAAAATCTTTCTGCCTTTCTAATTTTCCAACATCTTCGATAGGGAAAAGATTACTTTTGCACTGCTTAAGGCCGCCTCCAATGTCAAGGACTAGTGGGAAAATTATTGTGAGAAAAGGGTTGAGGAACCCTCTCTATTTATAGTCGCACCCTCTTGGAACTCTTTTTGATATGCTGTCAAGGAACAATATTACCCTGTGGAGAGATATGATGACAAGTACATATAGTGGATCACACTACGCAAACAAAAGGACCAAGATGTGCATGAGTTCAAAAAAAAAATTCATACTCTACACATAAAGTTGGGTAAAAGATATTTTGAGTGAAATCTGGTGCTGAAGTATTGTGGTTGTATGCGAAATACATTAAGGAAGAAATGGAGTTCCTGGACATCTCATCGCTTGGTGCAACATAATAATATGTTGTCAAGATTGAACAAAAATTTAAACAAAAGAAGCACAACTTTGGATGTGTGAATCAGAAGCAGGGAAACACCTCCCCCAAAGCGCAGAACAAAGGAAAAAGTCAAGGTGGAGTGGCCCAGGACATCCCATCAAAGCTTCAAGCAAATAATGGCACCACGAAGACAAAATAAGGAGACATGAAAATGGTGTGAGTTCCACAAGAGCCGCACTCACAACACAAATGAGTGTTGCACCAAGCAATCATTAGTGGTCAAGATGAAAGCTTTAGATTCTAATGCATGCTATGATTATGAGCCAGAACATGAATAGGGGAATTACAAGGTGAAGTAGATTATTAACATAGAACCCAGTTCCACCATTGGAACCGCCAAGGTCCATAAGTATGAGATCAAAAATCCAAAGGAGGGGGAGTGTCGCTTCCACTCACATATCTAGGTGAATGGTTATCCACTGTAGTTCATCGTCGACAATGGGAGCCAAAAGAACCTCATTTAAATATAGTTTCTGATGCGGTCAGGCCTACCAACCACACCACACCTGTAGTCGTACACCATCAGGGTGGCTCTACCAAGGACGAGATCTTCACGTCAGTCAGTAGTGTCACCTTCCCTACAATGTTAAGCCCTTCACAGATGAGGTATTGTGTGATTTTGCTCCCCTTGAATTTTGTGATGTGTTATTACTAGGCCAACCATACTAGTGGAATCATCATGCTATGTATGAGTCCAAACCTCGCACTGTTATTATTACTTTGGGAAATAAGTTACACATGATACTGAAGTTATCCCCGCCTATCACCATCTCTTTGATCTATGTTAAGAAATGCAGTAAGATCATATCTCAGACCGGGAATTTTTTCTTTCTTTCTGATTCTCTATCAAATCAAGGGGAAGATAGTGGCCACATTCATGGCCCCCGAGAAGGGTTTCCCCACGCAACAGAAGCATGTGGATAAGGTCATGGAAGAATACAAGGACATATTCTCCTCATCCACATGGGTACCTTTGCATTGTCAGGTCAAGCATTTGATTGATTTGACTCCCGAAGCACCTCTACCAAATAGGCCGATATGCCACTGCTCCATTATAGAAAATGAAGAAATAAAGCAGAAAATCCAGGAGTGGTTACAAAGATAGCACATTCGACCAATTTCGTCACCTTTTGGGAGCCCTAATGTATTTTTATAGAAGAAAGATGGAATTTGAGGCTCTGCATTGATTATCGGGCATTAAAAAAATCACTTTCATGAACAGGTATCCAATCCCATGGATTGATAACCTTCTTGACCAGCTCAAGGCGCCCAAGTATTTCAGCAAGATTGATCTGAAGTCTGTCTATCACCAAGTGCCAATAGAACCCATGAATGTATGGAAGACCATCTTCGAATCCAAGGAAGGCATTTTTGTATGGTTTGTCATGCCTTTCGGGTTGACAAATTCCCTTTCAACTTGTATGAGTATGATGGATGGCATCTTGTGACCCTTCACCAACTCATTTGTGGTTGTCTATTTGGATGACATCCTCATCTTCAACAATATTTAGGATGAGCACCTGCAACATATTTGACAAGTCCTTCAAACCCTGTTGCAACACAAACTATCTTCCAACTTAGACAAATGCACCTTTGGCATGAGTCAGGTCCAATCTCTGGGCCACATCATTGATGAACAAGGTGTTCTCGTGGATCTGGATAAGGTCCAAGTTATTTGAGATTGGCCAGCCCCGACCACTCTAATAGAGCCTCGTATCTTTTTAGGCCTTGCCAATTTTTACCAGAGGTTCTTTTAGGGATTCTCTCATATCACTTGGCCTATGAATCAGATTACCAAGGGCAAAGAAAAAACAAAGTTTTTCTAGTCCAAGTATCAATAGAAGGTGTTCGTTGAAAAGAAGCACCACCTTTAGTCTACACGTACTCACATTTCCAGACCTGCAACAACCATTTGAAATTGAGACAGACACCTATCATTATGCTATTGGTGTAGTTCTCACCCAGCAAGGGCATCTAATGGCATATCACAGTGAGACACTTCTCGATACAATTTTTAAATAACCCACCTATGATAAAGAGATGTATTTTATCGTGCATGTGTGCCAACAATGGAAACATTACATTATGTGGAAGGAGACAATCATCCACAAAGATCACCGATATCTTTAGTTTATTCAGACACAAGGGAAGATTCATAACGATTGCAATCAGAAGTGATCCACATATCTGCAACAATTCCACTTGAACGTTAAATACAAGAAGGGAAGTACCAATCATGTTGTATATTTCCTCAGATGACCCTCGATTTCAACATTGACTACTATTCTCAACTCTTGTGGCCAAGAGACCTCCAAATGGTTGTAATTGTACAAAAATGATCTATATTTCGCCACCACATACTAGATGCTAGTGGATGGCAAGAAATTTCCAGATTTCCACCTCTAGGATGCATTATTATGCTACCTAGGACATCTTTGTGTTTCATCAAGATAACGTGTCAAGATGATTTGGGAGACGCACTACATTCGGGTCACATGACACTTTGGTGTGGAGAAAATTATGGTCATACTACAAAAATATTTTTATTGGCTAAAATTATGGTAGGACGTTGGAAAATATATCAGATCCTGCACTATATGTGCCATCGCCAAGGAAACCATCATAAAGCAAGGCATGTACACTCCTCTACCTACTCCCATCCAGCCCTGGGAATCCATCTCCATGGACTATCTGTCAAGCCTCCCTTCTACCAAGCATGGTAATGACTGTGTATTTATGGTCATGGAATTTTTTTCTAAGATGGCTATATTAGCGGCTTGCAAGAAGAGTATCATAGAAGAGGACATTGCCAAACTCTTCTTTGAATGAGTATGGGTACATTTTGGAATCCCACATGTTATCGTTCTATAATTTAAAATATTGGGAGAATAAACATAGAGGACAACATCAAAACCACTTTGGAAGCTGGGATCTAGCCCTGCCAGCTTTAGAGAGGGATCTCTCTTTATAATATAAGTTTGTTTTAAATGGATATTAGGTTGGTTATGGTTGTACTTGGTTGTTTGTTTGATTTTGAGTGATTTGGTTGATTAAATTTCTATATTCCCATTGGGAAATGGAATAAAAAATATGAAACTAGATTTTGCATCAATATTTAAAAGAGTTATAACAAGGCAAGCTAGGTTGCATTACTGGATCTTTTTAAAATTTTAAATGAATTATGGAGATGGCAGAAAAGTGAATTTTAGTTGATACTGAAAAGAAATTAAGTATTTTTCAATCTGACTTCAGTGGAAAACATATAAATTGTAAAAGAAACTAGAATAAGGTGTTTTAATTAACATGTCCTATTCATCACACTTTCTGTTTTACAGTTAAGAATTTATGATACAAAGAGAAAAGAAAAAACAATGGAAACCACATTAACAGTATAATCACTTCACCAATGAATACACCACATGAATCCTGAAATAAGTCCTTGTATTATTGATGCTCCAACAAAACTTGGAAATTACAATTGCACAATAGGAAAAATATATTCAAAAATCAACCTAGAATACTTCGAACAGTGAAGTATTTATACTAAAATATTGCAAAAATGATTACAATCAATGTTGTCTCAATAGAAAGTGTATTATTAGCCTAAATCAAGCAATAAACTCTAATTGTGAAAAAAATAGGCTTGGTGGAGGTGGTCTGGAATGTTGGCACTATTTTTAAGGAAACAGTTGCTGAGTATACCTATTTATGTGATGCGCTGGTTGTAGTGTTCGTCGATGTGTTGGATGAGGTGCTAGCTGCTGCTGACCTTTCTCATTTACTCTTTACTACTGAAGTTCAATTAACTTATCCCATCGATCCTCATCTGGGATATTTAACTTAATGACCTTTCTGTAAATTTCATCCACTTCAGTATATGTGGAAAAGGTAGGTTTTACCACAAAGATGTGGTTTACCTAATGCTGGATGAAAAGATCATGACTTAATGCTTCCAAGAATGCTTTCCCTATCATGGCGCCTTTGATATTGGATAATTTGTCCATGTCTCTGGAAATCTCACGTAGTTTCTTTACATAGTATTGTCGGTTCATTGGATTTTCATTAATTACAAACAGAGAAGGCAGACCCTTCTATGTTAAAGGTTCAATCCTACTGAAGAATATATTTACAACTATCTCTAAGTTGTGGAATTTCTCTTCTAGCTGAACAATTAGATTTTTCTTAGTAAGAACCTTCTTCACTTCTAAAATTGTCTCTGTTCTGTCATCCACTCCCAAGTCATCCAGTTCATATATGTTCTTCAAGTTTAATAACTTGATGATGTTGTTAGTTGTAGTGGGCATATCTTCAAGCTCTTCCTTAATGGTTGTAATGACATCATTAGTTTTCTCTATCAATTCTTTCTGTTCAAATATAATCAGGATGCAGGGCCAGATTTCATTTATGGATTCAATGATATATGTCTAGATTATTTCTTTGACTTGTCCCAATGTCTTTCCAATAGATGACTCTCTCTCTGACTTCTGCAGCCTTTCTATCAGTTTATATGCTCTATGTGCTTCAACTGCCTAAGAACTTTCACTTCTGGATTTCTGGTCTTGCAATATTTTAACTTGATCTTGAAGTTTCTTAATTTCCTCTGTCTGGATAGACAGATTATGCGCTGCCTTTTTTAATAATTCTGCACCATTTGTTGTACTTGTTGTAGAAGTTGTAGCTATGGGGATGGCTATAAGAGATACAAACTCCAAAGGAACCATAGAAATATTAGCATCCTTTTCTTTCTCCTTGATCCTTTTCTCCATTTCTGATTCCATTTGTCTTAATTGAGAATTTTGCTCTATGATGAGCTTCATCATGTCCAACTTCTGAGACTCTGTTTCTTCAATATCCTTGGTTAAAGGGTCTTCTGTGGCTGACAGTTTCAGTTGCTTCCTTAATGCTACTATGTCAGCATTATTCTTCTTTATTATTTCTTCTGCAGCTTAATGTTGGAAGGATCATATCCAACTCTGACCACTAAGTCTTCCAAAGACTTAATTATTGTATCCTTGGCCAGAGAGAAGATTTTCTCCATCTTCAGTTGTGACTGAATGTTTGCTAAGGAAACCTGCAATTTAGACAAACTCATAGCTGTATTAGTCAATGTAGATGAAATCATTCAACCTGTTTGCTTGTGCATCTACATATGATCAATGGGATGGATGTCTTTGATGTCAACCTCAAATGAAGTCTTCTTGTAATCTGTTGTTGTCTTGGGTTGTGAAATCTATGCCGCTAGAAAGGCCATTTGCATTTTTCCTTTCTCAGAGTCAAATGCTAACAACAGTCTACTCTGAGAAAAGGAAGTCTGTTTCTAGAATTTATTGTAGGTGCTATTCTGCAAGATTTCATTCTTCAACTTAATTTCCCTGAATGTATCAAATATAGTTTTCTCTTTCTCTCCTGTGACAACTTTACTTGTCTAGATGGCCTGTTGCTAATCCTGTGAAGCTATTGAAGTAGTAGGAGAGAGAGTAGTTTGGCCACCAACTTGTGAAGAGGTAGGTGTCTCCTTGGTGATTATGATGACCTCATGTTCTGAATATTTACTTGGATAAATGTCTTTTGGATTAATCACATCGTTAGGATTAGGACCTAATCCTAACAATGTGATTAATCTGAAATACATTTATCTACATTATGGATCACAAAAGTCTTAGATCGAAAATCTTTACTTGGGTTAACTTTAGGATTGAGTTTGGTTCTCTTCTTGTACATAATCTTGAATTCCTTGCTGGAAGTTTCAGTCACTAAAGGTGACTCTTATTCCCTCAGTATTATTCCTGCTTTCTCCTATGGGACAAGATTCTGTGATGTAGAAGTGGAGACTAACTACTCCTCAGCCTCTTGTAGAGTGTTTTCATCCCACTCTATTTGGTTCATATATTTCTCTATTTTTGGCTCGTGTGTATGAATGTAAGGAGTAGACTTGTTTTCTACCCTTATTTTTGAGATGGTTCCTAATGGATCATATGACCAGGTGAAACTGAGGCTAGAATTCATTTCCTTTAACATTCTATCTGCTTGTTCCCCTGTTGTCATGATGTTGCAAATAATGGTCCTATTTTTGTTTTAATTCTGAATTGTAACTTTTTATTTGCTGACACAAAGTGGACCTCATCAACATTCAACATCTGCCTGATGTACTCTAAAGAAAAAATCCTCATTGGGAGGAATTTTAGGAGCTTGTAGGGATCAAGCTCACAACCATAAATCTTCAACTCTGCATAGTTCTGCTATAAATACCAGTCACCTGTCTTTGTTTGATTTGATAGATGTAAAATATTTTTGATATCCTCACTGACTCTTGGCTAGGGAAAATTTTAGGGGCTAATATTCGCAGGTGGGCTAATATTCCATGCTTTTTCCAAAAAAAAAATTCACCAATTTCCATTTTTCTAAAAATGAATTCGCCCAAATTTTATAGTATAAAATTATTTTACCTTAAAAATTTCCAATATTATATATTTTCTAATATAATAATTACCAATCTAAACATTTTTACAAAATTATCATCGAACATTTTAAAATTTGGATATTAAGGACTAGTAAGATTAGCCAAGGTTTCTAAACTTTAGGATAAACTTCCATTCTTAAAATTTCCCTTGCTCTTGGCTCAGGTGTACTACTAAGAAGACTCATTGCTAAATGTACAAACAGTTTGTACAAATACTCTTTCTACTCTTTCATCACTATGGTAGTCCAGAAGATGACTGACTGCTGATTTCCATCATCATCCAATTTCTGCATTGCAAAATTAAATCTGTCTCCCTGAAAATATAAAACAAATAAACTATGACAGAGGCATATTTAAGCACCTCTTCTATTTGGAATTTGAAAAATTGGTCATGGATAACATCTGCTAGGAATTGGCTAAAATTGAAAAGGATAGATCACTTAGAATCTGCAGAGAAAATAGAAAGGAAACCTATGATTGGCTCATCTACCCACTGGTCAGAGTAATATCCAAGGAGGTAAGAAATGACAGTGATGATATGTTTGCCTTTGTCAGGGAAAATGGAGGAAGAGTAGGGAGGATTCTTCTTAGGCAATTGGGTATCTTCAGCTAGAAAAAGCTCAAGGGTTTTAGTCCTTTTGGAAAAATCCAGCTTCTGATACAATTCATTGAGGGCTTCCTGTGTGAAAGGGGTTCCATTTTCTACAATAGGGGCCTACATCATTTGGTCAATATATTGGGCAATGATAGTGAACAGAATTTCTCCTATGAGAACAATTATAGCTCTTTGGCTGGGTATGTAACAGGCTTGACACTTGCAGATGAACTCAGGGGCACTATGGGTATGGGGAAGATGTAATGAGGTAAATTTGATTCCCACAGTCAAATATCATCGGACTTATCTATGTGCTTGTCTTCTTATCTCAAAAATCTCGAATTTATTGAGAGTTTCATGAATTTTATAGTCTTTGTCAGCTAAAGGGATGTGGTATAGATTGACAAGAGGATGGATCAATGGATTTACATGCTCCTTCTAGCCTTTCTTCTTAGGAGGAATGATGCAGTTGGTTTTAAGGTAATTGAAATGGTTATAAGATGAAAAGGTTACCAGGACTGTATCAGGCTCTGGGACTGGCGAAGAAGACACATTGGAAGAAATGATGAGTTTGGTAATGATCAAACAAATTTCTTCAATACTCTGTAAACCTATAACAAGTATACACAGTGCAGAGAAAAAGAAAAGGTAAAAGTTTACAGGTTCATTATGCATGGTTTTATACATAATTGGGCAGTTTTCGTTGATTGTGGTGAGGATCTGTTGGATTAACGGTCAATCACGAATTAAATTTGTCAACGGGTGCTTTTCCATAGGAAGGGAGTTAATTGGAAACATGTATGATCGAGTTGTCATGACAAGATTTGCACTCAATGGGCATAATAGCAGTTTCGGTATCAGAGGGAGAAATTTGTTTTCGGGGGGGGGTATGAGGTAGAAGTGGTTTGAGGAGGGGGTGTGAAATACGGAGGAGGTGCCACGTTATTGTGGAAGGAAATAAAACTTCTTTGAACTTCCCCTCATGGTAAAGCTCGGATGGAGAGGGGGGGCCGAAAACGAATGAGGACCGTCGGATCGAGGGCAGACATGATGATGAGTGGAATAAATGTGTGGGATTTAAAATGTTTTGAAATGACAGTTTGTTGGGTAGCGGGAGGGTTAGGTGAATGTAGAAACTTTAGGATATAAATGATATGCCAAACTTTTGTATTCATGCGCCCGACTATTTAGACTTAGGATAAAGTCATTTTACCCTTTTTTCTCTTCATATGCAATAAAACCTTTGAAAACCCAAACTTAGGATAAGCATTTTAATTCTTTTCAAAGCTCCAACACAACCTCTACCTACCCATTTAATTTCATTTATTTTTCTAAGATAACATTTTTTCTTATTTTCTTAGGGTACATTTAGGTTAGCAAACCCACATCACCTTATTTTTTATAAAAATCTAACCCACTCTATCGCTTATTTCTCCTATTGATTTAGATTAAATAGTTGAATCAATTCCATTTTCTACCTAACTACTGATTTGCCAAGATTAAATAGTTTGGAAAATCTTTATTTACTAACCTAATTAACATAAATTCAGAATTGTTCAATCATGATTAAGCTGTATGATTTGAACAAAAATCTAGTCATTGTGGCATTTTAAGACAAGTTGCACATAATATTATTTGATAATGAGATAAAGAAAACTACTCTATCAGTAGTGGCATTTGAATTTGAAGCACTTTCAGTGTTATTTAAATTTTTCTTTTGGTGGGGTTTTTATTCTTTTTTATTATTTTCAACTTTCTTTATTTTTGTCTTTCTCTTTGTTTTCATTTTTTTGACATACCCTTTTTTGATTTTCTTTTATATATATATATATATATATATATATATATATATATATATATATATATATATTTGGAAATAATTTGCACATTGAAAATTATTTACAATGTAAAATTACAAATACAAAATACTCAATCACCTTGAGATCCTATAAAATATAGGACCCTAACACCACAAACAATTATATCAAATCAAGATAGCAGGTTTCTAAGCACATTGCGGTCAAACCTCTGGACATTATTGGACACCAAGCTCACCAAGCCAACTGCATTTCATCCCAGAATGATGGCCAGAAAAATTTCATCAAAAATATGATAGTGCACATACTACACATGTAAAACTCCAAGCATTCATGAACCGAGGATGAGAACATTCCTTATGTGTAACACAATTATAAAGGAGCTCTGCATAGTTCAATTGACCATAATCCTTTTCAAGTGGGTCTAAGATTTGAACCATTATGTCTGATTGGTGTTGTCATACCTCATGCGACTAAACAAACATAATCCGCACATGTACAGTATGAGGCTAATAAAGAAACCTGGTTTATTGAACACATCCAACACATCTGCCAACAGGTGCACGACATCTTAGATAAATCCAATGCCATGTACAAGAAACAACATGGTCAACATCGAGTGCCACACAAGTTTCAGGTGGGTGACGAAGTTTGATTGCATTTTCATAAAGAATGTCTTTTCGGAGCCTATCAGAAGCTCACACCACTCCAATATGGGCCTTACACCATCACCAAGGTTGTGGAAGACAACACTTTTAATATTAACATTCCCCCATTCCTTGAACTGCACCCAGTGTTCAATGTGGACTTCCTTCAACCATACTTTATACCATTGTTGGACACATAGACATTGTAGAATAGATAACACAAACAAAGATAAACACAAATTGTATGGAAAGATCCACAACTATTCGGATCATGGACACACTTATTAAGAACACTAGCCAACAGGAGATCCAATTGTATCAGGTTGTCAAAGTTGGCCAACTCCTACACCAAGGAAAGTGGCTCACCACGGACCAAGTTCAACAAAAGTTTCACCATCTCATGGAGGCACTCAACGCAATGGGGGCCATTGATTCCTAAGGGGGGAGGACTGATCCATATGGATATTGGCGGCCACCCTCCTATTTCACTTAGACCCCCACCATTGTTTCTTTCAGTTTCCTTAACGGTAGCATAATTTACTATTTTTGGCATTTTTTTCGAGTCTTGAACTTCCAAAGTCGTTTTGAGGCCCTAAAAGACGTTTTTTTGACAAACAAGAAAACTTATATCTTTCAATAGGGGTTTGCAGTTGAAATTTGCAGTCCTCTTATAGACCTTTCTAACGAGATATCATACACGTCAAATCGATATCGTATGCCAAAGTTATGACCCCAGGAAATTGATGTACCAATTTACCCCAAGGTCCACATACTTTTGGTGCTTCATCTCCTAGGGTTAGGTTTTTGGATGTTTAGGGTTTTCCATTCCTTCTCAATAATAAATAGGTCTTCGAGCCTCATTCTAAAACAGTTCTGAAGACATGTAGCCGCCACATCTCTTCTCAAAGATAATATACCATCACTTGAACAACTTTATTCGATTCTGCATGTAAACAATTTTCAGTACTTTGTTATTAATGAATTGAAGTTCCATTTTCGTTGTATCTTTGTGTTCTATTTATATTTGTATTTTATTTTGTTCCTTCATAAATCTAAATCAAATGATCACCCAAATAATTTTAGTGTATTAGATCTTAAAAATTATAAAAAAAATGATTACTTTATTTAAAAGTTTTATATTGATTTTAAAAATGTTGAGATAAATGTTTTCAAATATTTATAATTTGATGAATTAATAGATTAAGAAGGTCCCTAATTTTAAATATTGAGATTGACGTTTTGTGTGAGTGTACATCAAGTATATAGAAAAAAGTGATTTTTATCTTTTACCTTCTTACATATGTTTCTTCTCAAGTGGCTATAAGGTCAAATCTACATGGAGTAGAGTATTTACATATCCATATATTTTAGCAATGAAATATTGTATAGAGGGAATTTCTTGTCATACAAAAAAAGGGTTTTATATAACAATTTGATGTTTGGATTGGTTATGATATTAAGATTAGATTATTATTGTTATTATTTTACTTGTCCCGAATATGATATTAGGAATTTGTTTTTTATTTTTACTAGATATTACTTTATTTTTTACCAAAAAATTTACCACTTCTCCATAGTTTAACATTATGGATTGAATTTTATTATTTTTTTGATAATATTTAAATTATCGAATTTTGTAATAATTACTTAAATACATAAACAATAAAAGTATCAAGTTATGTGCAAACGACTATAAGGACAACATTGTTGAAGACCGTGATCAATATTTTTCTCTGACTGGCTAACATGACCATCAACTACGACCCAAAGAAGGTCACCAACGACTGCGAGATCAAGCATTTATTACAACAAAGATTGCTGTGCTTCAAACATCATTGTGAGTGAGCGAGCTTTAACGTTCTTGCACCCAGGTGTAAAATCCTCCCTCTTTCCAGAATTTGACAACACTGCCAATGAGTTGTGCTGCATAACAAGGATTCAGAGATATTATATTATCGCTCTGGTCATCGAACCATACGAACTCCACAAGTTCCTCTTAACATGAAAATCAAACAATGTTTTATATTATCAAAGTAGCAGACACCTGTTTTAATTCTGAGGAAAGATGATCACTTGGAAAGTCATGTTTGTTTTTTTATTAGTATAAATAACCAGGTATATTATTAAATAGGTTTTATAATGTTTATTAAATATTATTATAATTAAATTAGATAATTAGATATATTAAAGTTATGTATGATTATTTAAAATTTATAAAATAAAGAAATATTTTAATTGAAGTTTATGGATTTGTGGATATTTTACTTTAATTTAAAAATTTGTTTTTATTTATTTGATTTATTATATTTTATAATTAAATATAAAATATTTGATGTTGATATAATTTTTTGGAAAATTGTGTGTTGTGTTTGTTGATATGCCCTACGTTTTAGGTAAATACTTCACACATATTCAAGGACATAAAATATTTAACCATAAAAATTTTAATATATAATATATTTAAATTAATTAATAAATAAAAAAAATTCACAAATTTATTTTTAACTATAGTAATAATTACTCGTTTAATTTTTTTATCATTTAAGAAGGTGCACATATTCTCTCTTCTTCTAGATTTGAATCTATAAAAATTTATAATCTTTTAAGTATAATGTTATAAAAAATGTAGACAATCTAATAATTAAATATCTTCTATTTATTTAAATTTAACATATAATTGTTTTTTAATTCACTGTTATTTGGAAATTCTAATTTGAATAATGAGAATATTTATTTTTTTACTTAAACAGTGGCAAAACCTATCATTATCATAACTCAGTTATCAAACCACTATTGGTTTGCCAACTAGGTTATGATTCTAAACTTTAACACTAACTTGATTTTAATATATTTAATTTAATTTAGCTATGTTTAAACTAAGTCGTAGTTACTATGTTATACGAGATTTACGATTGCGGACAAAAGTATCTCCCCTAGGTTGGTGGCTAACCTAGAACAACATAGAGACAAGGAAACCAATTCTTTTCCTTAAAGTAAATAAATGATGGAGTGAGGCCTACCTGTAATTTGTCATTTTATTCTCTCCTTCTTTATCTTGGATGCTCCAATTCTAGCTCTGATTGCCAAAATTAGAACCTACACAGTGAGATAACACAAGCCAAGAAACTACGAGATCTATGTAGTATCATCTAAATACTCTATTCAATATATCAACATGATATTGAAATATATGAAATAACAACATCACATATAGGAAAACAATGAATTATTTGCATTAATATAAATGGAAGGAGATTACAACCATAAATAGCAGTTGATCTTGTAGAATAGCTCTTCCAAGTTGTTGACTTGTCCTTTCCTTGTCACAATGTGCACCTCCAATCACCCTAAATGCATAAGATGACAACCTTTCACTACAACATCATAATGGCATAATCACTCTCCAAAATCCAACCTCTTGCATATGGAAGACTGTAAATATATAGAGGATAAGGGTAAATTGGGAGTTCTTATCCAATTACCAATCTAGGGATTGAGATCTGCCTTTGATAAAGGGACAAGATCAAAGGATAAGGGGTGAAAACTCCAAAGTAGGGTAGGATAGGATCCGAATGATTTATCCAAGGTAAATCATTGTAACAACTTCTGGAAAATCATAGAAGGGGAAGCTTCCATAATCCTGATCATTATCATGGATTTCTAGAACCAACTCAGGTGCAAAGGGGAGCAACTTATTGGTGATCAACATTGTCCACAGTGGAGAAACCCGTAGGTGAACACGCTCCAATAGGCATACAGGGAGCATTGGTCCTAAAACTGGCTCAAATGGTGTACTTTAGGGCTGAAATTCTTGGGGATGAAAGGAAAATGATTAGGTATTTGTGCAATATGGTTACAAGGGGGAATATGATGTTGATTGATCCCATTAGGAGGCTCATTGATCGAATGTGACAAAATGGCCTATAACAGAATGCCCACTAAAGCGCAAAGCGAAAGATGATGACTAATAAATGAAGTGATTTACCTTGTGACAAGTAGGGAGCTAGGACAACTGACGAGCTTCATCTGTTACAATACATTTACATTATGACATATTTGTTGATGAGGGAGGCATACCCATAATCATTACATAAGATAAAATAACATGTACAATGATCAAATGACGCGTCCACAGATGAAGACTGGTGGACCCATTACTGGATGAATGCCTATGTGATCATGGCCATCATACATTGTGATATTTTTATAACTCATGAAATCACAGCCCAGATGAATGGAACTAGATCATGGGTCTTCTATCTCGTTCACACGACCAAATAACCTACAAGTCTAACCATGTGAATCAATGAGCTGGAGTTGAACATGGTATACACCATCTGATTATTGGGCAATGATGCAAGCCGTCAACAGACATGAGAGAAACCACCAATGATGTTAATGGTTCTCAAGGTACTATGGCACAATCTGTATGGTGTGAGTAAATGAGTTGATGTCGAACACCACACGAAGTCTTTCGGTCAAATTCCATTGATGTAAACTTGTCACTGAGAGTGAGGAAACTTTCCATTGATGTATGCAAGAACCAAGGAACCAAATGGATGTCTCTAAGTCAACTTCTTGGATAATGTTCCAATGTTGACAGGAAGTTACCCATCATAGGAGGGCCTTGATGCTTCCCCCATCAACAGCACGAAATAGGTATCATGATTGAGATAGAATGATTAGAATGATGCTGATATGAAACTGGATCAGGAAAGATAGACATGAAATGAAGGCTTAAGAGTATTGTAGCAGATATCAACTGACTGAATTCTCTTGAATACACTGACGACACTGAATGGAGTTGGAAACATTGACCCAAGAAAGAAATGGAGGCTCTGAAAATAGTATGATAACCAAAATACAAGAAGATTACCCAACCCAACCCAACAACCACGGAGATGAAGTGGAAAAGTGTCTTTTTCAAGAGAGACTCGCTGACATTAGCAAATGGAATACTTTGTTTTCCTAATTTCCCCAACCATACTGGTCAGTACCTCTATATTTTTTAACAAGCTTGAGGAGGATAACATATGCTTAATATGTAATTTCATCCTTTGGATGAATCCCTCTGAATATATTTAATGAACCTTGAGAAGGAGTGGTTCGGTATTTTCATGTTCGACAAGCCCATTGTTGTTTGATGTTTTAATGAGTCTAGCGAAGGTAAAACTCGATATCTTTTTCATGTTTAGAGAGTTTGAAAAAGAGGCGAAAAAAAAAACTCCAGATGTTCCTTTGCACAAATAGTCTCTCGAGTCCAAAAATGGAGAACACAATACTCAAGAGAACCTCTTAACCATGTTCGATTAAGGTATTCTTTTTTCGTAGTTAGTCTATCTCAGTCTAGAAAAGGGTTAAACTTATACCGAGTAGACATATTTTCATTTACTTTAATGAGTTCGAAAAGACAAGTGCTCGACAATATTTTCATGTTTTGGGAGTTTGAAAAGAGCTGAAAGAGGACTCCATGGGGTTACTTTTTTGTAGGTTTATAGAGCCCAAAAATGAGAAAAAAGTATACTCTTTGGTCAAAATAACCAATTCAAAGCATGATAAAAATTCGTTAAGAATTGTCGACTTTCTCAAAAAACCACAAGAATGATTAAACATACTTGTTTCATAGTAAAAATGAAGCATTTCTAGGTCAAAATACTAAATATGAATAAAATAATGAGGAAAAGGACCATAAATATTCAAAACGACTTTTCATTTTCACCATTTCACATTTTACCGTCAACAGTGAGTATTTGGAGCCCTTTTTCCCTCGATATTCTGCAGTTGATTGTGGCCAATATAGTGAACCATTTCGAGTACCCTCGCTTCCAGGTAGGAGCTAAAACCCTTCTCCATCTTTACATGGTTTATTTTGTGCTTTCATGCATAATTTTAAAGGTTTTGAGGCCCCTAGGGTTTATAAAAAACGCCATGGGACAAACACACCCCCCCTGTGTGGAAAATTGCATTGCACCTAGGCAGAGAAACACTGCAGACAGAGGTGCAATGCTCTGTCATGCACTCTTGGGGTGCGTTGGGCGCAAATCACCAAGTTTCTTCTCATTTTTTCCTCAAATATTTTCATATTTTTTGCATGGTAAAGAGCCTAATGAATCCCTTGTTGATGTTTTAAGTGTCCATTACCACAAAATGACATTCATTTGGAGAGAAAGAGAACAAGAGGAACAATATTTGAATGTGGCAAACAATCCTGCTACCATTCAAGTACTGAAAAATTGTGGATTGTTAAAATTATTTTGGCTTCTTGGTATGATGCAACAAATGGAGTTGTTGAAATACCTTGTTTGTTCATGGGATTTTCGTGCACAACCATTCATGTTTGGGGAAAATCTACTTGAGATGTAGGTAGAATATATCTACTTTCTGACAGGTTTGTCTAGGTGAGGTGCCCCTGTCTCTCTTCTAAGTGGAAGAAGTGGTGGGGAGATGGTGAAAGATTATATCGCTACCTATTGCAGACCTTAAGCCCAACCTACTCAAGATGGAATGATTAACATAAAAGATGCGATCTAGTTACCTTCGAGAACGATCTTGTAAATCATCACAAGATTGGAAGGCAACTCAATACTACATGTGGAAATCATATCATACATTCAATATGGGATATAATGTTTAGAGCTGACAATATTCAACTGGAGTGAGGGTGTCCTGGTCAATTTGAAGGAACGAATGACTAAAGCAAAGGAGTGGAAGTTGAAGAACTTCGGCTATGGTGCGATCTTAGTCTCTTTTGTTCTAGAGCGGGCACCATTAATACAACCTCAATAGATTGTACTCGAGCCCATTGATCCAAGGGTCCCACGGATGAGGAGGTGGATAGATCATATGACTCGACATGCAGGTCCATCGACGATCAACTTTTCACTGGCATTCTCTAGGTGGCTGCATAGACAATTGTTAACTTTGGGCAACTAGGTCCAAACTCCATGATGCATTGCTCATATGATGATGATTATATTTTTGTTGGATTCCTCTTTCAAAGATGTGCAAGATAGATCTAAAAATCATCTTGTTTGGATGAGCAGATCATATATTTTGATTTTATTTTCCACACATGTGCAAGGTCGGCCAGATTTGTAATGTAGGCTCACAAGCCTAATAAATGTGTCACACAACCTCACTGATAGATATAAATTGGAGAGACTTGGAGATCATTTTCACATCAACTCATCTCACATTCTCTCTTGTGATTTGATTGGTTTGATCAGCCTTTGGAGGCCTCTTTCCTTCACATGTGCGGAGCTGAAGCTGGGCAAAATCTAAGGACTGTTTTTAGGGATGTTTTTTGTGTGTTGACTAGCGTTGACCTTGGTCAACCCTTGACGTTTTGATCTTGAAACTTAACAGAAAATCCGATTTTTGAAGGCCATATTGCTGGGCATAAAAATCGAGGAAGAAGGAGCACTTTGCCCGAAGCCCTAAATCTATTGCGTTGACTTTTCTACACTGGCTTTCTGTTGACCAGTGTTGACTTTTGATGAGCTGTCTTTGAGGGTTGTGTGTGTGACACTTGGAGGGTTAGCTGATCTAAGAAATACTTTGCTAGCTGATGAATCCTATTGACTACTGTAACGCACACTATCATATATATTTGTTTGACAAGAAAAATTGTAAAATCTAATCTATATTATTGGCTTGTCTTCTGTTTATCTATTATTGTGTTCTATCAATATTTTACTTTCATGTTTATGTGTTTGCTAAATTTAATCGGGCCAAAGAAATATTGAAGTAAATTTTCATTAAGCATAGAACATTCCATGTCTATCTAAACTTAACATGGTATCATAGCTGAGGTGAAGACAAAGTCCAAGCTAGTGTGAAAAGCAATCACCGAAGAAGAAATCCTATCAAGGACCAATGGCCTCCTCAACCTATAAGGGTTTCAAGTCTGATGATAAATTGACTGATAAGTCTGATTATCATCCATGGAATATTTCCTTGGATTTGGCATTAGAAGATAAATATGTCATGGACTATGTGTAGGGGAAGATTCAAGAGCCTTCATCAAATGCACCTACTGCCACAAAGACAAAGTATAGAAAAGGGGAAATCAAAGAAAATATGATTATCCAGGATTCTATTCATAAGCACTTGGTTGCTTACATTTCTGAGCTGAACACATCTAAAGAGATGTATGATAAGTTGTGTTATCATACATAAATTTTTAATTTTGATTGATAGGGTCATTTTTGAGCTGAACACATCTAAAGAGATGTATGATAAGTTGTGTTATCATACATAAATTTTTAATTTTGATTGATAGGGTCACTCACCTAGGTTTCATTTAATCTCATAAGGTTGGTTCATGAAATTGATGAGAAATTTGTGAAATGGTTTTTATCCTAAGTCTAAAACATTCCATTATTCATGCCATCTCAATCATATCTATCAAGTTCCACCTTAGGTTCACATGCATGGTTTCAAAACAAGGTAATGGCCACCTGTCTACTTTTTCACGGTTCTACAGTGAAGATAACTGCAAACTGGCAGATTTCACTACAGAATCACCTAACCAGTTCGTAGCGAATATTCCAGGTTTATAATTGAATACGCTGCGGAATCATGTTTTTCTGCACCAAAATAGAGGAAGATGAGTTGTCAATTTTCTAATGGTTTAGGATAAAGGTGAGGTCATCTAATTTGTTATCATGGTCATCCAAGCATGCAAAAGCGTAAATACCACCCATCATTACCTTTCACTCCCACAATTGTCATCATGCTCTCCACATTCGAATTTAATTTTTAAAACTTATCCCCAAAGCATCTCTCAATCATCTTTTGTTCGAGTTTTTCATGCATTAATCCATTATCATCTCTGAGAAGCTTAGTCCCACCGCAAGCAGCTTGTTGTTCAGTTTTTCTCTTTGCAGGTTTCATAGTTCAAGAAAGCAGTGTGGTTATAAAAGAGAATGGCAATGAAGAAGAAAGTAAACAAGGGAGGCTCTTGTGTGAGATATGAACCCATGGACCTCAAGCTACTCAATGAAGACGCCAGTTTTTTGGAAGCATTTAGCAATGTCGGATGCCTGAAATTCTGTTAGAAACTCCAAGGTTTTCATGCTAAAATATCAAAGGATTTTGCAGTAACTTTCACAGGCACAACTTCAAAGGTGGGGGTTCTAAATTTTACAGTGTCACCTGAGACCATTTCTCAAGCCACAGAGATACCAAGAGAGGGTGAAGAGTAGTTCAAAGTCACTAAATTCAAGATGCAGAGTTGTGATGAATTTGTAAAACAAGAACACATTGGAGCTGACATCGCATCTGCGATTCGAAGGAGTTATATGAAGGAGAATTATTCCAAAATGTTGTTTTTGATCCAAAAGTACTTTACTTGTGAGGGGAGATTTCATATGGTTTACCTATACCATTTCAGGCTTCTATTGCACTTCACTGGTAAGCAGTCTATTGATCTTCCCTTCTTGTTTAGGAGCTTAGGGAAAATGTCTCACAAGGTTCAAGTCAGGTCTGAAGGCAGTGAGACATCAATCTTCCACCATGGTTTGATTAAACTCCTGGTGTTGGAGGAATTGAAGAAATTAAACAGAGATTGGGCTTCTTTCCTTTTCCTCAGTGGTTATGAAGTTGATTCAGTGACACCTAAGAAAACCCCAAATCCAAAAGCTACTCCATCAAATAAAAATGATAAATATTCAGCTAGGATAGAAGGTGTAAATGAATAAGAGATAGAGCCTATCCTAGAGCCAATGGATGTTGAAACATAACCTATACAAGAGGCAGAAAACCCACAACCTTCACCTAAAAGCAACAAACAAAATATCAGTAAGCATGGCCACAAGAGGGTAACCAGAAGTCAAACAAGTGGAAAGGGAAACCTTGAAGGCATCCTTCAAGCTATAGATATTGAAGATACTCTAGTAGTCAGAGCTACAGACATTGAAGGTGGCAATAAGAAAAAGAAAGGTAAGACTATTAAAAAGCTTGATTTTGCAGGAGAAGATGCAGGTTTCTTACTTTTAGCCAAGGAAGCCACTCACTAGGATGCAACTTGCAAAGGATGTCATGGAAAATAAGAAGATAGAGGATACTGAAAAAGGCAAGCAGTCTATCACAAGAGATATTATTGACTTGTCTCCAGCAACAGAGGAGGCCTTTGTGCAAAGGAAAGGTAAAGAGATGATGGTGGAAAAAACTGAAGTGCAGGTACTAAAGGAGAAGTTAAGAGAGGACAAAGAAGAGGTCATTGAGATCAAGTTAGAGTTACAAGAGGCCAAGGTAGACAGAAAGATGATGGAATATTTTAAAGAAGAAGTAAATGACCAGCTAAACCAATATGATGAATCACTAACCAATGCCAAGACATTGCTGAAAAAGGACACTTCCTTTGAGAAGGGTAATGAAACACAAAAGAAAAAGAAACTTATGGTTACAATCTGAAAGGAAGAAGATTAAAATCTAGGTCAAAGAGTTAGAGGATCAAATGGAAATGATACAATCAGAACTGAAGAAAAGAGGACTTAAAATCACAGTGATAAATTAACTTGAAGAGATGCATCCTCCTACTACTAAAGAAGAAGTTCCCAAAGCTTCAGGAATAGACCTATCATCTTTTTGATGTTTTTCCATCACTCAAAAATCAACATTTTCAGATTTAAAAGTGAAATTTTGAAGAAAAGGGAAAATTTTCTGGTTTTCTACCAATTAAGTAATTTTGTAGCGAATCCCAGGCTTGAAGCCCAGATTTCGCTATGAAATCCTTGTAGATGACTTTTTGTCAAAAATCACATTTTTGGGTGAAATCAAAGAAGGGGAAAATTTGTATTTTTCTCATTTTGTCTAACAAACACATCCAAACCAGAAAAGAAGGCTAAAAAATGGCATAAATAGGTGAAGTGGATTTGATACAAAACCACACTACAATATTTCCTTGTTTTCACCTATTTATGCAATGAGCAACATTTAGTAACAGTTCGGTGTTTTGAAGGTTCATTGGAGGTCAACCATCCATGTGGAGGGTTTAAAGAGTATCAGTGGAAAACTCCAGCAGAAGTTTGTTCTTCGACAAAGTTGTCTTTTTCACCAACTCAGCATAAAGACAACCATTAAATATCATGACATCTTTTCCTTAAAAGTAGGGTGATTAGTTTCTAAATATAGTGGGGGTATTTATGCCTTGATTATGGTTAGTGCCACTCAAGCACTTAACTATTTCTGATGTAATTATCCAGTCCAATACTTATTGAATGTAATAAATAAGAGGAAGAGTCCTAATAGGCCTCTAAGTCTAAAGTCATTAGGTGTCTGTTTCATTTCCAGGTATCTAGTTTCTTGTTAAGTTAGGTGTCAAAACAAATGGTTCGATGATCTAGCCATGTGGTCAGATCCAATGTAAATGACTAAAGCCTATTAATAGGCAGTATTTCGAAGAATACAGGGTTGGAGAATGTTATTATACATTACCACTTTTGTCAAGTTTTTATGATCAGTAATATACAATGATTGTGTCTTTCTTATTCACCCAATATTCTTTTGGTGTTTCAATGAGCATTTGTCCTATGTATATTAATATTTTTATTTCAGTATCTTGATGTTTAATTACTCAGAATTCATGTTCTTCATGCTCTGATTTCCTTTGAACATTAAGATATTTTATATCTGTGTGTTTTTTCCTATCATTGAAACATCTACATACTTAAGCTTCCACAAGGAGAACTATGTCACTAAATTTCCAAATACTGACTCCATAAGCCCAATGGTAGTAAACATTATTGCATTTTTCACTTGCATACAAACCCATTCAAGGCACTATTACAGAGCTAGCCATCTGATTGAATCATAGTTGAACAAATCATAATTATTTTTGAGAGAGCCCTCTTAGGATGAAAAGGCTAATTTTTAGTTAGAAGCTGATTTGAAAGAGTTACTCTACGTTTTTTGGTGGAGCAGCCCATTTGTACCAACTTAGTGATAAAGAATTGGTTAGCATGTTCAAGGCTAGAAATGCTAATCAAGTTCTTTTCTTCAATAATAAATTGAAGAATATAACTAAGGGCAAGGATGAATCCATTTAATCCTATTTTATGAGGCTCGTTGAAATCAGGAGCAATCTTCTAGCTATTGGAGAAGAAATAGTTGATCGGGAGATGGTTCTCATTGCGCTTGGAGATCTCTCCCATGATTGATATGTATTCAATACCAATATTCTTAATAATAATGTGATTCATTATTTTGATCAAATATTGACGAGATGCACTCAAGAGGAGACAAGAATGATGGAGAGAGATCATCCCTCTAATGGAACTAGAGGTGACCCTACTGCTTTCACTGCTCATGCAAAGATGAGGAACAATGGAGGTCTAAGAAATCAAAAACATGGAAGAGCGGGGCCCAAAGGAAGGAAGGGAATATGTTACAATTGTAACAAGTTTGGTCACCATGCAAGAGAGATTCCTAATAGAAGGGACTCTCCCAGGGATGATGATGACAACAACTCCAGGGGGAATGGAAATCAGAGGAACAACAGGTTCAAAGGAAAAAGGAAGGCTCCCTCTGATCGTAGTGGAAATGGGAACCTTTCAAGAGGTCAAGAAATTCCAGGTACGATGAGTCTAATTTTGTTGATACTAAGAGAAATGAATTTATTCTTGTATCTGCCCTCTCTATTGCATCTCCTCCCGATACCCTGGATGTCTAGCTGATTGATAGTGGTGCTTCAAGGCACCTCACTGGTTATAAAGAAGCCCTCTCTGATTTGATTGAGAAGGATACAAATCTAGAAATGATCCTTGGAGATAATGCCACCTATCCCATGAAAGGGACAGGGACTGTGACCCTTCATCTATCTCAGGGTTAAGTCCTCCATTTACAAGATGTATTGTATGTACCTGATTTGAAGAAGAACCTCGTGTCTATTTTGGCGATGGAAGATAAAGGATTCAAGGTGGCATTCGTTGATAAAAAAAGGTACGTATCTGGAAGAAGAACTTCAAGGAAGCTCTTACTATTGGTTTGGTACACTCTACCAGGTTGGAGGAAATCCATTGGGGGATATGTCATGTGATAAAACTCTTCAAACATAGTTATGGCACTAGAGGTTTGCACACCTTCATTACAAAGCCCTTCCAGAAGAAAGGAAGGTGGTGACAGGGATGCCCGAATTTGAAAATTATCATGAAGGTATATCTCAGGATTGTGCCGAAGGAAAGCATACAAGGGGACCATTCCCCAAAAGTGTCACAAAGACAACTGATATCTTGCAGTTAATACATTCTTATTTATCTAGTATGTTTCCCGTGACATCCTTGGGAGGATGTTCCTATTACATGACATTTATAGATGACTTCTGCCGCAAGACTTGGATATATTTATTGAAGAAGAAGGATGAAGCATTCAAATGGTTTCGTACCTTCAAGGCCTTGGTGGAAAATCAAACCGAGAAGAGAATCAGTTTTGAGGACCGACAATGGGATCAAGTATGAGTAAAATGAGTTCAATGACTTTTGCAGAGAAGTTGGAATTAAGAGGGAGACCATAGCTGCGTATACTCCTGATCAAAATGGTGTTGCTGAAAGAAAGAACATGACCATTGTGGAAGTTGCTCACGCCATGCTATGTGACCAAGGTCTTCCAAAGTTTCTATGGGGAGAAGTTGCGAACACTGTTGTGTACGTTCAAAATAGATGCCCTCATTCCGCTCTGGACTCCAAAACTCTCGAAGAATTATTCTCTGGTAAGAAACCTAATGTTTCTCATTTTATAGTTTTTGGTTGTCATGTTTACTTTCATGTGTCGAAAGAAAAGAGAAGAAAGTTGGATGCTTATGGAAAGAAGGTAATGCTTGTGGGCTACAATGAAACTTCGAAAGCATATAGAATCTATGTGCCTGGTAAAAGAGAATTGCATATATGCCATGATTTCACCTTCGATGAAGAGGTTGCCCTCAAGAAAGTGAGAAATCTTCCTAGCTCTAAGGAATACAAAGAAGATGAAGAATCAAGGAAGTAGGAAGAGAAAAAGGATGAACCGATGCCCGATGTTGAAGGACCTATGGATCCTATTGATCGACCTCCTTCAGATAAGAGAAGACCCTCATGGCTTAGGGACACTCTCAAAGATGCCGAGAGACATATTGCCCCAAGGGGGCAATTCCGTGAAAGCAAGAATCCGAATAGATACCAAGGGTACCTAGCAGCCATGAGTACAATTGTACAATCTAAGCCTGGCTCATTTGAAGAAGTCGTAAAGCATCAAGTTTGGAAGGATTTTATGCATGAAGAATATGATTCCATTATGAAAAATTATGTTTTGGAAGTGGTCTCGAGACTGTAGGACAAATTTTTTGTCACCTCAAAATGGCTCTATAAGATCAAGCATGGATATGATGATAGTGCTGAAAAGTACAAGGCAATATTTTTTTCCCGAGGCTTCTCTCAAAAATAAGGCATAGATTATGATGATATATTTTCACCTATGGCCCACTATACCACCATCCAATGTATCATTTCCCTTGCTGCAGTGCAAGGATGGAGTTTCCATCAGATGGATGTGAAGACCGCTTTTATGCATGGTTCTATAAAGGAAGAAGTGTATGTGGAGCAACCTCTTTGGTTCGAAGTCTGAGATAGAGACACCTATGTATGTAGGTTGAAGAAAGCCCTCTATGGGTTGAAGCAAGTCCCCAGGGCTTGGTATGAGAGGATAGATAACTACTTGATGAAGCTAGGCTTCACTCGAAGTAATGTTGATCCAAACCTTTATTTTAAGGTTGATAGAGAAAGACCTCTCATTCTAGTTATCTATGTGGATGATCTCTTCCTGACAGGTGCTGACCCTCTCATTCATCAGTGTAAGAGGGAGCTAGCTTCCAAGTTTGAGATGAAAGACCTAGGACTGATGCTTTACTTCCTAGGCTTGGAGGTCTAGCAGAGGCCAGGCGAGATTTTCCTTTCTCAAGGAAAATATGTTGTGAAGCTGCTGGAGAGATTTGGCATGGTGGACTATAATTCTGTGTCAACACCAATGGAACTTAAATTTAAAAATTTGTGTGGAAATGTTGTTGGGCCCGTGCTGGGAAATCCCACTGAGTATTGACATCTGGTGGGGGGCCTGATGTTCCTAGTGAACTCCCGTCTGGACATATGTTTTGCGGTGAACACTTTGAGTCAACATATGGTTGATCCTCATCAGATTCACTGGATTGGTGCCAAGAATATATTGAGATATCTTTGGGGCACAATCAACCATGGGTTGAGATACAATGTTGGGAGTTTGAGATTCCATGGATATATTGATGCTGATTGGGCTGACAGTGTGGTGGATCGCAAGATCACATATGGATGTTGCTTCACCTTAGGTTCTGCTTCGATATCTTGGATGAGCAGGAAGCAGAAGTTGGTGGCTTTGAGCACCACTGAGGTCGAATACATTACAATGAGTATGGCCTGTTGTGAGGTTTTTTGGTCGCGAAAGCTCTTTAGTGAGCTGTTTGGGCATGTGCTAGATACCACCATTATCCTTTGTGATAACCAGAGTGGGATTAATATTTCTGAGAATATTGTTTTCCACGATAGATCCAAGCATATTGATATCAGGTACCAGTTTATCCAGGATATGGTACAGCGAGGCGTCGTAAGGCTCGATCATATAGGAACTGATGAGCAGGTTGCAGATATTCTCACAAAGCCCCTGGGGAAGGTCAAGTTCCTAACCTTCCGTGAGAATCTTGGAATCGTGGAAAGACCTTATTCTGAGGGTCCTTCTTGAGTTTGACTATGATCTCTGGGAGATCTAGGGGGCTTGGGGATAGCTTCTTGGAGCTATAAGCACACACAGGGCTAGGCTTGCCAAACCTTCTTGTGCTTCTACCCCACCGTTATGATATTGATTTGGTTCACCTCTCTTTGATCTATTCCCCGCACGCATCCTACCCATGGAGTTTCAGACTCATGGGAAGTACCTCTCATTTGGACAATGAGGTGGGAAATGTGGATAGAGACAAATAGCAAGACTGATGGACGCATAAGAGATTTCCATACTCTCTATGTCTAGGATGGAATGTGTCCAACACCTTGATCTGGGATCAAGTATGATGAGGTTTTTTACCTATAAACTGACTTCAGGTCAGTAAACTAACTCCAGGTTAGTATGAGACTCTTTTTTGAGTCCAAGAGAGGTTTTAACTTCTAAGTTGACTTCAAGCCAGCTGAGCGTGATGTCTTTGTGACTCACCTTTTGTTCTATTTGTGAAGAAGAGCCAAAAAATAAAGTTATGACAAGATGACGCATGATGCTATATGATGGTACATGATGGTACTGATCTCTGGATGGCACAGGTGGACAGATGGAGTTCTCCCTAGTTGAGAGGGAGTGTTAATTTTGGGAAACTAGGTCCAAACTCCATGATGCAATGCTCATATGATGATGATTATATTTTTTTTGGATTCCTCTTTCAGAGAGGTGAAAGATTGATCTAAAGATCATCTTGTTTGGATGAGCAGATCATATATTTTGATTTTATTTTCCACACATGTGCAAGGTCGACCAGATTTGTAATGTAGGCTCACAAGCCTAATAGATGTGTCACACACCCTCACTGATAGATATAAATTGGAGAGACTTGGAGATCATTTTCTCATCAACTCATCTCACATTCTCTCTTGTGATATGATTGGTTCGATCAGCCTTTGGAGGCCTCTTTCCTTCACATGTGCGGAGTTGAAGAAAAATATGCAGATTGTTTTTAGGGTTGTTTGTTGTGTGTTTACCAGCGTTGATCGTGGTCAACCCTTGAATTTTTGACCTCCAAAATTTTCATAAAATCCGATTTTTGAAGGTCGTATTGTTGGGCACAAAAATCGAGGAAGAAGGAGCACTTTGACCAAAGTCCTAAATCTCCAACGTTGACTTTTTGCATTGACTTTTTGTTGACCAAAATTGAATTTTGATGAGCTGTCTTTGAGGGTTGTGTGTGTGACCCTTGGAGTGTTAGATAATCTAAGAAATACTTTGTTGGCGGATGCATCATGTTGACTATCGTAACACACACTATCCTATATCTTTTCTAGACAAGAAGAATTGTAAAATATGATCTATATTATTGGCTTGTCTTCTATTGATCTATTATTGTGTTCTATCGACATTTTACTTTCATGTTTATGTGATTGCCAATTTAATAGGGCTTAAGAAAGATTGGAGTAAATTTGCATTAAGCATAGAACATTCCATGTCTATCTAAATTTAACAATAGTTCATCATGATTGATGATAATACTTATGCAGGGAGGATTTCCATGATGATCCCGAGCTCGTGCTTCCTAAGGGTGAGCAATGGGATGCTTCAGGTAAAATAATTTGACTATTAAGTTTTTGAAAGTTTTACAATTTTTTTTGTGTGTTTTTTGAGGTTTCCGAGACTAAACTATTGATGTTTTCATGTAGATATTATTCCAGTTCGACCAGCAGGTGTTGCATATCTCCATCATGTAGAGAGACAACCACATGAGGAGGCATCTGAACAAGTACAATTTTTTTCCATAGGACGGGATGCACTACGAGATCTAGAGGTAGTTGAGATCCTACCAGAGGTGGAGCGCCACATGGAGGGGCTGACACACGGGATTGATGAGACTATGGTCGATCAAATCCCATTGCGACTTCAATGACACATTATCAAAGTGCCTAGCCATATTAGTCGATTATTGTGCAAGGTAGTTCGTGCAATGTTGTTTTATCATGAGCACCACTGATTTGTATACTTAGATATTTGCATGTAGTTTTTATATGGGTGATGTAGCCATATGTGTCTTGGGGCACACTTTTTGTAAAACCAAACTTAATATATATACATATTTCAGTGTTTCCTAGTTCCTATTCTGCCTTCAATATGATGTTATGTGAATCAAAAGTTATTTACATTTGTTGCAAATTTCTATCTAAAACATAATTAGCTAGGGCATCTGCTAATGTGTTTAGATTTTTATAAGTGTTCATATCATATGAAATCAAAATGTATTTTCAAAAGACACACTCTCAAGAGCATGCGAAGGATGACGATATTTATCACTGAATATATATTAGCGAGTTGTAGTACTACGAGATGTGAGTCAATCCTGATGACTAAATGATGGATACCATGTGAAATATCGTCAGATAGTAGCTCAACCATTGTGATATACTCAATGATTTTATTAGTAGAGCGACCAATGCAAATCCCTTGCATGATCACCAAAATGCCATTCAAAGCAAAGATAGCCCATGATGTGGAGGATAGGCTCTGAGTACTACAGATAGCACCATTGGCATAACCAATATATCGTTTGAGAGAGGTCAACATCTACAAAGAAAACATAAAAAGAATCAACAAAAATTGGGAAACTCTGAAAAAACACACTGCAAACACACTTAACATACCTATAGACAGTATGTACATAATGTACTACGCATGGGATTAAGCATAGTCGTTTCTTAGGTACAACCCATTCCTAGGCTACGTTAGTGGAACTCCATTGAAATCTACTAACTCATAGGCCCATTTTGCAAGGACGCACTTGACAATGTATATTAGACCCAACCACATAGGTTGGAACTTTCCTGGACCTAACTTATCGACCGCCTAGTCATATAAGAGAACCGGGTCTCCTTCTAAGAATACTCTAAGCTTGAAAATTTTGTCGTATTGCACTTTAATGCGTCTTTTATGAGATTCATTGGCTAAAGTGGCATCAGGGTGGGTTTCATCTAAACGAGTTAGATGTAAAAGACGCACGTACTCTCCGAAAGTAGTAAGAAGAAGTTCGATAGCTAGTTTTAGCGATGGAATTTCACATTCGACGGGAAGGATTGCTTCCAGACCATAGACCAATTAGAAGGGTGTGAATCTGGTAGCAGTCCTAACTGAGGTTTGGTATGCCCAGAAGGCAGCATAGAGAAGCAAGTGTCAGTATGATTTGTGGACCCCTACCATATTTTGAAGCATAGTATTAAGAACTTTGTTGATATCCTCAACTTGTCTGTTAGCCCGAGGATATTAGGGAGTGTAATTTTCATGTGAAACTCCCAGTTTGGCAGCTAATTCAGTCATCATATGTTTCCGAAAATTATTTCTGTGATCTATAACTATTACTTGCGGAACACCAAACCTAACAATAACATGGTTGAAGAAAAAGTATGCAACAATTTCACTAGTGTTGTTAAATGTAGGCATCGCTTCAGCCCACTTAGTATAGTAGTCTACAACAACATTGATATAACCATGCCCCTCGATCGAGTGAGAGTTACATGTCATAAAGTAGATACCCCATTTTTCAAAGGGACCACAGGCTTTGTGATTGTAAATTTGGCACACATGACACTTCTGGACTGCGAGGATACAATCACAAAAAATGGTAGGCCAAAAGTAACTAGCACGTAAGATCTTTTGCGTGGTAGCGTAACCAGATAAATTTCTACCACATGCCCTCGAGTGGCATTCATTAAGAAATTTCTCGGCCTCCTCGGGAGTGATGCACCTCTGTAAAATTGGTTCGATACTACGACGATAAAGGGTGTCGTTGATAATCACATAATTTCAGGATTGGTATTGGATACGTTAGTACTCAGAGCGAGAGATATTAGGTCGGAAAGTTTGGGTCTAGAGATAGATCAGAAAATCTCCATACCATGGGTTATATGATGAAATCAGAAACAACAACTCGTCTGGGATATAATCTTCAGATGTATATTGAGCATAAAGAGAGGGAAGATCACACATTAGCTCGACGAAAACTAGGATTTCTTTGAATTGGATTTGATGAACTCCATGTCAAACTATTGAAGAATAACGATCCACTTAGAATATTTTTCACCCAATAATTGACGTGACAGGATATATGTCATAGGGTTGCAATATTAAACAACCGTAGTTTTCTAAAGCAAGATGTAATGGTGAAACCTTTGGACAGCTTGAACGACCACTAAAGCCAACTTTTCTACATGAGTATACTTGATCTCGGTATCGTTGAGGTTCAGAATTAGATAATAAATGGGATGTTTAGTCCCTATTTCATCTTCTTGGACCAACATCATGGCTATAGTAAAGATGGCGACAACAAGATACATGAAATAGTCGCGCTGATAGTTAGGGGGATATAAAAGAGATGCCAAAACCAACACATCTTTCAAGGAATCAAACGCTTTATGTGCAACGTCATCCCAGTGGAAGGGAATCCCTTTCTTCAAAAATTGAGTAAATACTTTGGTTAGCTCAGCATAATTAGGGACGAAACTCTATAGGAAGTTAACTTTCCCTTGGAGTCTTTGTAACTGAATGAGGGAAGAAGGTGTAGGAAAATTGACGATTTCCTGTACTTTTAGAGGATCAACACAAATTCCTTGTTTTGAAAAGACAAAACCCAGGATTAGACCAAAACCGATGCAAAAGACACATTTTTTTGAGTTAAGTCGAATATTATAATGTATACAATACAGAAAAATATCCCTTAAATGCATAAGGTGATCAACCTGATGTTTAGAATAACCAGGGAGATCATCCAAATAGGGTTGCACGATATGTTTTATGTCATGAAAGGCGTAATCCTATCACACGTTGAAACGTGGCCCCAATGTTATTCAAACCAAATGGGAGTTTTCGATAAGAAAAAATGCCCCAAGGACAAATAAATGTAGTTTTAGGCTGGTCTGCTGGGAGAATTTTGACTTGATTATAGCCCAAGAATCCATCCATAAATGAATAAATCTCACAACCAACGCAGTCATCAATAATTTGGTCAATAAAAAGGGTCAGATGGTTGTCTTTTGGATAAGCACAATTTAAATCCCAATAATTGACACATACTCGGATTGTACCTAATTTCTTCATGATAGGGACAACGTTCGATACCCAATCAGTTAAAGTAATGGGGTATATGAAACCAACCCAAAGTTAATTTCAGCTTTTATCCTGACGGTGTTCTTGGGATGGACTAGACAGAGGCGTTGTCGGATGGGTTTGGCCTCAAGATACGTCTTGATCTCGTGTAACACTTTGTTTGGATGGATACCTAGAATTTCTTCATACGTCAAGGCAAAGACATATCGAAACTCACGAAATAGGGATCGGAAAATCTTGATTTTAGATGAAGAACAAGATGCTCCAATGTATATATTTTTGACTATACCTAGTTTAACCGAAATATCGAGAGGAATGGTTTCTTTGATATTCGAGAGGTTCTTTTTAGATTCGACCTCTTTGAGAAAATTAGGTAGGTACATACCACTGATATTATCCTCAAATGGAATATGGTAAGGAGGAACGATGATGATGCTCATCCCACGACCTGTCATCTGACATCATGATCTCCATGATGCTCTCATTAGTATAGAATATGCGAGAGAAAGGATCAGAGGGCGTGCCATAATCCAGCGATCGATTTACCCAATTTATCGAAGAAAAAGTATGGACCACACAAGCTGAATAGATGTCTTTGCAATATAGCTCAACATGGCTAAGCGACATTAGTCACCAAAACTTTGGATGTCAGTTTCATCAGGTACAATCAATGGATCAGCCAGAATTGTGAGGATGATATCATATTGATATAAGAAACCGAAGGTGAGCAGTGGGGAAGGAGAGGAGGAGCGAGAGAAAAGGTTTCCATAAGCGATGAATTCTTCAAAAATCCAATTCTGATATGCTGATAGGAATGTAGAGTTTCCCCTACAAAAGGGATGCTTCCAGTAATGTTAGAATCAAAGGTGAAAAAGGTGAGTTGATCTATGACTATCATCCAACCTTTATGAGGAAAGGAAATCATACAGAAGTAAGTTGAAACGAAGGCAGACATAGCATAAACCTACATATGTCCCAGTATAAGGTTATAATCAAGAGGTCTGTCAATAAATTCTACTTCAATGGAGACAATTTCCCCCCCTAGTTCTACTTGGAGCGAATTAAAAATCCCACAAGGTTTATATGTCCTTCCATCAAAGGCTTTTAATGTGGTGGTCGATTGACTCAATTGGGGTGAATGAATCGCCTTCCAACAAGACATGGACATAATGCAGGTCGAGGATCCCTCGTCCACAATAGAATGATGAATTTTCTTACCACGGATGATGACATGGATCATAAAATCTAACTGAGCTGGAAGTCAAGGGGTATATTTTTCATGGGAGAAAACCACTAGGTTGGAATTTGATGGATCCACTCATCCGATAGCTAACAATAAAGCCTTCTTTTGGGTTGGGAAATTTTCAACACCTCAAGAGTTGACATAGTTGATGGATACTGAGCCAAGTATTCAACTATGCTATAATTTTGGGAAGCTATTGAACGAGGGTTGAAAGAAGACTTATGGATAACACCCTTCGGAAGCTTGATAGTCAATTCCATAGGAACCGGAGGTGGAACAAGATTAGATGAATATGGTGCCGGACTGACAAGTTGATCAGTAGCCTGACCGTTCAGTGGATTCACATTAGTCCTTATTCTGGGTGGCCACCATAACATCATCTTTCAACTTTGAGGAGGAAAGCATTAAAACCATGTTAGAGGAAGAAGGGTCCTGGGAAACCATATGAGTCTCCTGATTGGAAAACAGGTCGGTCAACACATTAGGAGAAGTGGAAGATTTAAAACATTGATTCACTTCAGTGCATTGTGGACAATCACGTGTAAAGTTATCCTCATTGCAAATCAAGCATGGATATCGAGGCTTTCGTGCCTCATTGGAAGGTTAATTTGTTTGTTTATCCTGTGGCGAGGAGTATTTCTTTTCCTTACCTTTTCCTTTCTTCTTTCTTACATGTTGGTGTTGATACTTGCCTTTATCAGATGAATCGACATTTATCTCAAAAGAAGAAGCCTTTGGAGGATGGGATTGAGGGTTTTGTGCAAGAACGGTGAGATAAATACCATATGGTTTACTCACCGACTGTGAATTGGCATAACCAATTATGCCATCATCAACATGAGATTGTTTACCAGGTGGAGGAGGAAAACTGTTTGAAGGTCTCAAAGCATTAGGTATCTTATCATAGATCATGCCCGACTGACTGAGTATAAACCAAATCCAAATATTGAACACGACATTGAATTTCTCTTCAGTCGCGACTCCACCTTTGGCCACATCTTTTGTTATGGGAGCTAACAAAGATTTGGTAAACCATTCTGCTAACAACTAATCGGGAACATAAGTCTTGACCAACCAGTGGTGATGCCTCCACTCATGAATGTGATATGAAATGTGAGTGGAATCTGATTGTTTTAAGTTAGTCAATAGTTTTGTTCCAGTTTCATATCTAATGGGAAACAGGAAATGTGTGAGGAAGGTGGTGGCTAAAGTGCTGAAATCATGAAACGATGCTCTAGGTGATTCAATATACCATTTAGCCGTGGTACCTGTAAGCGTTCGTTGGAAAATATGAAGTTGAATAGAATCATCATTAAGGGATTTGGAAGAACACCATAGATGATATGTAATAACATGCGTCGACGGGTCTTCTCCAGGATTCCCATTGAATTTTGGGATATCAAAAGGAAAATTAGTGGGAATAATTGACCACCATGGAAAATAAGCAATGGGATCATTATCAAGCCGAGTTAAATATGGAAATTCGAGAGTAGCCACAAAAGGAAACTGTCGATTAAATTTTGGATGAGGATAACTTGGATACGGAGGAATAGCCTAATCAACATGTACTTGCATTCCTGGATAAGGAAGGTTCTGATAATAAGGAACCTGGATACTATAATATGGAAGGTTCTAATAACCAACATACAAGTGACCTTGTTTTCTAGCTCCCATGATGACGATAAAGCTGCTGGAATGGTTGGGTTTGGACTTGCTGGCCTTGAAAAGGTGTCTAGTGTGGTCCATACTATTTGCCTGATAGGGGTCTGTATTTCCCCCTGGTAAGGTGGGTTTGATTAGGACTGCGCCAAATTTTGAATAATTTGACCTACCGAAACATAAGGAGTACCTTGTCCAAACAATTGATAAGGCGATGCACCTTGTACAGGTTGGATAAGCGAGACCTGGGGAGAGCCAAATAATATTGGAATAGGATGCAAAGGTTTGCTCACATGTGTTTGAGATTTTTGAGGTGTTGACAAATAGATAGGAATTTGAGATGAAGATGGTGCAGTTTTAGGATTCAATAGTCAATCCCAAAATAAACCAGGTTGAATGGGTAAAGTAGGTTTCCAAGCACTGGCATCCACTCCAAGATAAGGAGAACTATAATTAGGCATGCTACTATATTGAGGTATACCAACAACAGGTTTCCCATCTACAAGAGGAGGAGGGGATGATGGAGGCAACTACGATATAGATGGAGGATACCCAACATAAGGGGAGTTAGGTTGTTGAGGGTATCTTTGCCCATTGACATAAGGGTCAACCTGCTGCTCTATCGTAGGTGTAGGCGGAGGAAGAGGATTAGACTATGTGGAATTCATAAGAGAAGTACTAGATGTTAATACCAAATTAAATGACATGGGAGAGGTCCAAGGACTGGAAGCGACGCCAGAAAAGGTACCAGATAATGGCTGATAACCAGGCGGGATGGACAGACCACCATACAAATGATTTTATGGTGATGTCACAAACATAGATGAGAAAGAGACACTTGATTTCTCAACTATAGTGGTGGACACGGGCTGGGAGGTCGAATCAATTCTAGTCATGGTTGTTAAGATTCAACAAGAAAATTTTAGCACCCACGCCTAGTGCATTAAGCACCTACACTAGGGTGGGGCCCACAGTGTTATTTTTAGGTGCGTTTCTATTTTAGTTATCCCTTAATTAAGATGGAAAATAAACTATATTATATTCACAATGATGAATTGAAATAGTTAGCTCAGAGTGATAACCTCATTTAGCTAGTATATTTCGAGTTAGAGGTATTTGGTGAGGCATGTAGAGTAATTCTAGTTGTAACAGAGTTCGAAGTGTAGTGGTGCATTAGTTAATGCAGGTTGTAATTAGTTTAACTCAGTTAAGTGAGTTAAACTCAGTTGTGCTAGTTGTAACTAAAGATACACTAGTGAGAGATCAAGCGAATTAAATATTAATTAATTCACAATCAGTGATCTCACAAGCAACTGAGGATTTACTATTATTAGCTGCATGCATGTTAGATCTAGTGGAGACCTAGTTGAGTTCTAGGTGAAAGGGAAGTCGACTATCAGTTGTAGGATTATTGGGTTGCACACATGCAACCAAACACCCATTGCAGTGCCCATGATACTTTCACAGTCAAGGAAGGCAAGAATTCCAATATTTTAGGGATTTCATTCATCAGGGATTGCGAAAGCAAGGCAGGCTATCTAGAGGCTGAGAATTAGCTATGTGTTGGTCAGTTTTGTTCATGACAGTGTGAGACAATTAGCTGAGTACTGGAGGGCTCTTGTGAGAATAGTTTTGTATGTAATTGTCTCATGATCCATGCTGGAAATACAATAGAAGATAGTGGGGTTTTTAGCTATAATATTTCCTCGATAAATTATCTATGTTGTGTGTGATTTGATTCTTCTTTACTTCATGTGATTAGCGATTGTGTTTTTTTTAATTCCGGAAAAGATTTGTAGAAGTGATTCAGTATTTAACTTTAGTAGATTGTTAGATCGGGTGAATCCAAGATATACATGCATGTTGTATAATTTTTACATGGTATCGGAGTAGAGGAAATTGCAGAAGTGAAGCAGGAGCTAAGTTTGTGATTGGATAGAATTCGAATTTGCAGAAATACTTTCTTGGTGCTACAGCTGATTCAAGGTCGAAATGGATTTCAATGGCTTGAGGTTGGAGTATGCACTCGAGGGAAACTCAAACTTTATTTCTTGGAAGGACAAGATGGAAGCAATACTCGAAGACAATTTCTTAAAGGAATTCATTGACACTGATGTTCCTAAACCCGATGTGACAGATGCTGCAAATCTTGATGCATGGAAAAAGAAAGTGGCAAAGGTGAGGAGGATCCTATTGGAGGGAGTGCGAGACCACATTGTCTCAAGCCTCTATGGGAAAGCCACAACATATGAAATGTGGAAGGCTTTGACGGATCTATTCTAAAGAAGTAGTGACCATAGGAAATTGGCGCTCAAAGATAAACTCAGGAAGATCAATATGGAAAAGGGCGACACCATTCCAAAATATCTAACAAAGTTTGTCCAATGTTGGGATGAACTAGGGAGCGTTGGAATAATAGTCGTTGATGATGATTTGGTGAGCTTGGCTCTCCTAGGACTTCCCAAGAGTTCGCACAATTATCAAGACTCTGTCAATGGAAGGTAAAAATTTCAAGATTGGGAACGACTGTGGTTGGATTTGGTGCAGGAGGAGTTCAGATGGATCCTCATCTAAGAATGAAGATGAAGAGGATTGTGCTTTGGCTGCCAAGGCGAGGAAGGGTAAGGGGAAGAAATTCCAATGTAAATTCGAGTCCAAGAATGGAAAGAAGCAGGACATGTCCAAGGTGAAGTGTTTTCATTGTCACGAGCATGGGAATTTTTCTACTAACTGTCCACAAAAGAAGAAGAACAAGAAGGTTGGAGGATCTGCAACTGGTGAGGCCCTTACCTCGCAATTTGAGCTTGAATTATCATTGAACACATGCATGGTGTCCAGTGCATTGGGATCTGTGTGGTATTTGGATAGTGGTGCTTCCTTTCACATGACGAGGGACAAGGAATTTTTCAGTGACTTGGAGGAGAAGGATCTCCAGATGCATATGGAAATGAGCACTGACGGGTGGTACAATGCTACCGGGATTGGTACCATTACCTTTCATAGGTAGTCAGGTAAACCCCTTCAATTAAAAGATGTAATGCATGTACCAAGTTTGAATAAAAATTTGGTCTTAGTCGCAATGTTGGAGGATAGAGGCTATGTTGTTGTTTTTAGTGAAGGAAAAGCTTTCCTGTGACATAAAACAAAAAGATAAACCAAGAGGATAGGGATTCGAGTTAAGAATCTATACAAGCTCGAGGTAGATGGTTGTGTAGCAATGATGGGCAAGGAAGATCAAGGGGTGAGCTGAAATGAGGGAAAATTATGGCACGGGAGATTGGGCCATCTTCACCATGGAGCCTTGAAAGTTATGCAACAGATTTCTACTGGTCTTCCCAGGGGTACAATTGTGCAGTTATACACATGCAAGGGATGTACTATGGGAAAATATGTAAAGGCCACCTTTCATGAGAAGGAGAATCGAGCATCGAGGATCCTTGAGAGAGTTCACACAGACGTGTGTGGTCCTTTCTCTGTTGCTTCGAGAAAAAAACATAAGTACAATGTAATATTTGTTGATGACTATTCTCGTAAGTGATGGATCTTCTTCATGTAGAAGAAATATCATATATTCTCTAAGTTCTTGGATTTGAAGGCACTGTTGGAGAAAGAGTCGGGGAAGAAAGTGAAGGCTCTTAGGAGCGATAATGGTGGAGAATACATCTCTAACAAATTCAAGAACTTCTGTAGCAAAGAAGGAATTTGAAGAGAACTCATAGTGCCTCATAACCCACAACAGAATGGGGTCGTGGAGAGAAAGAACATAACTATTGTGGGTGCAGCACGAGCGATCTTGCATGATCAAGGCCTACCAATGCATATGTGGGCAGAAGCATGCAACACAGTGGTACATGTGCAAAATCGTTGTCCTCATAGGATACTTGGCATGAGTACACTTGAAGAGGCTTTCACTGGTAAGAAACATGATGTTTCACACGCTAAGATTTTTGGCTCATATTTTTATGTGCATGTGACCAAGGGCGCTAGGAAGAAGCTGGAACCAACAACTGAGGTTTGGATTTTTGTGGGGTACACTGAAACACCCCATAATTATCATGTGTATTTTCCAAACAAAAAAATGACTGTTTTGCGATGGGATAAAAATTTTGATGAGGAGAAAGCCATGCGGTTATCCCTTCAAAGGGAGCTAGACTTGCATGCAGAGGAGGAACTGTTGGTTCCCAAGGATGAGTCTCAAGATGTGGATCAACCACATGAGGAGGTTCATGGAGTGGAGGAAAACACTCATGTAGAACCATCCATCAAAAATGGCAGGAGGCGCACCACGGAAGCTGATAGATTGATACTTGATGTTGTAGATAATGTAGGAGCCCCTACTTCACAACGCAGATAGAGACAATATCCTGACCAATTTATTGGATACATGGCTCTTATAAGAAAATGTATTGTGACTGAACCATCTTCCTTTCAGGAAGTAATGTAGCAACCAACTTGGGTTGATGCAATGGTGGAGGAGTATGACTCCATTGTCAAGAAAAATGCATGGGAGATTGTCCCAAGACCAATTGACAAATAAGTGGTTGGATCGAGATGGATCTACAAGGTAAAGAAAGTTCCTGATGGGGGTGTGGAGAAATAGAAGGCTAGATTTTTGGCTTGGGGATTCTCACGGTTTGAGGGGATAGATTATGAAGAGACTTTTTCACCTATTGCAAGGTACTCTTCCATAAGATCCATCCTTGCACTCTCAGCATAGATGGGCTGGCGTATTCATCAGATGGATGTGAAAACTACATTTCTCAATGGGATCATTGAGGAAGAGGTGTACATAGAGCAGCCTAAAGGTTTCAAAATCTTCAACAGTGAGTCACATGTGTGTCGACTCAAAAGAGCACTGTATGGGCTGAAGAAAGCACCTCATGATTGGTACACTCTGATAGACAACTATTTCACCGGACTAAGCTTCATCAAAAGTGAAGCAGATGTAAACATGAACCAGATTTTGGTTGAGGGTAAGCTATTGATTATTGTTCTTTATGTTTATGATCTAATTTTGACTAGTGATGAGCAGCTGATACACTCATAAAAAGAGGATCTCACAAGGGAGTTCGAAATGAAGGACATGGGACTCCTTCATTGTTTCCTTGGATTGGAAATATGGAAGCGTGATGGTGAAATTTTTGTGTCTCAAGGCAAGTATGAAAAGGAGATACTAGATAAGTTTCACATGGATAGATGCAAACCCATGGATACTCCTATTCTAGGAAATTGGAGGAAAGAGGATTCTACTTCTAGAGAGGTAGTGGATGTTATTGTCTACAGGCAGTTAGTTGGTTCACTAATGTATCTAATGAACACCAGACCAGACATTTGCTACGCAGTTAACCAGCTGAGTCAAGCAATGGTTAAGCCTACCAAGCTCTTTTGGAAGGCGGGGAAGCATGTCTTGAGATACCTGAGGGGAACATTAGAGTATGGTCCATGGTACATACGGACAGAGGAAGTGAAGCTTCAAGGCTTCACAAATGTAGGTTGGGCGGGCAGTCCATCAGACAGAAAGAGCACATAAGGAGGGATCTTTAGCATAGCATCAACAACAGTTTCCTGGTACAACATGAAATAACGATCTGTGGCACTCAGTTCAGCGGAAGCAGAATACATGGCAGCAAGTCAAGCTACAGGTGAGGATATCTAGATGAGAAAGATCTTGGTTGGTTTTTTTGGTTCTCAGATGGATCTGAAAGTGATTCATTGTGATAATCAAAGTTGCATGAAGCTCTCGATTAATCATGTGTTTCATGATAGGTCCAAGCATATAGATATCTGGTACCATCATCTTAGAGATTGTCTGCAGAGAAAGATAATTTTGCTTTAGTACATTCCCACAAAAGATCATGATGCATATATTCTGACGAAGGTGCTCACCAAGATAAAATTCGAATACCATAGAGACAGGATAATCCCTTTCTTGTTGAGAGGGAGTGTTGAGATTCAACAAGAAAATTTCAGCACCACGCCTAGTGCATTAAGCACATACACTAAGGTGGGGTCCACAGTGCTATTTTTGGGTGCATGTCTATTTTAGTTATCCCTTAATTAAGATGGACAATAAACTGTAATCTATTCTCAATGATGACTTGAAATAGTTAACTGAGAGTGATAACCTCAGTTAGCTAGTGGATTTCGAGTTAGAGGTAGTTGGTGATGCATGTAGAGTAATTCTAGTTGTAACAGAGTTCAAAGTGCAGTGGTGTATTAGTTAATGCAGGTTGTAATCAGTTTAACTCGGTTGTGCTAGTTGTAACTAAAGATACACTAGCAAGAGATCAAGTGAATTAAACAGTAATTAATTCAAAATCAGTGATCTCACATGAAACTAGGGATTTACTATTATTAGCTGCATACATGTCAGATCCAGTGGAGAGCCAGTTGAGTTCTAGGTGAAATGGAAGTTGACTATCAGTTGTAGGATTATTGGGTTGCACACATGAAACCAAACACCCATTGGATTTCCCATGATACTTGCGCAGTCAAGGAAGGCAATAACTCCTATATTTTATGGAATTCATTCATCAAGGATTGCGCAAGAAAGGCAGGTTGTCTCGACGTTGAGAATTGAATATGTGTTGGTCAGTTTTGTTCATGACAGTGTGAGACAATTAGCTGAGTACTGGAGGGCTCTTGTGAGAATATTATTGTATGTAATTGTTTCATGATCCATGTTGCATATACAATAGAAGATAGTGGGGTTTTTAGCTGTAAGCTTTCTCTAGGAAATTATCTGTGTTGTGTGTGATTCGGTTCTTCTTTACTTCATGTGATTAGCGATTGTGTTTTTTAATTCCGCAAAATATTTGTAGAAGCGATTCAGTATTTAAATTTAGTACATTGTTAGATCTGGTGAATCCAAGATATACATGCATGTTGTATAATTTCTACATGGTATCAGAGCACAGGAAATTACAGAAGTGAAGCAGGAGTTGAGTTTGTGACTGGATAGAAATTGAATTTACAGAAAGAATTTCTTGGTGCTACAGCTGATTCAAGATCGAAATGGCTTTCAATGGCTTGAGGTTGGAGTATGCACTTGAGGGCAGCTCAAACTATATTGCTTGGAAGGACAGGATGGAGGAATTACTCGAAGACAATGGCTTAAAGGAATTCATTGACACTGACGTTCCTAAACCCAATGTGACAGATGTTGCAAATCTTGATGCATGGCAAAAGAAAGTGGCAAAGGTAAGGAGGATCCTGTTGGAGGGAGTATGAGACCACATCGTCTCAAGCCTCCATGGGAAAGCCACACCATATGCAATGTGGAAGGCTTTGATGGATCTAGTCCAAAGCAGCAACGACCATAGGAAATTGGCACTCAAAGATAAACTTAGGAAGATCAAGATGGAAAAGGGTGACACCATTCCAAAATATCTAACAAAGTTTGTCCAATGTCGGGATGAACTGGGGAGCGTTGGAATAACAATCCCTGATGATTATTTGGTGAGCTTGGCTCTCCTAGGACTTCCCAAGAGTTCGCACAGTTATCAAGACTCTGCCAATGGAAGGGAAAAATTTCCAGATTGGGAATGACTGTGGTCGGATTTGGTGCAGGGGAAGTTCAGACGGAACACCAGAGATGGATCCTCATCGAAGAATTAATATGAAGAGGATTGTGCTTTGTCTACCAATGCGAGGAAGGGGAAGGGGAATAAATTCCATTCTAAATCCGAGTCCAAGAATGGCAAGAAGTAGGACATGTGCAAGGTGAAGTGTTTTCATTGTCACGAGCATGGACATTTTTCTACTAACTGTCCACAAAAGAAGAAGAACAAGAAGGTTGGAGGATCTGCAGCTGGTGAGGCCCTTGCCTTGCAATTTGAGCTTGAATTCTCATTGATCACATGCATGGTGTCCAGTGCATTGGGATCTGTGTGGTATTTGGATAGCGGTTCTTCCTTTCACATGACGGGAGACAAGAAACTTTTCAGTGACTTGGAGGAGAAGGATCTCTAGATGCATATTGAAATGGGTGATGACGGGTGTATAATGCTACGGGATTGGTACCATTACCTTTTAGAGACAGTCAATTAAACCCCTTCAATTAAATTATGTAATGCATGTACCAAGACTGAAGAAAAATTTGGTCTCAGTCGAAATGTTGGAGGATAGAGGCTATGATGTTGTTTTCAGTGAAGGAAAAGCTTTCATGCGACATAAAACAACAGGACAAGCCAAGAGGATAGGGATTTGAGTTAAGAATCTCTACAAGCTGGAGGTAGATGGCTGCACAGCAATGATGGGCAAGGAAGATCAAGTGGTGAGCCGGGATGAGGGCGAATCATGGCACATGAGATTGGGCCATCTTCACCATGGAGCCTTGAAATTCATGCAACATATTTCTACTAGTCTTCCCACAGGTACACTTCCGTAGTCAGACACATGCAAGGGATGTACTATGGGAAAATATGTAAAGGCCACTTTTCATGAGAAGGAGAACCGAACTTCGGGGATCCTTGAGAGAGTTCACACAGACGTGTGTGGTCCTTTCTCTGTTTCTTCGAGAACAAAACATAAGTAATATGTAATATTTTTTTTATGACTATTCTCGTAAGTGATGGATCTTCTTCATGTAGAAGAAAGATTAGGCATTCTCTAAGTTCTTGGAGTTTCAGGCACTGGTGGAGAAAGATTCAGGGAAGCAAGTGAAGGCTCTTAGGAGCGATAATGGTGGAGAATACATCTCCAACGAATTCAAGAACTTATACAACAAAGAAGGAATTCGAAGAGAACTCATAGCGCCTCATAACCCACAACAGAATGGGGGCGTGGAGAGAAAGAACATAACTATTTTGGGTGCAGCACGAATGATGTTGCATGATTAAGGCCTATCGATGCATCTGTGGGCAGAAGCATGCAACACAGTGGTACATGTGCAAAACTGTTGTCCTCATAGGATACTTGGCATGAGTACACCTGAAGAGGCTTTCACTAGTAAGAAACCTGATGTTTCACACTTTAAGATTTTTGGCTCATCTATTTATGTGCATGTGACCAAGGACGCCAGGAAGAAGCTGGAACCAACAACTGAGGTTGGGATTTTTGTGGGGTACACTGAAACACCTGATAATTATTGTGTGTATTTTCCAAATAGCAAAATTATTGTGGATATAGAATTTGATGACAAGAAAGCCATGCGGTTGTCCCTTGAGAGGGAGCTAGACTTGCATGCAGAGGAGGAACTGTTGGTTCCCAAGGATGAGTCTCAAGATGTGGATCAACCACATGAGGAGGTTCATGGGGTGGAGGAAAACACTCATGCAAAGCCGTCCATCAGAAATGGCAAAAGGCACACCACGAAAGCTGATATATTGAGACTTGATGTTGCGGAGAATGTAGGAGCCCCTACTTCACAACGCAAACAGAGACAGTCTCCTGACCGATTTACTAGATACATGGCTCTTATGAGAAAATGTATTGTGACTGAACCATCTTCCTTTCAGGAAGTAGTGCAGCAACCAACTTGGGTTGATGCAATGGTGGAGGAGTATGACTCCATTGTCAAGAACAGTGCATGGGAGATTGTCCCAAGACCGGTTGACAAATCAGTGGTTGGATCGAGATGGATCTACAAGGTAAATCAAGATTTTGACAGGAGTGTGGAGAAATAAAAGGCAATATTTGTGGCTCAAGGATTCTCACAGATTGAGGGGATAGATTATGATGATACTTTTTCACCTGTTGCAGGGTACTCTTCCATAAGATCCATCCTTGCACTCTCAGCACAGATGGGTTGGCGCATTCATCATATGGATGTGAAGATTGCATTTCTCAATGGGATCATTGAGGAAGAGGTGTACATAGTGCAACCTGAAGGTTTCCAAAACTTCAACAGTGAGTCGCATGTGCGTCGACTCAAAATAGCATTGTATGGGCTGAAGCAAGCACCCCATGCTTGGTACACTCGGATAGACAGTTATTTCACCAGACTGGGCTTCATCAAAATTGAAGCAGATGCAAACCTATGCCAGATTTTGGTTGAAGGTAAGCTATTGATTATTGTTCTTTATGTTGATGATCTAATTTTGACTGGTGATGAGCAGTTGATACACTCATGCAAAGAGGATCTTGCAAGGGAGTTCAAAATGAAGGACATGGGACTCTTTCATTATTTCCTTGGATTGGAAATATGGCAGCGGGATGGTGAAATTTTTGTGTCTCAAGGAAAGTATGCTAAGGAGATACTAGATAAGTTTCACATGGAGAGCTATAAACCCATGGATACTCCTCTTCCAGGAAATTGGAAGAAATAGGATGATACTTATGGAGAGGTATTGGATGCTACTGTCTATAGGCAATTAGTTGGTTCACTGATGTATCTGGTGAACACTAGACCAGACATTTTCTACGCAGTTAACCAGCTGATTCAAGCTATTGTTAAGCCTACCAAGCTCTTTTGGAAGGCGGGGAAGCATGTCTTCATATACTTGAGGGGCACATTAGAGTATGGTCTATGGTACAAACGGACAGAGGGAGTGAAGCTTCAAGGCTTCATGGATGCAGATTGGGCAGGTAGTCCATTAGAAATAAAGATACATCAGGAGGGATCTTTAGCATAGGATTGACAACAGTTTCCTGGTATAGCGAGAAACAATGATCTGTGGCACTCAGTTCAGCGGAAGCAAAATACATGGTAGCATGTCAAGTTGCATATCAAGCTATTTGGATGAGAAATATCTTGGTTGGTTTGATTGGTTCTTAGATGGATCCGAAAGTGATTCATTGTGATAATCAGAGTTGAATTAAAATCTCGATTAATCATGTGTTTCATGATAGGTCCAAGCATATAGATATCTGGTACCATCAACTCAGAGATTGTGTGCTAAGAAGGATAATGTTGCTTCAGTACATCCCCACAGAAGATTAGGATGAAGATATTATGACGAAGGTGTTCACCAGGAGAAAATTCGAATACCATAGAGATAAGATTGAGGTGAAGGATAATCCCTTTCTTGTTGAGAGGGAGTGTTGAGATTCAACAAGAAAATTTCAGCACCCACACCTAGTGCATTAAGCACCTACACTAAGGTGGGGCCCACAGTGCTATTTTTGGTTGCATGTCTATTTTATTTATCCCTTAATTAAGATGGACAATAAACTATAATCTATTCTCAATGATGACTTGAAATAGTTAACTGAGAGTGATAACCTCAGTTAACTAGTGGATTTTGAGTTATAGGTAGTTGGTGAGGCATGTAGAGTAATTCTAGTTGTAACAGAGTTCGAAGTGCAGTGGTGCATTAGTTAATGCATGTTGTAATCAGTTTAACTCAGTTAAGTGAGTTAGACTCAGTTGTGCTAGTTGTAACTGAAGATACACTAGTGAGAGATCAAGTGAATTAAATATTAATTAATTCACAAGAAATGATCTCACATGCAACTAAGGATTTACTATTATTAGCTGCATGCATGTCAAATCCAGTGGAGAGCCAGTTGAGTTCTAGGTGAAAGGGAAGTCGACTATCAATTGTAGGATGATTGGGTTGCACACATGCAACCAAACACCCATTGGAGTGCTCATGATACTTGCGCAGTCAAGGAAGGAAATAATTCATATATTTTAGGGATTGCATTCATCAAGGATTGCGCAAGGCAGGTAGGTTGTCTAGAGGCTGAGAATTGGCTATGTGTTGGTCAGTTTTGTTCATGAAAATGTGAGACAATTAGCTGAGTACTGGAGGGCTCTTGTGAGAAGAGTTTTGTATGTAACTATTTCATGATCCATGCTGAATATACAATAGAAGATAGTGGGTTTTTTAGCTATAAGCTTTCCCCGAGAAATTATCTGTGTTATGTGTGATTTGATTCTTCTTTACTTCATGTGATTAGCGATTGTGTTTTTTTTAATTCCGCAAAATATTTGTAGAAGCGAATCAGTATTTAACTGTAGTAAATTTTTAGATCAGGTGAATCTAAGATATACATGCATGTTGTATAATTTCTACAATGGTTAACAGTGCCGATGAATATTACCGCAAGAGATCCGTGGATAAGCCCAAAGAATCAGGTAAAGGAGTTTGTGTTAGAGTTTGAAGAGATGGAAGAGGATTGGTTTGGTAAAAGTGAGGATTGGTTTGGTAAAAGTGAAGTCCTTCCTAATGAAAATTAGTAGAAGGATGAGACTCTTCTTGAGGTATCTTTTCCATACTCACAAGTCCGTATGGAAGAGGTTAACTGTCTGGCCCAAGATATATAGGTTCTCATTGAGACAATGGAAGAGAAGAAGAAGGTCTCGAAGTATCATGTAAAGATGGATGGGGCTACTTAGGAAACAAAGTATATGACTTAGGAAGGCCAGGTTCAATTACCTCAGGAAACAAAGTTTCAGGGACTTATGTTTAGATTGTGTCAGTGTCACCAACCGGAGTGGATGTAATCTCGGGTTCAGAACTCAAAGGGATAGATGATTCTGGCATGTCAATATCAGGAAGAGGGCCATACATAGTTCATGAAGTTCCTGATTCGATAGTTTGTATTTTCTTATGCTTTTGACAACAGTTAGGAGTAGCCTCTAGAAGAAGAGGAGGATTATTTTTCATTCTACGCGAACGCCGGGGAGGGGGATTTGTTCTTCCATGTTGGATAGTAAATTTTATTAACACAAAAATAAATAAATCAAAAAGAGGGTAATATAGGCATAAAGGATTACCAAGCAACCGTGAACTGCAATACACACCTTAGCAAACCAAGGAATTAACGTACATAAACCACTCTCCCTGAATGCCTTGTTCAGTGCATCACGGTATACAAAGCAACAAACTCGGTTACCTATGGAGAAGATAGAAACTTATAGGGGGCTCCTAAAATATACTCGAAGGTACATAGGATTACAGTCCATAGTAGTGTTGTCTAATGCGTAACCATTTGATGAGAGTTTTCCCATATACTTTCATGCATGGAGCGCCATTCTATATACCCAAAGGTACGTGGAGAACAATCCTATACACTTACATACGTGGAACGAAATATCACCCCAGAGATGAAATGCTGGAAAACAACGATAGCTCCTACGTTTAACGATGTCGAAACACATATCTAGCCTAGACCTCTAGATGTTTGCGTTAATGTTACAAATTTTGCTTAGGTTGATTCAATAATTTTTACTTTTGATCTTTGATTAGGTTTCAGTTTTGGGCTCACCACGAATGCACCTAAATATCATAAAATGCAAATCTAAAATGAGAAAATGGAAATATTTCTCCTTCAATGAAAATATAGTTAAGGAAGGAAAGAAACAATCAATATGCAACATACAATATGCAACAAAGAAGATGCAAGGTGCAATTTCCCTTTCGATGCAACTGTTTTATGTTAATGCACATAAAAAACCCTAAATGACAATGCAATATTTTTCTTTTCAGCACACTTAATTTTCGAAATGAAGAAAACTATGATGCAAATGTTTAATCATTTATTCAAATATACTTTTTACAATGAGGATTAGAACAACAAGTCATCCAAGCAATCAATGATCAAACGAAAACAATTTGCAAGCAACCAAGTGATATGTACAAAGAAAAATAAAAACCAATTCTTAACAAAGGCAAACAAAAAAATATGAAAACAAAATGGAGGCTTTAGAGAGACCACAAGATACTGAAGATTTAGGGAAGTTCAACTAGAAGTAGGATGATCAAAGAGAGGCTTAGAAACTAAGGAAAATTTTGTGCAAAAATATGGGCCAACACGTGCAGAAGAGGCACCAGTGCTTTGCAACTTAGGCACAGAGTGGGCCCAGGAGAGGTGAAACGCTCTGTCAGAGGTACTAGGGGAGCGTTGGTCCTGGGAAAGAGGATTATGACACAATAATTGCAAAGGAGACTCAATGAAATCACTTCCTAAGTTTGTTCCTGGTTGGATACCACAACATAGATCTACCAAAGAGGTAATAAAACACAATGGACAAGGAAACCACCAAGGGAATAATCAGTTCCCTAGTATGGTTGCCAATTTGTTATACGAGATTTACGATTGCAGACAAAAGTATCTCCCCTAGTTCGGTGGCTAACCTAGAAAAATAAAGATACACGAAACCCCATGTTTTTCCTTGAAGTAAATACATGATGGAGTGAGGCCTACGTGGAATCTGTCGCCTGCTTCGCTCCTTCTTTAGATTGGATGCTCCGATTTCCAAAATTAGAACCTGCATAGTTAGGTAACGCAAGCCAAGAAACTACGAGATCTATGCAGTATCATCTAACTAGTCTATTCAATAGATCAACATGGTATTGAAATATATGAAATAACAACATCACATATAGGAAAACTGTGAATTATTTGCATTAATATAAATGGAAGGAGATTACAACCATAAATAGCAGTTAATATTGTAGAAGAGCTCCTCCAAGTTGTTAAATTGTCCTTTCCTTGTCACAATGTGCACCTCCAATCATCCTAAATGCATAAGATGACAACCTTTCACCACAACATCATAAGGGCAGAATCACTCTCCAAAATCCAACCTCTTGCATATGGAAGATTGCAAATATATAGAGGAGTAGGGTAAAATGGGAATTATTATCCAATTACCAATCTAGGGATTGAGATCCACCTTTGATGGAGGGATAGGATCAAAGGATAAGGGTTGAAAACTCCAAATTAGGGTAGGATAAGATCCAAATGATTTATCCAAGGTAAATGGTTGTAACAACTTCTGGAAACTTCTAGAAGGGGAAGCTTCCAGAATATTGATAATTCTCCAGGATTTCTAGAATCAACGCAGGTGCAAAGGGGAGAAACCTGTTGGTGATCAACGCTGACCATAATGTAGCAACATGTAGGTGAGCGCACTCTAGTAGGCATATAGGGGGCATTGGTCCTAAAATTGGCTCAGATGATGTAGTTTAAGGCTCAAATTCTGTGGGATGAAAGGAAAATTCTTAGGGATTTGTGCAAGATGATGCCAAGGGGGAATATGATGTTGATTGATCCCATTAGGAGGCTCATTGATCGAATGTGACAAAATGGACTATAACATACTAGATACTACATAACACTTGTTAATATCACAAAGGAAACAAATTCTTTTATCCAACAACGTGTTCCAAAATGTCCAACACCTTGTTTCAATATGGAACTAGTGAGAATTCATTCTTGTTTTAACAATATTGATTTTCCTCCTTAAGATAATTAACACAAAAACATAGTTTTATATTCTATACCACTTCTCTTATCCTTTATTTCTTTATTGTGTCACAATTTGCCTTATAAATTTAGACGTGTTATTATATTTTGCAAATTAACCTCTTCCTTCATTATCTAGTGATTCAACCAAGCCTTAGCATATTTATGCCAACCCCTCTTAAGTAGTAAGTGAATTTAATTGGACTTTGAATCAATATTAGGAAACCTTATTTTTTTAATAACTGTCTGGTGCTTGAACATTATTGACCTACTCTAAAAATGATCTTTTATTCTTAACCATGGTTAAGAGAAGCCCCGTCCTTATTACACTTGTACTTATTTCATTACTACACTTGTACTTCTTTCATAACTGTGGATGTTGTGCTACTTGAGAAAAAATATGATAAGACTTTAAAATTTTTGAAGAATAATGTTGCATTGGGGAGGTTTCAATCCATCTTAAATCAATTTTCTTTGAAATTATATATATATATATATATATATATATATATATATATATATATATATATATATATATATATATATATATATATATATATATATATATATATATATATATATATATATATATTTATTTATTTATTTATTTATTTATTTTGAGTCTTCTTCAATTGTGGTTCTCAATAGAAATTTGGAAACAAGTTCAACTAACATCTTGTTATGTAGGAGCATAAGTTGGCTTTTGTTTTGTACAACAACTTTTGTTATTTGGATGATGATAATGCCTAGCAAGAGCTTCATTTATTATATTGGGATCAATAATTGATGTTTTAGTCTTATTGGTGTCTTAACACTCTTCATATGAGATATGATTTCATTTGATGTGAGGAATAGATTTTCAGTAGTAACTATAACCATAGTTATTACGTAGTTAAATATTATAATATAGATAAATTTATTACTAGAGGAAATTTCAACCTAAAATTTCCCATGAATTTTTCATGTGATTTCCATGTCATAATATGTAAACCAATCAAAATCCTTTAAATTTAAAAATATGTATATGTAAATATTTTGGAGGGAAAAGAAGAAAAATATATTTTTTTAATTTATTTTTGGCTTAGATCCTGATATATTTACTCAAATTTCAATTTTTATGAATGTGGGTCTTCTAAAAAATATGCATAATGGGTACTTGTTGGATGTGGAATTTAATTTTGCATCTAACGAGGGTCTACACTTGAAATTTGAGTAAAAATATAAGGAGGTAAGCCAAAAATACAATTAAAAAAAAATAGTTTTTCTTCTTTTCTCTCCAAAATTCATAACTCTTATTTTATTATTTAGCTATTATTTTATTATTTTTCCTTAGGAGGTCACTTTTAGGATGAAATTTTCTCTAATGAATAGTGACATTTAGTTTCTCCACTCCAATTTTCTCAGTGAGATTTTCTCTATCTATAAGTGTTAGTTTGACTTTAACAAGCATTGTTAACTTCAATTATATCTACTAACATTTATTTGTCAGTTAATTTTTTTCTTTTCTCTTCTTTTCTATCATCTTTTTCGATTGTTCAACTTATTAAATAACTTCATTTATCTTTATTAAATAAAAGTTTGTCAAAATTCCCCCAAGTTCCTACTTTCCATGGTGAATTCAAATCATTTCGAAAGATCATAATTCACATATAATACTTTTTTGGTATTTTGATGAGGAAACTTCACTTTGAAACATCATTCTAAGGTCCTATAATGTTATATTCATTTTTTTTTTTTTGTATATGTAACTTCTCTTCCCATCCTCCAATCCATGAGAGTGAGATATGATTCATGGCTCAGAAAGATCTCGATTTATGAGGGAACGAAATGAAATACAAATTTAAACATAACACAAAGATACAACAAAAGAATAGAACTCCAATTAATTAATAACAAGTATCGAAAATTGTTTACATGCAAAATGGAACAAACTAGCTCAAATGATGATAGCTTATCTCTTAAAAGAGATTTGGTGGCTACATGCCTTTTGAACTATGTTACAATGAGGCTTGGAGGCATTTTTATCATAAAGAAGTGTGAAACCCTAACCTTAGGAGATGAAGCGCCGAAAGTTTTGGCCCTTGTTATGGTAAGCTGGACCAACAACTTCTTGGGGTTGTAACTTTGACATACGATCTTTGTTTGGCTATCATAATACCTTATTTTTAAGATCTCCACAAGAAGGAGAAAAAAAAAAAATCTATGAAACAAATTTCAGTACTTTTTCGGTCTCTTCATTTTCCCATAAAACGTCTTTTAGGACCTCAAAACGGCTCTGGAAGTTTAGGACCCAACAAATTGTCAAAAATAGAAAGTTGTGTTAGAATTAAGGAAACTAAAAGAAAACATTGTTGGGGGTCCAAGTCGAATCGGCAGGTGGCCACCAATATCCACCTAGATTGCAAAAATAGCTTCAATCAGCAAGTGTATCATGAAGAACGAACATGCCACAAGTGGGTTTTATAACCTGATGAAGAGTGTAACAATTTCTCCTCTCAACCACTAGAAATAGATCCATTTGGCCATTCTTATTATTATGGGTAAATGCCAAATATTTCTTTTTCAAATTCAACTAAAATTGTTAAATGCTTCTATCCATATTAAAATTGACACAATGTCCAAAATTTTCCACATAGAATACATATTTGATTGACACACACTTACCAATTGTTGATTTTTTTACTTCATCTCCTTTTGGTTAAAAAATGGCTTCATAATCATATTTGACTTAAAAAATTGCAACTAGTCAACATGACATTAATTTAATTGTTGCTTTGTTTTGAGGTATAATAATGATAGTATTTTCTCCTATAGTAACTCATTTTACTTTTTATATTATTAAAAACAATTTAAAACTATTAGAGATAAATATTTTTTTTGATATCATATGTCATTTTTTTATGAAAATATAGTCATTTTTTTGTTATTTTATCCATGAAAAAATCTATGGCTTGAGAAACCACAACCTAGAGGTATCTAATGGATCAAAATCAGTTGCAGATTGCACCTGGCCTAAGTCACACCAACCCGTATTCATGGTTGGATTTATGCTCACATGGTTTTGAACAAATGACCTTTTCACCACATAGCACCTTAATAAAACAACTTGTCATCCCATTGTTCTACACCCAGTATAAAATATATCATCATTACTAAAACCTCTACTAGTTTTTTTCAAATAATCTAATTAAATATTAATGTAAATTTTCTTTCCTTGTAAACTAATACTAATATTTATATTTTCCCGTATAATAACCCATTTTACTTTAACTCATTTTCCCTACCATAAACCATTATACTTAAACTTATATATTCCTTTTCTTATATCACATACTATTTTTATTTTTGAAAATAAAAATATACCTTGAGTGATCCTTTACATTACCTTTTTTTAAATACAATTTTTCTTACACTAATCCATCTCTTATATATATATATTGCTTATTTTGTTCAAGTATAATTTCGAATTTGATAAGTGTTTTCATGATATGGTTTCTTGATTGAGTTCAGATTTAAAAAGGAATATAATGTTTTTATCCTCAAGATATAATAATTATGATAACATCATTATTCACGTTATTGTAAACTATATAAAATACGAAAAATATATTATGCATAATACATATAATGTTAAAGTTATTTATATGTAAATATAACTTTTGTTTTTAACAATTTTCATATAGGTGATTATGTTTTCAATGTCATAGTTTCACAATATCCTATATGTAGATATGTGATTATGTTTTCAATGTCATAGTTTCACAATATCCTATATGTAGATATAATTCGATGACGTGTACATATCAGATGGACTACTTGGTCTAAATGGGGTTTGGTATGCATTAAATCATAGGCTAAAGATCTATGGTCATTGAGTCTGTCCTTAACTCTAAGATGTTAGGGTCTAAGAGCATGGTGATCGTTGGAAACACATAAATCATAGCCATGTTAGGGTCTAAGGGCATAGTGATCGTTGGAAACACATAAATTATAGCCATAACATGTAAACATGCAAAGTAATGTTTCTCAATCATTTCAAAAAGTTCTAAACCATCTCTCAAGTGTGAGGAATGTTGTGTTAGTTTTTGTAGTATTAGATCTGTTGTAGTTACAAAAAATTGCAAAGAGGCTACAATATATGTATTTTTCAAAACCCAGAAATCGTTTTTAGAAATTTTATCTAGAGACGACTTGATTAGATTAATTAGTCAGTTTTTAATTTTTTCCTAAGTGTAAACTTAGAGAATATGATTAATTAATCAGAATTAATTATGTCATTGTGTGAATGTTTTAGAAAGTCATATAGTTCGATTTCTAGTTAATCCTAGCTATTGATTGAGATTTAATCGTGGTCAATGAAGTCTCAACGGAGGAATACAAGAAGAAGCCAATAGGGCTTGGAGAAGTAACACTTGAGCAGTTTGATTTTACTAAGAAATCAATTTCCAGAGTAGTAGCATTTTGTTGCCAGAGGGAGATTCAGCGAGATCGAAGCAGTGAGAGAAGGGCAGAGACAGTGAAGCTAAAGGAGGCATTCCAGATCCGATGAGTACATTTGCAGAGAGGCAAAAGTGCCACAGTGAGGCAGTGTAGAGGCAACACAATGCCATTTAGAGGAAATTCCATTTTACTAGGGAGAAGTCGATATTCAGTGCCAGAAGCTGGGCAGAGGTTCCAAAGGCCGGGATAATCAGTTTCCAAGGCAGCAACTGATGAGACAACTTGAGGTGACGCAGTTACGAGTTGAAGGGACGTAGAAACTACGCAACGATAGTTCGGACGACTCCATTTCGAGCTAAGGTCAGTGTCGAATTCACCTATGGAGTGAGGAATTTCCTCACTAGATATTTTTGCCAGTTTTTCTTTGTTTGGATTTTCAGTTTGGGCATCCATAGATTGTACTTAGATTTCATTGTTGCTTAATTTTAAAACCCTCAACTGCTGCACCGATTTTCCCAAGTTGGGTTTTTTCGGGGACATTGATCCAAAAATAACGGTGTTATTTTGTGTTTGTGAATATTTTTATTTTGTAGTTTATTTGTGTAGGTTACAGTGTGATTGATTTAGTATTTGCTGTAGCAAACAGTAAATAAATTGTTAAGAATTAATTTAACAATTAGGATAATTAATTCGAGTTGTTGCAATAAGGTTCGAGGTTAGCCAAATTTTCACATGGTATCAGAGCGCAAATGTTCAACGAGAGAGCTCAATAGCATAAGAAAAAAGGAGTTTCGCTGCTCAGCGTGAGCAATAGTTTGAAACAATAGAGGGGAACACGGTCACCTTGGCCAAGAGGTCAATTTCTTGAGGAAAATTCGATTTAAAAAATACCCCTACCCCATTTTTCCAGATAGGAAAAAATAAAAAACAAGTAAAGAAGTTGAGGATAGGAACAACAGAAGAACATCAAATGACGAAGAAAAAAGGGGAGGGCACCGAAAAGTGCCCAAAAGTGCGCACCCCCCAAAAAGGGGGGTCTAAAACGCTGCTTGAGTATGATAACACCGAAATTCAAGAATTGAGGTTCTTATTAATGATATTAAAAAATGCAATGCATTTAAGGCATAGAAACAAAGAAAAATAAGAAAAATTAATAGAAGATGAAATAAACGAAATTGGAACAATGAAGAAGGCTCAATGACGAATTCAAAAAAAAATTAAAAAATTAATTAATTAAAAAAAAAATGGCTCACTTTTATATCATCAATAAGAGTAAACTCCTTACTTTTACAAAAAGTAAACCCAAAAAGGGTTTAGTACCCTTGTTCAATGAGGAAAGGTAGACAATCAAGATTTGAAGGATGGTACAAGGGTAGTAAAAAGGTAGGCACCACTTTATAGGAGGTGTATCCATATTTATCTGAGAGAGCAACAAATAAATCCGATTTCTCCAGATCGAGGGATTCTAGAGGCAAAGAGAGAAGCCAATATTTTCTTGCAGAGAAGATCTCTAGCTAGATGCAATTATTTTACAGCAATTTGCTAGAGAAAAATAACATCGGGTGGAAGAAAGAGCACACACTGAGGGAAAATTTTCCTCAGGGAACTTCTAGTCTCGGAAGTTTGATTTTCTTTGCAGATCGGTAGTAGTTGTGAGCAGAGTCTCTCACTCCAAAAGGGAGTGCAAATAACCTAGCAACAACTAAGCAGAAGGGAAGAGGAGATTTTCGGCTTTTTTTGTTGAGATGGACACAATCGGGCTGTGAGATTAGGATAGGTTGGATGGAGCCTCCAACTATGTGATTTGGAAGGCAAGGATTTCCGTCCTTCAGGATCAGTATGATCTCAAATCATATATCGATAACGTGGTAGTTGTCCCCACGAATGATGATTAGTTGAAGCTGTATAAGAAGAAGATGGCGAAGGAAAATAGATTGATCCTTGATGGAGTTCGCGATCATGTGGTGTCACACATAGCGAGATAGACAACGACCAAAGGAATGTGGGGCATTATTTCCACGCTATACCAGGGATCTTCTGAGCAGCGGAATATGTGCTTGAAGTAGAAGCAAATATGCACGAGGATCCAGAAAGGGGAGTGCATAAACCTTTTCCTCACTAGGATTCAGGAGATCCGAGATGAGCTTGTAGTTGTTGGGGCAACGCCTTAACCCACAAAGCTGGTACGAGTAGCCCTCAACAATGTCTCTGAAGAGTGGGAGGTTTTCGTCCAAAGTATTTTGGGTAGAGAAACCTTGCCAAGATGGAATAGGATGTGGGCAGACTTGCAGTAGGAGGAGTTGAGGCGAGATTTGATGAAGAGCACCATCAATGACAACAACAGTAGTGAATCGAAGCAGGTGAGGGAAGAGGAGAATGTGGCCCTCGCATCAAAAGGTCCCAGCCAGGGACAGAGGGAGCAACATAGAAAGAAGGACATGTCGCAGGTCAAGTGCTTTAGGTGTGGCGAGCTGGGCCACTACAACACCCAGTGTCCTCTTAGGAAGAAGGACAAGGAGGAGAAGCACGACTAGAAGGAAGCTTATGCTGAGATCGTAGGCTGTCCTCCAGGTTAGAGGAATATTTCGCCATGTTTGCAAACATCCCTCCAGTAGTGAGGTAGGGTGACTTGGTTCTTATTACTGATATTAAAAAATGCAATGCATTTAAGGCATATAAACAAAGAAAAATAAGAAAAATGAATAGAAGATGAAATAAAAGAAATTGGAACAATGAAGAAGGCTCAATGACGAATTCAAAAAAAAAAAATGGCTCACTTTTATATCATCAATATGAGTAAATTCCTTACTTTTACAAAAAGTAAACCCAAAAAGGGTTTAGTACCCTTGTTCAATGAGGAAAGGTAGACAACCAAGATCCGAAGGATGGTACAAGGGTAGTAAAAAGGTAGGCACCACTTTATAGGAGGTGTATCCATATTTATCTAAGAGAGCGATAGAGAAATCTGATTTCTCCAGATCGAGGGATTCCAGAGGCAGAGAGAGAAGCCAATATTTTCTTGCAGAGAAGATCTCTAGCTGGACGCAATTATTTTGCAGCAATTTGCTAGAGAAAAATAACATCGGGTGGAAGAAAGAGCACACACCGAGGGAAAATTTTCCTCAGGGAACTTCTAGTCTCGGAAGTTTAATTTCCTTGCAGATCAGTAGTAGTTGTGAGCAGAGTCTCTCACTCCAGAAGGGAGTGCAAATAACCTAGCAACAACTAAGCAGAAGGGAAGAGGATATTTTCGGCTTTTTTTGTTGAGATGGACACAGCCAGGTTGTGAGATCAGGATAGGTTGGATGGAGCCTCCAACTATGTGATTTGGAAGGCGAGGATTTCCTTCCTTTTGGATCAATATGATCTCAAATCATATATCGATAATGTGGTAGTTGTCCCCACGAATGATGATTAGTTGAAGTTGTACAAGAAGGAGATGGCGAAGGAAAAGAGATTGATCCTTGATGGAGTTCGCGATCATGTGGTGTCACACATAGTAGGATAGAAAACGACCAAAGGGATGTGGGGCATTCTTTCCACGCTATACTAGGGATCTTCTGAGCAGTGGAATATGTGCTTGAAGGAGAAGCAAAGATGCACGAGGATGCAAAAAGGGGAGTGCATAAACCTTTTCCTCACCAGGATTCAGGAGATCCAAGATGAGCTTGCAGTTGTTGGGGCAACGCCTCAACCCACAAAGCTGGTATGAGTAGCCCTCAACAGTGTCTCTGAAGAGTGGGAGGTTTTCATCCAAAGTATTTTGGGCAAAGAAACCTTGCCAAGATGGAACAGGATGTGGGCAGACTTGCAGCAAGAGGAGCTGAGGCGGGATCTGATGAAGAGCACCATCAATGACAACAACAGTAGTGAATCAAAGCAGGTGAGGGAAGAGGAGAATGTGGCCCTCGCATCAAAAGGTCCTAGCCAGGGATAGGGGGAGCAGCATAGAAAGAAGGACATGTTGCAGGTCAAGAGCTTCAGGTGTGGCAAGCTAGGCCACTACAACATCCAGTGTCCTCTCAGGAAGAATGACAAGGAGGAGAAGCACGACCAGAAGGAAGCTTATGTTGAGATTGTAGGTTGTCCTCCAGTTTGGAGGAATATTTCGCCATGTTTGCAAACATCCCTCCAGGAGTGAGGTGGGGTGACTTGGTTCTTATTAATGATATTAAAAAATGCAATGCATTTAAGGCATATAAACAAAGAAAAATAAGAAAAATGAATAGAAGATGAAATAAAAGAAATTGGAACAATGAAGAAGGCTCAATGACGAATTAAAAAAATATTAAAAAAAAATAAAAAAATTGGCTCACTTTTATATCATCAATAAGAGTAAACTCCTTACTTTTACAAAAAGTAAACCCAAAAATGGTTTAGTACCCTTGTTCAACAAGGAAAGGTAGACAGTCAAGTTCCGAAGGATGGTACAAGGGTAGTAAAAAGGTAGGCACCACTTTATAGGAGGTGTATCCATATTTATCTGAGAGAGCGACAGAGAAATCCAATTTCTCCAGATCGAGGTATTCTAGAGGCAAAGAGAGAAGCCAATATTTTCTTGCAGAGAAGATCTCTAGCTGGATGCAATTATTTTGCAGCAGTTTGCTAGAGAAAAATAACATCGGGTGGAAGAAAGAGCACACACTAAGGGAAAAGTTTCCTTAGGGAACTTCTAGTCTCAGAAGTTTGATTTTCCTTGCATATCCGTAGTAGTTGTGAGCAGAGTCTCTCACTCCAGAAGGGAGTGAAAATAACCTATCAACAACTAAGCAGAAGGGAAGAGGAGATATTTTGGCTTTTTTTGTTGAGATGGACACAACTGGGCTGTGAGATTAGGATAGGTTGGATGGAGCCTCCAACTATGTGTTTTGGAAGGCAAGGATTTCTTGCCTTCAAGATCAGTATGATCTCAAATCATATATCGATAACATGGTAGTTGTCCCCACGAATGATGATCAGTTGAAGTTGTACAAGAAGGAGATGGCAAAGGAAAAGAGATTGATCCTTGATGGAGTTCGCGATCATGTGGTGTCACACATAGTGGGATAGACAATGACCAAAGGGATGTGGGGCATTCTTTCCATGCTATACCAGGGATCTTCGAGCAGTGGAATATGTGCTTGAAGGAGAAGCAAAGATGCACGAGGACACAGAAAGGGGAGCGCATAAACCTTTTCCTCACCAGGATTCAGGAGATCCGAGATGACCTTGCAGTTGTTGGGGCAACGCCTCAACCCACAAAGCTAGTATGAGTAGCCCTCAACAGTGTCTCTGAAGAGTGGGAGGTTTTCGTCCAAAGTATTTTGGGCAGAGAAACCTTGCCAAGATGGAACAGGATGTGGGCAGACTTGCAGCAGAAGGAGCTGAGGCGAGATCTGATGAAGAGCACCATAAACGACAAGAACAGTAGTGAATCGAAGCAGACGAGGGAAGAGGAGAATGTGGCCCTTGCATCAAAATGTCCTAGCCAAGGATAGGGGGAGTAGCATAGAAAGAAGGACATGTCGCAAGTTAAGTGTTTCAGGTGTGGCGAGCTAGGCCACTACAACACCCAATGTCTACTTAGGAAGAAGGACAAGGAGGAGAAGCACGACCAGAAGGAAGCTTATGCTGAGATCGATAGGTTGTCCTCCACATTGGAGGAATATTTCACCATGTTTGCAAACATCCCTCCAGGAGTGAGGTGGGGTGACTTGGTTTTTTAGCCCCTGGTATCAAAGTGCTATAGATGGGTAGGATTCTTGAGGAGGTCCACCTTTTGAATCAATTCCTTTGTTAGGTCCCTATATCACTAGTATAGCCCCTTATTATTGTTAGTGTAAACCCCTTATTGTTATTATTGTACCCTTGTAACCCCCATTTTGTTATTATTGTGCCCTTAAATTATTATTGTTAGGTCGGCTAGGATTACATTGTGGCCCACTAGGATTACATTATGGCCACATGGACTCCTATATATAAAAAGGAGGTTTTGTAAATTGTATCATCCAAGAATTGTTCATTTATGTAATGTATTGGAGGTTTCCCCCTCGAAGTGGCTTATTTCTAAGGCATTCATATCTCTTTTCTTCTATTTTTGGAGCTGGTTACACAACATTTGGTATCAGAGCTTTGGATTCTAGGGTTTCGCTGCTCCAAACAGGTCATCGTGGCATTTTCGCTATAACTTTTTTTCTACGAAGTTTCAGAAGCTGAAATTTTTAGGGTACGAAGCCGAAATCCTGAGGAAGATTGCCTAAAAATTTCAGAGCTTGGTTCACAATATTTTTGGAGATATCATCTGTGGAAGTTAGGTCTTTTTTCAGGCTCCTAAACAGGTCATCGTGGCATTTTCGCTATAACTTTTTTTCTACGAAGGTTCAGAATCTGAAATTCATATGGTGCGAAGCTAAAATCCTGAGGAAATTCTTCAAAAAATTTCAGAGCTTGGTTCGCAATATTTTTGGAAATATGATCTGTGGAAGGTAGTGCTTTTTCAAGCTCCTGAATTTCATCTCAAAGAGGTGATCGTGGGAAAATTTCAATAACTCTCTCTCTGGGGATCGGATTGGAGTGCCGTAAAAAGTGGTCGCAAGTACACAGACTGTAGTTTCTTGGCTATCAATTTCAGAGACAAAGGACAAAACAGTGACACGTGGCAAGTTGTACAAGTTCGCTCTACTGAACCAGTCCAGAATTAGGTCATTGTGGGAGATTGGACACAACTTTGTCTTGGAGCATCAAAATCAAGTCAGACCTGTGGCATTTGAAAGAAGCTTCAGAGGGCTACTACAGGGCTGAATTTCAAATATCGAAGATTTTCAAGCACAGAGATAATACAATTTCAATATCGAGCTCCTCAAAGCTAGTAAAAGGTGTGTATTTTTTTTTCCGAATTGCATAAGTCTTGTTTGAAGAATCAAGTTGAATTGATTGCAAGGGCCTATTGTAGAATAGATATCAATATTGGAGTCTAAAATGGCCCCTAAAAATAATTCAACACCCATCAAGCCTTTAGAAGGCTCTACTATGACTCATGAAGATGAAGAATGGCAACATGACATATCAAAATTACAAGAGCAAGTGCAACAAATTTCGCTCTCGCAAAGAACAACAAAAATGAAATGGAAGTTTTGAAGAAAGGCGTGGAAACTAAGATGGATGGTTTGAAGAAAGGCGTGGAAGCTAAGATGAATGGTTTGGAAGCTAAGATGGATGGCATGGAAGTCGGCATGGAAGCTAAGATGGATGACATGAAGAATGATCTAAAAGCATACATGGAAGACTTGATGACAAGCTTAAAACCAGAAATGATTCCTAATGGCGGAAATATAGGAGAAGAACCTCATGATGAGAACAAAATAAATGTTAATCGTGATTTCATAAACTCGAATGTTGGTGGGAAGAACCACCATATTCCAAAAATGGATATGAGGAAGTTTGATGGAAAGGATCCTGTAACATGGATACTACGGATGGAGCAATATTTTGATCTCCATAATGTGCAAAACACACAAAAGGTACGCATTGCAACTTTACATTTAGAACAAAATACATTTGTATGGTATCGATGGCTTTGATCCCGTAAAAAAATTGTCACTTGGTCAATTTTTACGGAGGAAATGATAGCACATTATGAGGATACAAAGAGCAACACCTTCTTTAGCCAATTGATAAATCTCAAACAAAAGGGTTAGTGGGGGAGCACATTGAGGACTTCCAAAAATTGAATATAAGGGTAACTGATATTCGAGAGGAACACAGGATTGATCTCTTCATAGGCACTTTAAAGGATAACATCCAACATGAAGATCGCGTTTTGTAACCTGATTCACTGGAGAAGGCATTCAGGTTGGCAAGAAAATTTGAATGTAAAATTATGGCGACAAGGAAGCCTACCACTCAATTTTATAAAGAAGGAAGTGTTGCTATGCCTAGATTTCCACAACCTACAAGGTTGACACCACAACAATTGGAAGAAAAAAGAGCAAAAGGGCTTTGCTACGGTTGTGATAGCAAATACACTAAAGGTCATAAGTGTGCTGAGAAGAAATTATTTTACATAGATTGTGAAGAGGAAGAAGAAAATGAACAAGAAGAGGATATACACCAGGAACCAGCCCTAGAAGAGGAAGAAATGAATCCGACCATATCGTGTAATGCACTGGCAGGAATTACCACTCCTCAAACTCTCGAGATAGAAGGACAAATCAAGAAGAAAAAGGTAATAGTGTTGATTGATTCAGGTAGCACCCATAATTTTATTCATTGTAAGGTAGCCAAGGAATTAAATTGTTTCCTATACCCAACACCGGAATGTCAAGTGATGGTTGCAAATGGAGGAACTATAAATTGCTCTGGAAAATGCCATAATATCAAGCTAACCATGGGGGAATATGTATTGACTAGTCCAATGCTTTCCATTCCTATGGGAGGTGCTGATGTTGTACTAGGAGTACAATGGTTACAATCTTTGGGGACGGTAGCTTTTAATTTTCCAGAACTTTTCTTGAAATTTTTTTCAGAAGGAAAGGAAGTCGAATTACGGGGTATTGAAGGGAAGCCAGGAAGGATAATAAGCTCTAATGTCATGACAAAGCTTCTAAAGAAAGAACAACGAGGCGTAATTGCACAATTATGCTCACTAGAAGTTCCGACATCAAAATCATCTATTTCTGTAGATCTCCAACAAATCTTGGACAATCATTCCAAGGTGTTTGAAACTCCCAAAGGACTCCCACCTATTCGTGATCATGATCATGCTATTCATTTGATTTGAGGAAGTGTTCCTCCAAACATCGGGCCTTATAGATATCCTTACTTCCAAAAGAGCGAAATTGAACGTATGATTGCAGAAATGTTAGAGGCGGGTATAATTCAACCTAGTCAAAGTTCTTTCTCTGCTCCTGTAGTATTGGTACACAAGAAGGATGGATCATGGCGCATGTGTCCGGATTATAGGGAGCTCAATAAGCTCACCATTAAAGATAAATTTCCCATTCTGTGATTGATGAATTATTGGATGAATTACATGGAGCAATTTATTTTACCAAGTTGGATCTTCGTTCAGGATATCATCAAATTAGAATGAAGACTGAAGATATTCCAAAAACAACATTTCGAACTCATGAGGGTCATTATGAATTTTTGGTCATGCCTTTTGGCCTTACCGATGCACCTTCTACATTTCAAGGGTTGATGAATTCCATTTTCAAACCCTTCCTTAGAAAATTTGTGCTAGTATTTTTTGATGATATACTAATCTACAACAGGTCTTGGAAGGATCATGTTCAACATGTTGACAGGGTGCTCAAACTATTGCAGGAGAAACAATTATATGAAAAAACATCCAAATGTTTCTTTGGAGTACAAGAGGTGAAATATCTGGGTCATATTGTATCTCACGAGGGTGTTAAGGTAGACCCTAACAAAATTAAAGCCATTAAGGAATGGAAAGTTCCCACAACCATAAAGCAGTTGCGAGGATTTCTCGGGTTAACAGGGTATTATCGCAAGTTTGTTAAGGATTATGGGAGAATAGCAGCACCTCTAACAACATTATTGAAGAAAGATGCATTTTCATGGACTCCTGAAGCAACTAAGGCCTTTGAACGTCTTAAAGAGGCAATGTGCCTAGCACCGATCTTAGCTACACCAGACTTCACAAAAACCTTTATTGTGGAATGTGATGCCTCAGGAAATGGAATTGGTGCAGTTTTAATGCAGGAAGGAAGAGCCATTGCTTTTGAAAGTCGTCCAATCAAAGGAAAGTATTTACAGAAACCTATTTATGAGAAGGAAATGTTAGCAATACTGCATGCACTAAAGAAATGGAGAACTTACCTAATGGGAAGACACTTCAAGTTAAAAACTGATCATGATAGTCTTAAACACTTTTTGGAACAAAGACTATCTTCAGAAGAGCAGCAAAAATGGGTCACAAAGATGTTGGGTTATGACTTTGAAATAATCTACAAAAAAGGAAAGCTTAATGTTGTTGCAGATGCACTCTCAAGAAAGAATGAAGAGGAGGAAGCATTTCTTTGTGCCATTTCTATTATCCAACCAGATTGGATAACCGAAGCAAGAGATGAATGGAAGAAGGACAAAGATGTATGGACACTCATTCAAAAGTTGCAGCAAGATCCTAATACATCTAATACATTTAGTTGGAAAAATGATTCCTTATGGTACAAAAATCGCTTATATCTTTGTAAGAATTCCCAACTAAACAAAAGATTCTTATGGAATTGCACAGTTCTCCTTTAGGAGGACACTCGGGATTTTTAAAAACTTACCACAGGGTGAAGAAAGAATTTTTTTGGGATGGCCTTAAATCTGATATTCAAAAGTTTGTGGCGGAATGTTTGGTTTGCCAGCAGAATAAAGTGGAAACAATTAAGACCCCGGGACTTCTACAACCTTTATCCATTCCAAGTCAACGTTGGGAGGAGATTTCAATGGATTTTATCACGGGTTTACCTAAGTCCGAAGGAAAGAGTGTCATCATGGTGGTAGTTGATAGACTTACCAAGTATGCACACTTTTGTGCATTATCTCATCCATTTAAAGCAAGTTGTAATATCCCCAAAGGGAAATAACCAGTAATACACAGAAATATGCCAGACAGATATATAAAACAAAATGCTGGAACCAGATAATGGAACAAGTACACATAGAATACCAGAATACTAAGCCATTTTATTAATCTGAGAACACATAGATAGGAGTACAAGATAATCAGAATGAGTGCACCTATCCTTGCCCTAGGCAAGTGGAGACCCTCTCAGACAAACAATGGCTGCAAATAAGGACAGCGTCCTAGCTGGCTGAAGAAGAGATGCTGCTGGAATGCAATGGAACTACAAACTGAAGACTAGAAGATGGCTGATCTCAATCCTCCAAACCCCCACCAATAGAAACGTTGTCTCTGCTAGTGACAGCGCAGAAGACAGATGAAATACTGACCACAGAACCTCCAGATGGCAAGATCAACTCCTCCAGGCTGAAACCACTGAAAACGCTATCAAATCTCACTCACCAGACTCTACTCATCAGATCAGCATCCTCCCTGTCTGGATCTGCGTTCTCTCTCCCTCAGATCTGCTAGATCTGAATCCTCCTTTCCAGATCTGTGTCCTATCACTCCAGATCTGCGTCCTCTAAGGCCAAATCTGCTGCTATCTCTTCAGATCTAGGCTGGATCTGACAATATCTCCTCAGATCTGAATCATCCAAGGCTGGATCTGATGCTATCTCTCCAGATCTGTACTCTCCAAGGCTGGATCTGCCAATATCTCCTCAGATCTGAATCCTCCAAGGCTGGATCTAATGCTACTCCTTCAGATCTGCACTCTCCAAGGCTAGATCTCTCAGATCTGCGTCCTCCAAGACTGATTCTGCCAATGCCTTCCCAGATCTGCGTCCTCTCTGCTTTGGCTAACTGGATCTGCGTCCTTCCTTCTGCTTGACCAGCGTCCTCCCTCCTGGATCTGCGCTGTCTCAAGAAGGGCTTCCTTCTCTCCAAATCTCCACCAAGAAACTGCTGCTGACTACCACTGAAACTGAAGGATGTTATTCAGAAAATTACCTTACTAGGGCAGGCACTCGAAGTCCCCCGAAGCTAAGGGTGAAACCAGAAATAACCTTACCAGGGCAGGCACTCGAAGTTCCCCGAGGCTAAGGGTGAGATCTCCGACCGGAGACACTCGGTTGCACTAAACAGTGCTGCAGACCGACTAAACAACCGGCGTGCTGAAGCAGACAGAAGTCTAGCTCTCAATATCAATATCAAATCAAGCATACCAAATGAAGTGGAAACCCCTCCTTTTATAATGCTAAACTCCCTCCAAAACCTTAACTGCGTCCTTCACCTTGCAATTACCCTTGGGTCAGCGTGAGGCCTCCCCTCATATACGTGTGGACCCCCAAGGCCCCCTCTTTAAGTTACAACGTCAATCAACTAGGAAAGCACTTTATTTTATAAAGTGAGATGACTAAAGTGAGGTGACCCCTCTTATTTCTCACTTTATTTATTATTTCTAGCTAAAGCGGCAAATTTAAATAAAACGAAATATTCCAATTAGCAATGCTAATTAGGAATATTACAGTCTCCCCCGGCAAAACGTTGCTTGTCCTCAAGCAACTGAAGTGATGGATGCTGTAAAATCTGCTCGCTCTCCCAAGTGGCATCCTCATCCGACCAAAATGGCTTGTCCTCAAGCAACGCTTGAACAAGCCTACTCTCTAGCTGATGCTCCCCACTAGTACTGCAAAATGTGCCTGGGTCCCACTGAAACCTCTCTGTCTCCTGCATCACCCTGATACGAAGGGATATCTCGATGCCAGGATCCCAAACTGGCCTCTCATGGTACCAGCCAATCAATAGTCCTCCCGGATCCCATCGCCACTGTGGCCAATAATAGCCCAAGTCTCATGGCTCGGACTGCTCACTGCCTCTGGCTATGACTAAAGACCATGACTGCTGCTGCTCTGCATCTATGAATGTGTAAGTTGGCCCATCAACGGTGAACCAACTCATCACCTCTCTCCGATCGAGGCATGGAGTCGGAAATATAATGAGGAATATCTCCCTCCTGTGGATCCTCCATCTCCCAGCAATCATCCAGACAAAATGAGCCACCTCCCAACAAGGCAACTCCTGAAAATCTCCTTCCACCTCAAGCTCTGGTAATGAAGGGGGGACGAAAATCCGACCTTGGCAAGCATCATAGCTTACCCCATGCTGTCCTTCTCTCCACTTATGATAAGTGTAGAGTGTATGCTGATCCTGGGCTGCACAACCATTGCCCTCCAGTGGCAAAGTGAAGAAAAATCCTCCAATGAAAGTTCCTCCAACAATGAAGAACAAGCTGGCCCAAAACAATCCATCCATGAAGAATAGGACATGGTCATCATGGATCATTCTAATGAGATGTTTGCTGAAGGTTTTACATGATGATACATGATTCCAACAATCTCTCACAAGGATATAATGCAGTCTCATCCACTGCAACTCCAAAAAATTACATGGCAAGCAAGGTACAAGATCCATCACATCTACTAATGGATAGTAAATGGCTGAATATGACAACAACATAAGACCAAACACTTGCCCATGGTTGTACAATGGATGAATATCACTCTCATGGCCCACCTCAAAAGAGAGCACATATGTAGTAGTGGCGGCCATGCCTCCTCTCATGCTCCTATTAGAACATGTAGTGCAGAAAATACTCAAAGGCACATTCAGCTCATGTGTCTCTCTCATAATCAAGCCTCCCATACAAATCTGATCTATATCAGCAAATGAAGACATGATCAGTAGCAAAATGAAGGAAATGCTGACGGTCTCATGTGGTGCAAGAAGGTACCAACAGCTTCCCAAACAAGTACAGCGCAGTTTTACAAGTTGTTGCTTGATGAAAGTACATGGAAAAATGTTTCTTGTTACATAGTTAATCATGCATGTCTTTATATGATACATGCTATAGTGCAGAAAATGAACATACATGTGATGATAAAACATTTGCCCAAGGCCACAAAAGAGATGGCTGCCTCCATCATGTAGATTGGCCCAATACAACTCATGGAGCAATGTGACAAACTTGCCCTCTTGTGAAGCAATGCACTGCATAGGAATGGCAAGAGTGTGCAAATCAATGAATGTATAGACAAAACCCTCACCATATGCTGGAAGTAAGATGGTACATGGATCCATAAATGAGTCCTCCATAGTGTTTTGGCATGCTATGAAGAAGAATGAACCATGTGCTGCAAAAAGATAATCCTCCTCATGCTTGGAAACCCAAGTCAAGAGGAATATGCCATAGATGTCTCCATCATCATTACCTCCTCTTTGTGCAACAAATATGAAGTGATCCTGGGACCTATGGGTTATAGATCCACCATATCTCTGCTGCGCACACTTCATCCATAATGTTCTGCTCCAAGGTGACAACGCTGTGAGCTCATGCAAATGAGCTCCTGTCAATACAAGACTCTGTTCTTTGACATGCTCCTTGTCAAAGACTCCTCTAATAATGCTGCAACAAATATGGAATACCTCCCAA
>CM076578.1:1675144639-1675315533 GCA_034641835.2 Pinus albicaulis
GTGAAGACATGATCTCATGTACTAGATTGGCCTCATACCAGCTGATCTGACCTCCCTTGTGCCTCTTCTGCTAAGTAGTGTCAAAATCCATAGCAAACCATAGCTCAATGGGAAGGGGAATTAGGGTTTAGTGTAGGGAAAAACAAGGGATTTGGGAAGTTTTTAGGAATGATGGGAGAAGGGTTTAAGGGTCTCCTAAATTTTTGGGAAAATTTAGTGGGATAGGGATAGATGTTGAGTATGGAGAAGTGAAATTTTAGAGAATGATTGAGGGTGAGGGGTACAAAAGGTGAAAACATAGTCCTTGCATAGGAAATGTAGTCTAGGCTAGGGTTTGTGGTAAAATAGTGAAAATAAGTGATAGGGGTGAGAGGAATTGTTAAGGGTAGTATATGGAAGGTGGGGGAAGGTATAAGGGCTTTCAAATTAGGGCTTTACTCAGCAATTTTGTCAAAGGGATTATGAAACCAAGGAAAATGCTAAAAAATCCTAGAAGAGGAAATTGATATTTCCAAGCATGAAATCAAGTCAAGAGAGGTAATTTTGGGACCCATTTACTTGTATCTAATAAAATAGAACTTGCTTGTTGATGTAGAAACCACTCGAATGAATTTTTTCTTCCTTGACGAAAGTCCAGCACACTCTAGCAAAAGTGCATCGCTGCAAGTGAAAAACACAACACAAAAGGTAAATGGGCACTTTGATGGCCACAAATGATTTCTCTGAGGGTGGAAATGGTCTTTCTTGGTGGAGTGATGTCCCTTGAAGTTGGAATGAGAAAATTAGATGCTCTTTTGGTCTTTTATAGCTTGGAAATCGATTTTCTCTTTAGTGGTGTAGTGACCCCACCATGTCCTTTCACTTTTTGATTTGCATTGATAGTGAACTGCAGCCTTAGATCCTTTTTATCCATATTACATCACGATAGAGATAAAAACACACTTTTGAAACCTTGATTGAAAAATTTTCACTATCACTACTCTTTTCAATGCTGAGTTTAATGGTGAAATGACCTAGTTTTATGATTTTGACCCTAAGACCTAATGATGACATTATATGAAATGATGAGTAGAATGATGGCCATGGTGATGTGACTAAGATGGTGATGAAGACATTTTAGTGATGAATCTTCAAAATGAGTGATGGCATGACGAAAACATGGACTGAAAGGAGTAGTAACATAGCTAGACACAGTAACTAATGAGTAAATTTTTATTTTAAATCCTATTGAAACCATAAAAAATTGCAGTAGGACCCTATCAAAAACCTTGTAAGAGCACATTTGATCAGTGGTGACTCGCAACACTGACAGACGCTAACAAGACCAATTGCATTCTAGTAAAGAAGAAGATATTTATGGAAGGGATAAAAGAGTAAATGATCCTATTAAATTGGTTGTACTATAATGAGGCCATAATTTTTCTCTGAAAACAATAGAAATTCCTGCAAGATTTTGTGCAATTCCAGCACATTATTTTTGAAATCTCAATTACAGTTGTTAAGCTTCAGGATTTTGGGTGCCCAAGGTGTCTTGATGGTGTTGGGTATGTGTTATATTCTCCAAATTCGACATGAATGATATTGGTGCTGCAAACTATATTTTGGGCATGGAAATTAAGAAAGATCAGGTAAAGAGGAAGCTCTGGTTAAACTAGAGGAAGTATGTCGAGACTATATTGCAAAGGTTCAATATGCAGGATAGTAAATCGGTGAATGTTCCTATTCCTGTAGCTGTAAAGCTGTCTATTGAATAGTGTCCCAAGACACAAGAAGAAGAGGAGGATATGTCCCATGTTCCATATGCAAGTGCAGTGGGTAGCCAGATGTATGAAATGGTCTATACTAGACCAGACATTGCACATGCAGTGGGAGTATTGAGCAGGTTTGTGTCAAACCCATGGAAGGAGCATTGGAGAGCAATGAAGCGGGTTTTCAGATATTTGTGTGGCACTAGTGATTATGGCTTGTGCTACTAGGAAAGACCAGGATTGGAAAGAGTGTTGCACATTTGTGGTTTTTTTGATGCAGACTGGGCTGGAGATCTGGACCAAAGAATATCTACAAGTGGGTATGCGTTTTTCCTATTTGGAGGTGCAGTCAGTTGGATGAGTAAAAAACAGTTTGTAGTGCCTCTTTCAACTACAGAGGCAGAACACATGCCTTCCACTCATGCAAGCAAGGATAGACTGTGATAGCCAAAGTGTTATTTTATTGGCTAAAAACCCTGCTTCATATTCAAAGACAAAGCACATTGATGTTCAATATCACTTTGTGAGAGATATGGTTGAGGATAAAAGTGTGTTGCTGGTAAAGGTGGACACTTTGAAGAATGTTGCAGATGCATTGACGAAGTCTGTGAACACTCAGAAGTTCTCTTGGAGTAGAGAAACAATGGGTTTTGCAGAGCTGGACTGATTATTAAGCTCTCTTGTGGCCCCCTTGCGGAAAGAAAACAACAAGTGGGAGAATGTTGGGTATGTGTTATATTCTTTCCACGATTAGTCCCACAAGAATGTTGGGGAATTTTTTTTTGGTGTGCGGACCCACACATGGTTTTGTGCATGTGTTTGCACATGGTTTTGGGAGATGATGGTTTTTGGCCCCTGGTATTTTGTAGATCCGGTCAAGGGAACTACAATTATGTTCTAATCCAGGGTTAATAGATTGGGATTTATGTATGCTTCTACATGTATATATATGTGTTGTAACACTGAAGGAATATAATGAAAAATCAAGCTAGTCATCCCAATTTGGGATCCAGGGGAAAAACTCTGTGTATATCTGTTTTATGCTTTATGCTCTCGCTATTATTTATTTTCTATTTTAAGATTCGTTTGTAGATAATTTTTGTACAAGGTTAAAACCTACAGATGGTGCTAAATCCATTTCCACTATCAAAAAACGATTCAAATACTCCAAGGATTAGATTTTTTGAATTTTTTTGGCCACAACAATTTCATTGTCCAAACTAAATTGTACCCTTAGTAAACACTGTAATTAAATACTTAAATTTCTGTTTTTAAACAGCTTCTTATTAAAATCAGCATAATTTAGGAAAATTATATATATAAATAATTTAATATTTTTTAATATTTTAAATTTTTATATGAAAAAAAAACAATTTATTATTGAAATTAAATTATAATCTTTCTTTGGAATTGACTTGCTAAAACAGAAAATCAATGATTGAACTTGTTGGACTGGTTATAGTAAATGCAAATTTATTTCAGTAAATCCAAATCATATGGGACACATCATGGCTGATTTTATTGTTTATGTATGGTTTGCTTTGTTATTTATATAGTAGAATTATTGAAATTAAAATATAATCTTTCCTGTCAAATTGACCTGCGAAAACAGAAAAATCAATGATCGTCAAATGCAAAAGTTATTTCAGTAAATCCAAAACATTCAGACAATGGTTTGGGATACATAATGGCTGATTTTATTGTTTATATACGGTTTGCTTTGTTATTTATATATTGGAGAGTATAAATTCAGTTATGGGAAGCATACTTCAAAGTTAATAATTGAATTTGTTAATAAAATAGAAATTCCAATACCATTATTATGTCTTTTTAAATAAATAGATATATTTAAATTGTTTTTAAATAAATAAATAATATTTAGAAATGTGAAAAAGAACATTTATATGACCAATATTTTTTTATTAAGCGACATAATTTTCATCCTCAACTATTGGGTTAACAGTTAAATACCTAAACAATGAGATACGTAAACAATGGATTGACTTTGTCACTAGTGCAAACGATATTTTAATTGGACATTGGATCGTGGATTAGGTTCATTTGAAGGTCAGTCAAAATGGAATTCATGGCCATTGCCTTGTGGATTAGGGTCATGTGAAGGCCAGTCACCAGAGCCAATGGTTGATTTGATAACTAGAATTGAAGCTCAATTTAGTAGCATTTATTAGTTTTTATTTATTTGATCAAACTCAGGATTAAATTTTTCCCAGAGCCAATGGTTGATTTGATAACTAGGATTGAAGCTCAATTTAGTAGCATTTATTAGTTTTTATTTATTTGATCAAACTCAGTATTAAATTTTTCCCATGAGTAAATAGGCTGGACCGTGTAAGTTTGACAGAGATGATCCAGATTCAAAATCAACTATTAACTGTCCAAGTTTCTATAACTTATGTGTTCTTGTTCCTCTTAATATATATTCTTTCTTTCTCGTCCTCTATAGAGTAACTGATCTAATGCATTCGAATCAGATAAGCGACGGCTGCAGCTGGAGAAAATACGGGCAAAAGACGACAAGAAACAATCCACGTCCTAGATCTTATTATAAGTGCTCTGCAGCGCCCAGTTGCCCAGTTAAAAAACAGGTTCGATCTTATCTTGCTACTTTCATGAATGAAATCTGTCACTGAAACTAAATATATATATATCAACAATAAAATACATATAGATCTTCTTGCTGATTTAAATATGTTATTTGTTAAAATTCTGCCTGATTATGTCCAGGTTCAGAGATCCGCCGAAGACCCGACAATCGTGGTAACAACTTACGAAGGGGAGCATACTCATTCTCTGAGTCCTCTGGCTATGGCTGTCATGGACGCCGGCTTGTCCAACCAACTTATTGCCGAGGGACTGTATAGTCAAAACTTCTTAGTGGAAAACCATTTCATACCCATTTCGACTGCCAGAATATCGTCGTTTAGTCCGTTTCCAACAATCACTCTCCATCTCACAGAGAATCAGCTTGATCCAGCACAACAGGTCAAGCAGCCTCATCCAGGATTACAGCTACAGCCCTCACATTTAGTGGCAGGCAGTTTCCAACACTTGACTCCATTACCTACAGATATGGGCCATTTATTTGATCACTCAGCAATCATGGACTATGTGGCTTCAATAAAGGCAGATCCCAACTACACTTCAGCCCTGGCTGCAGCCATAGCTGACTCTATGCTCAAGTTAGGGGCTCCAACCCAGGAGATGCCCAAAATTCCTTCTGTGACACAATACACCGATGGCTCAACTCTGAAAGAATATTTTTAGTCTCATAACAGTATTCTCTGTACCTTGAAATTATTTTGTTGACACTGTCAAAACACCCAAGTCATCCGAAATCAGCAGCACATCAAAAATCACCAAAAATTCTATTGTGCACGCTATTCGCTGAAGTCATGGAGGAAGCTATGAACGATGCATGTAAAAGTCATTTCTGAATGCACAACATGTATTTTCTTTTCCTTATCTCAAAATATCGTATTCCATGAAAGTTATAGCTTTGACTCAAACAGTATAGCAGGTGAACAATAAGTCTATACGTTTCTTCATAATGTAACAGGTTCTATGATGATGTCCAAAATTTGTGTCTAAATATTGAGAAGATTTTTAGGGCACATATCAGACAATATATTGTGCACAGATATTGAGGTGCTCCATATATTGTTGTGGCCACATTCATGTACGATTGGCATTTTTATCGCAGTTGATTGATGCAGTTGGTAGTCGCCTATACTATTGTCGTGTCATTCATGAACTTGTTGTAAATATTTTGGATGCCTACTTGTGATCCTATAATGGTGTTGTAGGCCATGACAACAGTTGAGTGGTAATATATGGGAATGCTGTAAATGCTTTAGTTGGTTGGGGTTTTGCTTATAATCCTAATTTTATGCGGATTGCAAATTTAGTGTATCGAGACTGCTGATACCTTTGGATGCCAAAATTTGCAATGGACATGTATCCAGACTGTTCAACGATTTTGGTGCCAGAATCTGAAATGGACAGAAGCTCGGGCGTTATTTTATGCTGCGTGCTTTGGCAAGCATTAGTTCAAGAAAGTTTTGTAGTTGTGGACGTCCTCTTTGAACTCGGAGGTTGTTGGGTAGTTCATTGTGTGTGAATTTTTTATTTGTTAATGTATTGTTTCCGTAACGCTTTGCATAGTTACTAATTTGGCCTTCCAGGGTTAGGGTTGCGTTGGGCAAATGGTCATGGGGATTGTGTGTATTCTGTGTCACGTGTGCTGAATAGGTTTATATTATCCTTTGGTATGAAATTTGAGATGAGAAATGTATAACCTTTATCGATTGGCTTACGTGCGTGCACTTAGGTATGTTAGGATATGGTATGTTATGACGTTAGAGATTGGAAGGACCGTCATTGTTTCTTGGGATTGGCCATGCGATATCTATTAAATTATTAGAGCTGGCATAGCTAAGGATTTAGCTGAGTACAAAGATGAAATTTTGGAAGAGATAATGAATTTAGCATCTTAATAGCTCGGTGTGCTTTATGATGTGTTAATGTTCATGCGCATCACATGCAAGCATTAAAGTTAACTAAAAGTAACTAACATGCATGTACACTGATACTCCCTCTTAAGCATAACTTAGGTGAGTATGATGAAAGATGGATGAGTCCCAACTACAAGGTCATTTTGGATACACATGTACAATGCATGAAACGAGAAAGAGAGAAAGCCCACTAAAAACAACCACCCCCACCCAAAAAAAAAAAACATAATGCAAAACTAAAAGAAATGACATTTGCTAGGGAGTTGTGTCCTTAAACCCTAGATGATCCCACAGAAAATGAAACTTCTACTCACTCAAAGTCTTAGTGAAGATGTCGGCAGTTTACTCAGAACTCAGGAAGTACTACAGATCGATGAACTCATCATGAATCAATTCTCTGATGTAGTGTATGTATATCTCGATATGTTTGGTTCATTGTTATTGCACTAGATTTGTGAAAAACTTCAATGTACTCTGATTATTGCACCATAACAGTGAGATGATGGATAGTGATACCAAGCTCGAAAATGAAATGCTACAACCAAATGGCATAAATGGCGACATTGAATACTCCTCTCTAATCGGCCTCTATTGATGATAAAGTAATGGTAGCTTGCTTCTTGCTTGACCAACAAATAGGGCAAGATCCCAAAGTAAGTACATATAAGTTGGAAGTGGACTCCTCTACAAATGGATTTTGAAGAACAAGCCTCCTTTTTAGAACAGAGATATCAACTCTAATTTTTTGATCAACGACTGATTTTCCTTATCCATGGTTGCATGCCAATATGGATTCCTTGCAACTTCAACATGTGTTTGTCAATCAGATGCATGTACCATATATGCATGTATGGGTATGACTATCTCTACGGATGCACACATGTTCATGCATGGATTTAGGGATGAATTCATGGGTGCATGCATTTGCGTGCATGGTGTTATAGTTGCCTCCTTGGATACATGCATGGGAATGCATGGCTCTCAGGCTAAGAGTGCGTTTTGGGCATCATCAAATTGAGACCTCATTAGATATGCATCATCAACATCATCAATAGTAGAGGAATCAAATTCATCTTCTAAATATTCAAAATTAGTGTCTCGATTTGTAGCAAAGCCGTCATGTGCGACATTGTCTTAAGAACATTTGTCCATGTTGTTGAAGAATTCTTTACCAATTTCATGATTGTTATGATAAATTGAGCTCTCTCTCTCTCTCTCTAAATGTTGTTCTTCTATATCTTCTTCATCATCATATAATCCTTTCAATGTAGTCCAAATTTGATGTGGTGATTTAATATCTATGATATGATAAAGAATATCATGAGACACAATCTTACATAAGCCATGTTAGATCTATTAAGCCAATCAAACTTCTCATAATCTCACATTGGTTCTGTCTCCATTCCCATGATTATGTGGTATAAGCCTTTGATCCTAAAATGAATCAAAATAAATCGCTTCCATTCATAATAAGTGTGCAGAGCCTAGATGATCTGGACTTATGCACAAATGCAATAAAATACAGAAATAAACATAAACGCGGAGACGTAGCAGGAATAAAATTTCACTTTATTAATATCAGACACTGAAAAACGCTTACAAACAGAATGGAAAATAAACTAGCTCGGACAATGTTAGCATATTTTTGAGAAGAGATGTGGCAGCTACATGCCTCTTAACTGTGTTACAATGAGGCTCAAGGGCTTTTTTATTATTCAACAATAAAAGATAAACCTAAACAACCAAAACCCTAACCTGAGGAGATGTAACACCAAGCGTTTATGGACCCCGTTGGGGTTATTTGGGCAACCAACTTCCCGGGGTCGTAACTTGGTCATATTATGTTTGCTTGGTGCGTATGATACCTTGTTGAAAATATCTCTTAGAGGACTACAACTGCTAATGCGATTTTTTTGAAATAATCGGATTAATCATGCCCCAAAACGCCATTTAGGACCTCACAATGACTCTCAAAGTTTAGGACCCGAAAAAATGCTAAAAATAGTAAATAAGAAAATTGATGAAACCAACTAGGTGGAATAGGTGAGTGGCCACCAATATCCACCTGGATCATTCCTCCCCCCTTAGAAATAAATGGTCCCCATTGCGTTAAAATCCTCCATGAGGTGGGGATATTTCTGTTGAATCTGGTCCCTCATGAACCACTTTCCCTCGTGAAGGATTTGGCCTTCTTTGACAAATTGGTATAGCTGGATCCTCTGCTAGTGGGTGATCTCAATCTGTGTGTCCATGATCTGATTAGTTTTGGCTTGTTCCATGCACTCTAGGTTTAACTCTATTGGTGTGAGTTGTTCTTCCATGTTGGATGTGTCCAGTAGAGGTGGAAACTAAGGCTGAAGGCGGTCCACATTAAACACTAGATGAAAACCAAATAATGGTGGAATACTGAGCTCGAAGGAATTATCCCCTACATCCTTGGTGATGGTGTACGACCCATATCAAAGCGGGAGAATCTTGTGGTGGCATCCAACGAGGTGTTCCTTCTGCAAATGTACCCACACTTTGTCACCAACCTGGAAGTTGTGTGGCACCCAATGATGATCATGTCACTTCTTGTACTTAGCATTGGCTCTATATAATATGTCATGAACATATTGTCAGATGTGTTGAATGCACTCAATAAAGTTTTTTTCCTTGTTAGCTTCAGACTGGACATGAGCCGAATCCTGAGTAGCCACAAATGGCATGGCTATGTCAATGGGAGATAGTGGCTGGAGTCCCAAGCCCACCTGAAAGGAGCTATAGCCAGTTGAGCTATGGAGAGACCGATTATAGCTTTGTTGTACATATGGGGAGGCTAGCATCCCATGTGCGTGCATGCTTTGAGTTCTACATGCATGGAATGTGTACGATCATCTTGTTGACGACCTCTGTCTGTCCATCAATTTGGGGATGGAGAGTTGTGGACTTGGTGTCCATCGACTAGAGGCTGGACCAAAATGTATTGAGGAACTTGTTGTCGCGATCTGAGATGATAGACTGTGGGATCCCAAAGTGTACCCACACTCATTCAAACAAGAGTTTAGCAGTGGCTTCTATTGTGATATTCTTCTTGCAGGCCGTCATAATGGCCCTCTTCAAGAATCTGTCAATGACGACAAAAACACAGTCATTGCCATGCTTAGTAGAAGGAAGGCCCGACATCCAATCCATAGAGATGGATTCCCAAGGTCGACTAGGGGTAGGCAGCGGAGTATAGAGGTCTTGTTTCTTGATGGTCGGTTTAGCAATGGCGCAGGAAGTGTAGGATCTGATGTACTTCCTAATATCATGTCGAAGGTTCGGCCAATAGAAATAATTTTGCAGTACTACCACTATTTTCTCGACCCTAAAGTTCCCAGCGACCCGACTGTAGTTCGCTTCCCAAACCATCTTGGCACGCTCGCTTGATGGAATAGAAAGGTGTCCTAGATGATATAACAATGAATCCTGGAAGTGAAATTTTGGAATTTTCTTACCCTCCAAGAGCGTCTTGTATGTGTGGCCGAATTCTTAATTGATTTTGTAGATAAGCGGCCAATCGGAAGTCTTGTGCCCATGAGAGTTGAGCACAGTGTTTAGTGCCACGATCGGTGGTTGGTTGAGTTAGTCTACAACATTATTGGTGCTGCCCTTCTTGTACTTGATGTTCCAATGAAATTATTGTAGAAATGTGGATCACTTATGATGGCAATGGTTCTACAACTTCCCTTGTGTATGTATGAACTGCAGGGGTTGGTGGTCTATGTGGATGACTGTTTACTTACAAAAAATGTAATGCTTCCATTGTCGAAAGCCTACACAATGGAATACATCTCTTTTTCATAAGTGGGATACTTCAGATTGTGTCAGAGAGTGTCTCATTGTGATATTCCATTGGATGCCCCTGTTGAGTAAGAACTGCCCCAATAACATAGTCAGAGGCATTTATCTCGATCTCAAATGGTTGTTGCAAGTATGGTAATGTGAGCATTGGTGCATAGAAAAGGCGATGTTTCAACTCTATGAACACCTTCTGTTGAGATTCAAACCAAAATAATTTTGCTTTCACTCCTCCCTTGGTGACTTGACTCAAGGGCCAAGTGATATGAGAGAATCCCAATACGAACCTAGAGTAGAAAGTTCCAAGACCAAAAAGGTTGTGGAGCTTTGTTAGAGTGGTTGGGGCTGGCCAATATTGAATGGCTTGGATCTTGGCTGGATCCACATGCACCCCTCGCTCATTAGTAATGTATCCCAGATACTGAACCTGCGTCATGCGAAAAGTGCACTTCTCCAAATTAGCACACAACTTGTGTTACCGTAGTGTTTGGACAACCTTGCGATCGTAGTGGAGGTGATATTCTAAGTTTGGTCAAGATCGTATGTCATACAACTACACCAAAGAAATAACAAAATGACGCCCTTTTGTAATGATGCTTGATAAAATGGAAAACTAGAGTAACATACTTCTTAATATATGGAAAGAATACTATAAAATAATATGAGCATAAACTTGATTATAATACCCATATCCATAAAATCCATAAAGGTGCATGATTAAAATATCCATAAACTCCATAAGCATAAAGGTGCATACAATGTGTTATGAATCTCCATTTAAATACACATAAATGGACTTCAAGAGAACACTTTATTACTATTCAGCCCAAGGCAGTTTGACCATGCGTGAAGAGTGGGCAATCACACAGAAAATTAAAATGATGCACAATTCTCCCTTTACTGAAGAAATAAAATAAACTAAACCAGCTAGGGTGATTAGAGAAACCACCGAAGTTGGGTTTGCTTACTAGGGTGAGATTCTCAAATCTCACAGAAGGAAGCTTGAGGATTTCACCTGAAATCCTCTCTTGAAAACTCACCTGAGCCCTCAAAAATATCACAAAGAAAGATCCCAATTTGTTTTTCCATGAGTTGCTCTCATTCCTCCTCCTCTTTTTATAGATGGGCTACTTAGAAATACCATGGTTCAATACAAGAAATACCATGGGTCAATACCAACAACAAATACCATCGGTCAATACCATGGGAAAATACCATCAAGAAATACCATGGGTCAATACCATGGGAAAATACCACGGTAATTACCATGGATTGATTATATCCACTTTGACTGGATCAAGAAAGGGAATATTACAAATCCTCCCACCCAAAGATTGCTTGTCCTTAAGCAATCCACTTCTATCCACAATAGAAGCATTTGTACATTGATACCAGGATCCCATACAAACCGATCCTTCGATTCCTAGATCCCAAACAATCCTCCGAACAATCCTTCCCTCAATAGATTTACCTGGATCCCAATGCCACCTAAATCCTGGGACCTGTGGGTTATGGTACCATTTCAACCCTCCATCATTGTCTGCACCAAGTGGTTCAAGCTATAATTTTCCCTTGGCTATGGGTATCCTCCAAATAATCAACCCATCAATAGAATACCAACTCATAATCTCTCGCCAATCCATACTTGGGAAAGAATGAATATCTGCAAATCTACTATGTATGTTGTTCAATTCTCGATTACCCAACATGATGCAGTTGGAGAACTCTTCCCTTATCTTCCCAATGTATAAAGGTGGGTTGTTGGTAGTGTTGCAAGACTTATCTATATACTTCTGTAGAGGTTTGCTCTGGAATTCCAAATCGTACTCCTTTTTCTGCCTTATGAGGGATTTGAGTCGTTCTTCAACACTAGATAACTTGGTTTTTGATTCGACACATACCCTTATGAGTTCCTCAATTTTTCTGTTCTCCTATAAGGCAATGTCTTGGACTGTCTAGACTTTCTGCTTCAACAACATAAGATCTGTCTTGAAATGCTTGATCCCTTCTCGAAAGTCTTCTACTAGCAATTCTAGTGCCGTGCTGATTGTCTCTATATCTGTTTGCACCTAATGCCCAACGACCACATCTTCAACTTGAGCCTTTGACCAAATCTCTAGGAATGGTCCATTTTGCATATTATGTTTGTCAAGTTGCTCCTCGTGATCATACTCATCATGCTGGTTCACTATGGCTGGATCCTCACTCAAATCTCCCAAGTCTCTTTCACCTGTGGAGACCATCTGTTCATCCCTTTCAACTGTCGAACATAGATGCATTAGTGGAATTTTATCTATACTTGATTGTTCATATTCTTCATGAATATTCCCCTGGGGATCTACGAACTCCATTGTATAGGAATCAGCCTCATCAATGGCATTAGGTAGAATTTCCTCATGAACTTCCAAATGCTTGTCATCCTGTAAGCCTCCCTGAATAATGTCACGATGTTGTTCACCATCCTGAAGATCAATAGACCCATCTACAAAATATTCCCCATGATTTGAAGTAATCTCCTCTTGTTCTATCTGTGTTTCCTTCTTCTTATCACCTGGACAAGAATGTTTAAGGGCCCAAGGTCCCTTGTAGATAAAGCATAGTCCTCTCCTCCTTATTTCATTCTTGCTGCTAATTTTTTTCTTGCTTTGATTATAATTTTGGTCTATGAAGATATGGCTACTTAAAGGACCATATAACCTCACTAGTACATCAAGGATTTTCTGGCTGTTTTTCAAAATTCCTTCAAGACGATCCATCTTCTAAAGATTTAAAACACCCTTCTTCTTATTTTTTTTGGCTCCCAAATGCCTTCAAATATTTTCACAAATTTAACCCATAGACCTATAAATGATTTTCCCTTCACTTATTTCTCCCAATAAAATAATTTACTAAAAAATAAAAATCCAACTAGGGTGATAAATATCACTGAAGTGAGAAATGCTGGCTTGGGTGAAAAATAAATTTCACCAAAGTTCCTTGCATAAAACTCTCAGGCTGGCAGGCTGCACAACTCTGATACCACTGTAATATGCTTCAGTAAAGAAATAACACCCTTTTGTAATGATGCTTGATAAAATGACAAACTAGAGTAACATACTTCTTAATATATGGAAAGAATGCCATAAAATAATATGAGAATAAACTTGATTATAATACCCATATCCATAAAATCCATAAAGGTGCATGATTAAAATATCCATAAACTCCATAAGCATAAAGGTGCATATGATGTATTATGAATCTCCATTTAAATGCACATAAATGGACTTCAAGAGAACACTTTATTACTATTCAGCCCAAGGTAGTTTGACCATGCGTGAAGGGTGGGAAATCACACAGAAAATTAAAATGATGCACAATTCTCCCTTTACTGAAGAAATAAAATAAACTAAACCAACTAGGGTGATCAGAGAAACCACCGAAGTTGGGTTTGCTTACTAGGGTGAGATTCTCAAATCTCATCGAAGGAAGCTTGAGGATTTCACCTGAAATCCTCTCTTGAAAACTCGCCTGAGCCCTCAAAAATATCACAAAGAAAGATCCCAATTTGTTTTTCCATGAGTTGCTCTCATTCCTCCTCCTCTTTTTATAGACAGGCTACTTAGAAATACCATGGGTCAATAAAAGAAATACCATGGGTCAATACCAACAACAAATACCATGGGTCAATACCATCAAGAAATACCATGGGTCAATACCATGGGAAAATACCACGGTAAGTACCATGGATTGATTATATCCACTTTGACTGGCTCAAGAAAGGGAATATTACAAATATCTTCCTTGGTGAAGCCACCTGATGGTATACGACTGTAGGTGTGTTGTGGTCGATAGGTCGAGCTGCTTCACAACCTTTTCTAAAATGAGGTTCTTTTGGCTTCTGCTATTGACAATGAATTGCAGTGGAGAACCCTTCACCCACAACTGGGAATGGAATAGGCACTCCCTCTCCTCTATATCATTGGGTTATTCCTTCTAGATATTGGTGGTGGAAACGGTGATGCTAGGTTCTGCATCAATGCCTTTCTTCCCTTTGTCATTCCCCTTGTCTGGTTTTGACTCAGAAGCCTTCAGCTCAGCCACCAGTGATTGTTTGGCCCAACAATCACTTGTGTTGTGAGTGGAGCTTTCACGAAATTCACACCACTTCCTCTTGTCCTTCTTTAGATTTGTGGTGTTTTTCTTTGCTTGCTTCTTTGGTGGGTTGTCTTGAGTCCCCCTTCTTTGGATTTTCCCCTTGTTCTACAGTTTTGGGGCACCTTTACTTGGGTTCAGATTCGTGGATCCAAAGTCCCGCTTCTTCTGCTTAAATTTATGCTCAATCTTGGCGGCATATCGATATGTCATGTCAAGCGAGGTAATGTCGAGGAACTCCTTTTCCTCCTGAATGTATATGTGCAAAAAACTACGGTACTTGAGCGCCAAGTGTTTCTATGAATACTTAATACCCAAACTTGTGTGCAGGGTATGGAACAAATTCGTCAACTCATGCACGTCTTAATCCATTCGTTACTACAACGTGGTCCATTGGATTTACTTTTCCTCATAGCCCCCCATGGGGTAATATTGTTCCTTGATTCCATCTGGGAACGAATTCCAAGTGTGTGCGGCTGAAAAAAGTGAGGGTTCTTCCTCATCCCTTTGTTGACAGTAGGTTTCCCACCAATATTTGACATGGGGGCAGCTTTCAGAAGCGCAAAGGTAATATTTTCTAGATTGGAGAAATCATGGACTGAAAAATACCCTTCCAACAAATTCAGCCATGTATCTATGATGTATGCATCTATTTGGACCTCAAATATGAGAATGCAAAATTTTACTTGTACCTTAAAAGGAGTGGCGCCTCCAGAGTTGTTGTTGGATGAAGATGCGTTGTCGGTGGGTAGTCATTGGAGGATCTAGGGAAAGTTATCCATCATCGCGTTCCTTTGTTTCTCGAGGGCCTCCTCGAGCAATATTAGGGCTACCAAGAGCCCTCACTCCTTACACCCCGACCTCGTTGGGGAGATGCAAAGAAAGATAGAGAAAGAACATACTTCTTTGATACCACTGATCCAAACTTATGCAGAAACACAATAAAATACATAAATAAAAATAAACTTAGATATGCAGCAAAATTAGCACTTCACTTCATTAATATCAAATATTGAAAAATGTTTAGAGAGAGAATGGAAAGTAAACTAGCTCAGACGACGGTAGCTTATCTTTGAGAAGAGATGTGGTAGCTACATGCCTATGAACTGTGTTACAATGAGGCTCAAGGGAATTTTTATTGTTGAACAATAAGATAAAACTCTAAACAACCAAAACTTAATCCAAGGAGATGTAACACCAAGAGTTTATGGACCCCATTGGGATTAGTAGGGCAGGAAACTTCCTGTGGTTGTAACTTGGTCATATTATCTACGTTTGGCGCGTATCATACCTCATTGAAAATATATCTCCAAGGACTAGAACTACTAATGGAATTGGTCTCAAATCACTGAGACAATCATGCCCAAAAAACGTCGTTTAGGGCCTCAAAACTGCTCGGAAGTTAAGGACCTGAAAAATGCTAAAAATAGTAAATAAGAAAATTGATGACACTTACAAGGTGGAATAGCCGAGTGGCCATCAATATCCACCTGGATCACCAGATTGGAAGAAGCTAGGAATTCCATTATTTAACCAATTCAATTCTCCAACAGTTTTTGACACTTTCAATTTGTGGAAAATTATGACACTTTTAATCTCTCAGTAGTTTCCCATGCTTTGATCTTCAAACCTATAAACAATTGTTCATGCACCCTCTCCATGCCCCTCACAAATCTAATACCATGTTAAATTATTAGAGCCTGTACAAGTAAGGACCTAGCTGGAGTAATTGCATAAACTTATAATAATTAAGAAAATAAATTGAAAGAGAGAATAATTTTGATATCTCAATATTGATGAGAAAATAAACACATAAAGCAACTAAGTTAAGCTTAATTGCATGCAAGCACTAAGTCTAACTAAAGTTAAGTGTGTTTTATGATATATTAATGTACAAGTACACTACATGCAAGCACTAAAGCTAGCTAATGTGAATGTACACCAACATTATCAATGACATTTAATTGTGCCCTTGCAAGAAGTCATTGTCATTTAGTCTCAATCATTAAAAATATGTAAAGGGTCCTTCAAGTATCTTAGGGATCATTTTCGTTTTTTCAAAATCTCTTTTAGACCCATGAACATTGTTTGGCACTCCGAGGAATTTTCACAATTGCAGAATGAAAACACAATAATGTAAAAAATTGACTTCCTAAAAGAGGTTGTTTGTAGTTTCCACACTCGCCAATGTAGTCAAAGCAAACAGGGAAAGATGCATAGCATCAGTTCCTTCCTTTGTTTAGTCAAAATTTATCAATTGGGATGCTATTTGCTCTCGCTTTGTTATAGATTGCCAATAAAATAAGCAATGACTTTGAGGGGGATATATAGTTGGGAGCACCTCCCCGAATTGGCTAACCATAAGAACTACCAATCAATGCAATAACCATGATGGTGATCATCACCTTCAGCATCTTCATTTTCTCTTCTAAATTGTAGTGGGTAATGTAATGAGAATAAACAACATACTCGACTGTATGCTTATTTAGTGAAAAAAATAAAGAATGTTCTACCTTTCAAATATAAAAGGCTTATCCACATCTAATCGATAAAAGCTTCAGTATAACTAGCAAAAAAAAATTGTTACGAGGGACATTACTTAAATTCATACACCTACAATATCAAGTATCAGGATTATATTATTTGTGATGGCTTTTTGAAACCGGTAAGCCTATGATTCCCTACTAGTTGGTGGCATGTCCCGGTATTAAATGTTATAGGGATTTATGTTAACGAACTCAAAATTCGAGTCATACCTAAAAAAGATTCTATTTCTTAAAATTGCAGTTCTTGGTAACAGCATTATAAGTGGCATCCAATATCAAAGCATGATATCACCAATATAGAATTGTACCGAGGCTGTCATACTAATCGTTCAAGTATATGTTGTTTCAAGCCGTTTATATACAACCTAAATTTAGGATTGCTATAATTCTAATTTATGAAGTGTCAGTGATGCATGTCGAGCTAATACTAGCATATTTATTCTTAGTGTTTTATTTTATTATATAGATTCGAAGAAATTGAATCAATACAATTTACTGCTCAGATTGTGATTTTGTGTGGTTTCTTCTTCCTTCCATCTATCTATCAGATTGGTATCAAAGACAGAGGACTCAAAAATCCAAAGCATTATAAATTGCAGCTGCAATATGTTAAATCACTACCCAAAGGGAAAATTCACTAGTCATTATTTTTCGTTGGAGGAGCCATGAACATCCTCTGTTGAGAGCTGCCACAACTATCGCTATCAAAGCCAAAGTTGATAGGTAAGCAATTGCTCACTTCTAGTTTGTAGAGGTGTTGCCACGGGCAAACGAGGGGCTTCCATTGTAGGCTGCTAGCCGTCATCTATAGGTCAATTTATTCGCTAGCTATCATTGAGAGAAAAGCCTCCATCCACTTAGAATCACGGCTGGTCTATTGAGTGGAACCTCGATCCACAATTTTGAGTGTAGTGTTTATTTTTCAACAAAATGTTTGGGAGTTTTTTAGTTTTAGAGATTTTGTTTTCGGTGGATTTATTATTATTGGTATATTAAAATATAGAGTAAAATAAAAATTATATACATATCTATATATATATATATATAAACTATATTTAATAATGTGGTTGATATATGTGGATCAACAATATTTTTTTCCACCTTTTAGTCTTGAGCAAGAAGAAAATGGAACTCTGCAAGACTAAAATCAAATTTGTAGGGCATGAAATTGAGAATGGTCAAATTGCTCTTCAGCACCATGCACTGGAGTTTGCTGACAAGTTCCCTGATGTCATTATGGATAAAACCCAGTTGCAAAGATTTTTGGGTTGTTTAAATTATGTGAGAAATTTTTACCCATCATGCGCCCTTGACAGGTCTCTGTTGAACCAGAGACTCAGAAAGAATTCGTTTCTCCTGATCGAAAAGACACTCAAAGAAGATGAGAACAAAATCCAAGGTTCGCAATCTCCCTATCTTATATGTTGCTGATGATAATGCTTTTAAAATTGTTGAAACAGATGCAAGCAACATAGGTCAGGGACTCAATAGGTTTTGTTCAGCTCTATCTTTCTCTTCTAATTCTCTAAAAGACACAGATTTTCTCATAGGTGAATCCATTTTATATTTTTCAAAGAGAGACTGGTTTAAGTACTGACCTTTTTATGAACCAGGCGATACCGACTTATTGGCTCTGATACCAATTTCTAGCAGAGGCTTCTCAAAAGCTTGCTTTCTGTCCTCAACGGGCAGACTTGGCCTTGTTAAGTTTCTCTGAACACTGCTTTATGTGAACCCAACTGTGAACCCCTACACGAACCTACTGAAGCTTCACGCAACTGACGGCCTTTTCAACGGCATACCTCGCCTTTACACGGCTTGGGCGTCCCTCACTTGTTTCGCGAACCTCGAGCGAACTTATGGCGAACTTTCAAGCAATGCAAGTATCTTAACAGCTATATAAACTCAGAGTGACAGTACTCAAATGCGGAAATGATAAAGAATTTCTCTCTTTTATTAATAGCAGAATGCTTTACAGATTGATATGGATTCAAGCATCTGTATCAGAGATCGACTGTAATGGCTTTTACCAGACTTATGATACTCATAAAGAGCGATCGTTACCGGAGGCTTTCTGGCCAATTTACAGACTCTGTCTCAGAGCTTTACTTATGCACACAAAACACACAGACTGACTCGATCTAAAGAACTGGCCACTTTAGGTTCTGATCTATGCCGAGCACATAGACCCGCAGGCTTCTCAGTTCTCCTAAGGACTATGAGTCAAGGCTCCGTGATGCAAGTAGATCGCAGAGATTGCGCAGATGCAGAGCAGGGAGAAAAACTCGGACTCTCAAAACACAAAGACTCAAACTCCAAATGCCGATGGTTACAAATGAGCCTTACCCCTCCTTATATAGAATGGAGAGGGGGACAAACATCCCTGTAGACCATCCGATTTATGACACTTGGAAGGCGGATCATCGTTTTCGGGTAACCCTTGACGGGACATCCGCACGGAGATTCGATCCTTCCGAAACAAACATGTGATAGTGGGTGGATGTACACTGTGGATGCCTTTAAGTGCAAGGCCCACGAGGAAACAAAATCGTTTATTACAGTGGAGATGTTTTTCGGACAGATAAAAGCCTCCGAGAAAACTCTGTCACTATAGACCTGTGACTAGGTATCATTATTACACGGGGAAAACCTTTTTAGTGGGGCTCCCGAGGACCACTTGAACTGGTTGATGCCGCTGCTGCAGGAGGATCCAAGATCGTGATACCAGGATATCTCAATCCATAAAACTCATCGTCCCAAGCCTTTGTGTAGATTCGTCGGACGATCATGGGTTTATTAAGGACGATCTGGTGTTTGATATTAGTCATGACAAGCCATTGATAATGCATCTGCATGTAGGACTTCAAGATAGGATTCACCATTTTGTATTCTAGATTACCAATTTCTCCCACTTTCTGACATGGATAGTGGAAGCATTCCCCGGCTGGTCCTTCGATACAGTCTGTACAAAACCTACGACAGTAAGTTTCATAAAAATTTGGATCCATGCTATAAGGACTTACACCATAATGGTGCCACCGGTTAGACAACCAGGGTATAGCAGGTTCTCTCGAATTTATCCATGTAGGGGCAAACTTTAATTTTGTGTAATGGGTCTCATACCGTCCATCTTTATTTAGAAGATCCCACCACAGTCTTTGGTATCCTGCAAAATCATAAACAGTGTCAGGAAATAAAAGAGTTGGATTATTATCTGGCCATGTTTGAAATTTTCCATGCTAAAGATAACGTTTTGATTCCTCAGAATACAAAAAGTGTCCGAGCAAATAGATTTTTGATCTATCTCCGCCACCAGTACATATAACAGAGAGATCCCAAAAATCTTGTGAGAGTGATCGTTCAACTTCATGGGAGGCCATCATACTATGTGAATACATCATGTCATGTATCCACCGACTCCCTTTAGGATACACTCTCCTTTCAGGTACAAAGTGTTGGATATCATTGTGACTCTGAAGATTTGCGTCCAACACTTGAGTGTTTCGGAGCTGCCAAGTAGGCCTCCATTTTTCAGCATAAATGGGCTAGGGCTCATCATCTGAAATATATCTAAGTTGTTCTCTCTGATTTGCCTAATCCCATTCTGTGAGAATGACCATAACATGAATCTCTTCCTTTTCAGGGTCATTTTTCTGTTCTTGGTGCTGGAGATATTCTCTGCTCAGAAAGTCTGGAATACAATTTTCAGAACCTCTAATATGTTCAACCTTAAAATTAAAATATGCAAATAAGGCTTTCCATCTAGCAAACTTTGCATCTTCTGGGTTCTTTATTTCTTTAGTTAAAACCTTTTCCAGAGCTTTCGCATCAGTTCTAAGCAGAAAATATTTATTAGCCAAATGGATAGAGAACTTACTGATGCAATTCCAGGCTGCTTTTACCTCTTTCTCAATAGGAGCATAATTTAATTCTGCCTTGCTCCAAACTCCTGAAACAAACTGCACAACCTGTTCTTTTTCTTTCGGACTATCTTCCTTTGGCTTTTGCTTGAGGACACCTCCTCAACCTATGTTGCTTGCATCTGTTTCAACAATTTTAAAGGCATTATCATCAGCAACATATAAGATAGGGAGATTACGAACCTTGGATTTTATTTCCCTTACTGCTTGAGTATGCTTCTCTGTCCAAGGCTTCGGATTCTTCCTGAGTCTCTGGTTAAGCAGAGACCTGTCGAGGGCGCATGACGGATAGAAATTGCTCACATAGTTTAAACACCCCAAAAACCTTTGCAACTGAGTTTTATCCATAATAACATCAGGAAACTTGTCAGCAAACTCTAGTGCATGGTGTTGAAGAGCAATTTGACCATTTTCAATTTCATGCCCTAAAAATTTAATTTTAGTCTTGCAGAGTTCCATTTTCTTCTTGCTCAAGACTAAACCATTTCTCTGAACCAACTTCATAAATATCTTGAGGTGCCTGAAGTGGTCCTGTAAGTTCTTGGAAAAGATGAGCAGATCATCAATGTAGGCAAGCAACCATTCATCATAGGGTTTAAAGATGGAATCCATTACCTTATGGAATTTTGAGGGTGCGTGCTTTAGTCCAAAAGGCATTACATTCCACTCATAGTGTCCATGGGGAACACTAAATGCAGTGTTCCATCTATCACCTTCTGTAATGGCAACTTGCCAGAAGCCTGACTTTAAATCAAACTTAGAAAATATTTTGGCTCCTGAAATTATTCTCATCAGATCACCTTTATGGGGGATCGGATATGTTTCATCTGCTAAAACATTATTCAGAGGTTTGTAATTTATTACCAGTCTGGGAACTCCTCTGAGTTGCTCACTTTTTTTGTTGACATAGAACCCATAGCAGTTCCAAGGGCTGCTGGATTCTCTGATGAGCTTCTTCTGAAGAAGCTGTTCAATTTATTTCTGGCAAAGCTGTCTATGTTCAACAGACATAGAAATAGCTCTAGACTTACAAGGCTTGCCAGTATATCCTTCCTTGTAAGGTAGCTCAATTTTATGCTGCTTTCGGTGCTAAAAGGCATTGGGCTCTTCTGAGCAGCATGTTTCTTCAAATTCTCTCTGGATTTCAGAGATTCTTTTCAGGATAGCTGGAGAACTCAATTGTTCTTCAATTATTATTGTATTCTTATGATCCTTGAGTTCTTCTAGGCTCCTTACAGCTGTTTGAAGTTTTTCTTCTTTTGATTGCATGGCTTGAACCATGGGTGAAATTCTGGGTCTGGAGGTATATGGCAATTCAATCCTTTCTGCAGAAATGGTGATAAAATATCCTGCAGATTTGTCAGGAAATCTAAAAGACCCATGTGGTTCTACTGCTGCTAGAAAAATATTTCCCAAAATACAGTTTACTGGAATATCAGAAACTGCAAAGGAAAGATTTACACATTTTGAATCAAAACACACAGCAGCTTTGGCAACTTCAAACTTCAACTGTTTTGTTCCTAATCCCATGACTTCTTTTTCAGTTGTAGTCCAATATCTTGATGGGATTATATGTTTAGAAACAAGGTTAATATCTGATCCAGAGTCTATGAGTGCAATAACCTTGTAAACATGACCAGCAACACAGTGATTTACCTGTATATGGTGTTGTTGGTATTGGATGGCGAGGACTTGCATATCGCCAATTTCACTGAAGCCAGCTGAAGGATCAAATTTGCCTGTTGCAAACTGAACTTCAGTCTTAGGAGTGGAATGCAGCGTATAATTTTTAATACGCTTGAAATATTTGTAAGAAGGGAGGCGGAAATTTAAAATTTTGTTGAGCTTGAGATTTCGGGGCCAAAATTTCATTTTTTTCATCTTTACGGAAATAATGATGAGTTTTTAAGTCATGTATCTCCTTGCTCACCTCCCCCAAAGTGAGGTTACGAGCTTTGTTAGAAGTATGTTGGAGATACGATTTAGTGTTTCTTTCATAAGAAGCTTCAACAAAAGTGGGCTTCTTAGAAGAACTGGATGAAGAACTGGAAGAACCAGGAATATTCTTCATGTAGGCTGCAAGGAGGGTAGCTTTGAGATCACCTTCCTCCATGGCTCGAATTTGAGCAAAAAGCTTGAGATCATCATCGACTTGGGCCATGAGGACATGAGGAAGTTCTTCTTCAGCAGAAGAGAGGGAGTCAGAATCAGACTCAGAACAATGGCAGGCATCTGAGTCAGAACAATTACAATACATATTGACTTGTTCCTCAGAAGAGGAGGAGGAATAGTCAGAAGAAGAGGAAAGGGACTGCTCAGCATGTTGTTGGATCGAGAGATGCTGAGGGCGATTTGTACAATCTGCTGTTTTATGGAATGTGGAATGATGTTCTTGTTTACCAGTCTGACTAGTAGATGGCTGTTTGTTTTTAGCAGATTTGTTACCAAGGCCTCTTTTAGACTCAAGGGCGGAAGGACACAGATTAGAAGTATGCCCAGGTTGACCACAGAGCCAACAGACAATTTCTTTCATTCTATTGACTTGGTATCTTTTAGGACGGATATCATGGGAGTGATAGTAATTATTGGGCTTATACCTTGAAGATCTTCTTCTTTCTTTTGGCCTTACGCTCTCTTTTCATTTTGAGTTCTTGTCTTTTCTAAAACCTACGATACATGGTGGAGGGGCTTTAATTCTTTTGTAAGCCTTCTTTGCTTGTCTCTTCTGCTTTCTAACTAGGGGTTATGCGCAAAGGATCATCGATATTTGTTATACCATATCTACACTTAAAAGACTTAGTACCGAGGGAGCCTATTTAATTTATCCATATAGACTTTTGCATCTTTAGTAATTACCGCAAAAGAGATCAAGACTTTAGTAATTGTAGCATAAAATCTCACAAGATAGACTTGAGAGGTGAGGGGAAATGCGCTTCTTGGAGTTCGAATATCTACCAACTTAGATGGTGAGGCGCGATTAGACTTGTTTCCACGGAATGTTCTTTGGGTCTTTTACCAAGAATATTCTTGCAATCCAATCTCTGTGGAAATATTCATACTGATTAATATTATTACATTTCAAATTCATCAGTATCAATTCATTCTTATCTGTGACTGCAAATTCTGCACCACAGAAATGTTCTTGGATCAGTGCTGTCAATGCACCAATCATATTATTCATATTTGTGCCATCTGGATTAAACATTATATCACCCTGTTCATCCTTGAGAACTTCTTTCTCCATCTTATCTAACATAACAGGGGATTACTCTAACTCCCACCATCTAGCCAGGGTACCCGTAAAACATTGATTTAGTGTCTTACATGCTTCAATTCCACTTTTCCCTTCCACACACATCAGTTTATATTCAATGATCATTTGATCAAGCATTTTCCTGATCTGTGATGCAGACAACCCATCAATGTTCCATTCTTTATGACTTCCTTCATGGAAAGTCTCTCTTGGTGGAATCTTTCCTGCACCATATATATCAGGGGCTGCAGGTCTGGTAAACTGAGGTTCCAAAGGTTCATATATAGGAAAAGCATGTTTTTCAGAATTTGAGATTTCAAGAGCAGTGGCTATGGTTATTTTTTCATATTTTTCTTCTGGCTTAGGCTCAGGGGACTGAGGCAGCAGTGGCACTCCTTTAGGAAGGAGATGAGGAAACTGAGACACATGGCTTTCTATCTCATGTGGATGGATACTCTTTCCCTTGGTCAAAAATGAAGCCGGAATAGGCTTGCTAGCTTTCTTCAAATTTAATCTGTCAAACTTGTCAGATAGATTAGAAACTGAATCTCTTGTGGAAATGGACTGCTCTATTATACGAGTTTCCACATCATCAAATTTATCAAGAGATTTTTCAGAAATATGTCTAACTACTTGCAAATCACACTGTACTGAATTTAAAACTCTATGTACATCATTTACATAAACTTGAACTGAATCTATTTGATCTTTGACCAGAGCAGTCTTTGCAACATTTTTCTCAAGACCAGTTAAAGCAGTGTTAGTCCAATTAACCTGCTCAGAAACTTTTTCTATTCTACCCTCTGTTCCACTGACAGAATTGTCTCTCTGAACCAGAGGACAAGAAAGTGCCGAACTTTTTCCTTCACCTAGGACAATACTCTTGAAAGGAGGGTAAGTAGAATGGGTCTCAATTTTACTGCCATCTGGTGCAGTCGAGGAATGTGAATAAGAGGCTACTGAATCTGCCATTAATACCACATCTGATTCCATTTTATTTTTCCATGAGTAAAATGAAATCCATACTTTCTCTTCTTCCATGTAAGCTTTCCATTCATTAGCCATTTTCATCTTTTCTTCCTTAGGGAAAGCTATTGCAAACTCATCAGCCTATGGATGGGTGAATAGATTCCAATTTATCATCTGCTTCATCCATTGGGCAGGGACCTGGTTTTTAGGACAACCATCCATCAATGTATAGTACTTGTGGATTTCAGGCACTGATGGTTTCTTACATCCTGGAGGGAGATCTCTGAATCTGCATTCAGGGATCAATTTATCAGCTTGTTCAATATAACCCAGTCCATACTTTGGGCTATTTTCAGGTCTCATGTTCATAAAGATAGAGGTTAGCCTTGGATTTTCTTTTTCTAGAGTAGGTACAAGATGCATCATAAGAACATGCTATTCATCATGTGGGAATGGAATGTCAGAGCATTTAGGATTAGGACATGGGTTGGTAGAAGACGCAGGAGGGGCTTCACCAGTCCTATTGTTATGGTTCTTATGAAGAACTGCATAGGCTAAACTCTGCAAATTGACATGCTGACTACATTGTGGACATTGGACACTCAGGGGCTGATAATTTACAAACTGAGAAAACTCAAACAAAGCAACATGACTACAGTTTGAAACAATAGAACTACAACTAGTATCTGTACATTCTAAAGAAATATATCTGGGAGACTTTTTACATTCTTCTTCAATCCTTCTTATGTCAATAGTTGACCTTCGGGGAAAAGACAGAATAGCAGAGGATTGGTTTTCTGTGATGTTGGCGGAAGTTATTTTCTGAACAGCGAGAGGCTTTGGATTTGGAACTGTCCAGTGTTCTGGGAAAGTCAGATCTTCCCATTTGATAGCCTGATGTTCTATCTTTTGATTCTTGGGATCTGTTAGGACTACGACACTGGTTTTGGATTCTATACTGGGAGCATGGAGAACTCCAAGAAACATAGTGAAGGTATGGCAGAAACATCCGCAAAACTGAATGGCAATATTTTGTCGTTTCTTCCTCATATCAAATCCCATTGTTTGGATTTGGAGCTGCAATATGTCTGCCAAGGTTTCATCTGTAATTGATACTGAAAAGTTCGGGTAACAATCAAACCGCACCGGTCCATTAAACAATGGAGCAACAATCCCTCCAATTAAAGAATCTGTATACTTATTGTGCGTCAGATCTCTGACAGTAGCAAGCACATAAGCATCGACACCCGGATGTACTAATGCATGAATGCCAACTCTTACCCAACCCAAATGCAAAAATTGGGTTCCTAGCTTCCATGCTTCTGCTTGAAGTTCCTTCGGGTTTAGAATAGGGATTAACTGTACACGATCACTATTCTCCTCTATAGAACTGACCGACTCTTTGATGGTGATCCTAGTGGCTGCTTTCAGATGCCAGACACCTAGGTCACTATGGACTGGAGAGGCAGATATTCTAGGCAAAACCCATCTTGCTTGAGGTTCAACCTCTTCATAGAGATGATCAGACTCATTGATTACTTTACTGCTGCTACTAGCAAACATATCCCTCAATAGGTTTTGTTAAGCTCTATCTTTCTCTTCTAATTCTTTGAAAGACACAGATTTTCTCATAGGTGAATCCATTTTATATTTTTCAAAGAGAGACTAGTTTAAGTACTGACCTTTTCTGAGCCGGGCGTCTGAGCTTGCGGCTTTGATACCAATTTCTAGCAGAGGCTTCTCAAAATCTTGCTTGCTGTCCTCAACGAGCAGTCTTGGCCTTGTTAAGTTTCTCTGAACACTGCTTTATGTGAACCCAACTGTGAACCCCTACACGAACCTACTGAAGCTTCACGCAACTGACGGCCTTTTCAATGGCATACCTCGCCTTTACACGGCCTGGGCGTCCCTCACTTGTTTCGCGAACCTCGGGCGAACTTATGGCGAACTTTCAAGCAATGCAAGTATCTTAACAGCTATATAAACTCAGAGTGACAGTACTCAGAAATGCGGAATGGTAAAAATTTCTCTCTTTTATTTATAGCAGAATGCTTCACAATTAGATTACAGACTTTTTGGACTCAAACTTTGTATCAGAGATCGACTGTATTGGCTTTTACCGGACTTATGCAACTCAGTGAATGAGCATGAAATACCGGAGGCTTCCTGGCCAAAATACAAACTCTGTCTCAGAGATATAAACACATTGACATAAATATAAAGACTCAAACTAAAGAACTAGCCACTTTAGGTTCTGATGTATTCCGAGCACATACACCCGCAGGCTTCTCAGTTCTCCTAAGGACTATGAGTCAAGACTCCGTGATGCGAGCAGATCGCAAAGATTGCGCAGACGCAGAGCAGGGAGCAAAACTCGGACTCAAAAACACACAATACAAAAGACTCAAACTCCAAATGCCGATGGTTACAAATGAGCCTTACCCCTCCTTATATAGAATGGAGAGGGGGACCAACATCCCTGTAGACCATCCGATTTATGACACTTGGAAGGCGGATCATCGTTTTCGAATAACCCTTGACGGGACATCCGCACGGAGATTCGATCCTTCCGATACAAACATGTGATAGTGGGTGGATGTACACTGTGGATGCCTTTAAGTGTGAGGCCCACGAGGAAACATAATCGTTTATTACAGTGGAGAAGCTTTTCGGACAGATAAAAGCCTCCGAGAAAACTCTGTCACTATAGACCTATGACTAGGTATCATTATTACACGGGGAAAACCTTTTTAGTGGGGCTCCCGAGGACCACTTGTACTGGTTGATGCCGCTGCTGCAGGAGGATCCAAGATCTCGATACCAGGATATCTCAATCCGTAAAACTCATCATCCCAAGCCTTTGTGTAGATTCGTCGGACGATCATGGGTTTATTGAGGACGATATGGTGTTTGATCTTAGTCATGACAAGCCATTGATAATTCATCTGAATGTAGGACTTCAAGATAGGATTCACCATTTTGTATTCTAGATTGCCAATTTCTCCCACTTTCTGACATGGAGAGTGGAAGCATTCCCCCGCTGGTCCTTCGATACAGTCTGTACAAAACCTACGACAGTAAGTTTCATAAAAATTTGGATCCATGCTATAAGGACTTACACCATAATGGTGCCACCAATTAGATAACCAGGGTACAGCAGGTTCTCTCGAATTTATCCATGTAGGTGCAAAATTTAATTTTGTGTAATGGGTCTCATCCTGCCCATCTTTATTTAGAAGATCCCACCACAGTCTTTGGTATCCTTCAAAATCATAAACAGTGTCAGGAAATAAAAGAGTTGGATTATTATCCGGCCATGTTTGAAATTTTCCAGCAGTATACTGGCCAGGATTCCTTGTTCTGTTTATGGTAAAAGATTTATAATATATTTTTGTTCTGTCTCCGCCACCAGTACATATGACGGAGAGATCCCAAAAATCTTGTGAGAGTGACCGTTATGCTTCTTCTGAGGCTGCCATGCTGTGTGAATACATCATGTCATGTATCCACCTGCTTCCTTTAGGATACACTCTCCTTCCAGGTACTAAGTGCTGAAGGTCATTGTGACTTTGAAGGTTTGCATCAAGCACTTGTGTATTTCGGAGCTGCCAAGTTGGCCTCCATTTTTCTGCATATACAGGCCATGATTCTTCATCTGGAATATATCTAATTTCTTCTCTTTGATAGGCCTGATTCCATTCTGTGAGAATGACCATAACATGTATTTCTTCCTTTTCAGGGTCATCTCTCTGTTCTTGGTGCTGGATATATTCTCTGCTCAAAAATTCTGAAATACAATTTTCAGAACCCTTAATATGTTCAACTTTAAAATTGAAATATGCAAACAGAGCTTGCCACCTAGCGAACTTTGCATCTTCTGGGTTCTTTATTTCTTTTGTTAAAACTTTTTCCATAGCTTTTGCATCAGTTCTAAACAGAAAATCTTTATTAGCCAAATGGATAGAAAACTTACTGATGCAATTCCAGGCTGCTTTTACCTCTTTTTCAATAGGAGCATAATTTAATTCTACCTTGCTCCAAACTCCTGAAACAAACTGCACAACCTATTCTTGCTCCTTTGGGTTGTCTTTCTTTGGCTTCTGTTTGAGAACACCTCCCCAACCTATGTTGCTTGCATCTGTTTCAACAATTTTAAAGGCATTATCATCAGCAACATATAAGAGAGGGAGATTACGAACCTTGGATTTTATTTCTCTTACTGCCTGAGTGTGCTTTTTTGTCCAAGGCTTCGGATTCTTTCTGAGTCTCTGGTTCAACAGAGACCTGTCAAGGGCACATGATGGGTAAAAATTGCTCACATAATTTAAACAACCCAAAAATCTATGCAACTGGGTTTTATCCATAATGACATCAGGAAACTTGTCAGCAAACTCCAGTGCATGGTGCTGAAGAGCAATTTGACCATTCTCAATTTCATGCCCTAAAAATTTGATTTTAGTCTTGCAGAGTTCCATTTTCTTCTTGCTCAAGACTAAAACATTTCTCTGGACCAACTTCATAAAGATCTTCAAGTGCCTGAAGTGATCCTGTAAATTCTTGGAAAAGATGAGCAGATCATCAATGTAGGCAAGCAACCATTCATCATAGGGCTTAAAGATGGAGTCCATTACCTTCTGGAATTTTGAAGGTGCATGCTTTAATCCAAAAGGCATTACATTCCATTCATATTGTCCATGAGGAACACTGAATGCAGTCTTCCATCTGTCACTTTTTGTAATAGCAACTTGCCAGAAGCCAGACTTTAAATCAAATTTTGAAAAAACTTTGGCTCCTGAAATTCTTCTCATCAGATCTCCTTTATGAGGGATCGGATAAGTGTCATCTGCTAGAACATTATTCAGAGGTTTGTAATTTATTACCAGTCTGGGGACTCCTCTGATTTTTTCACTCCTTTTATTGACGTAGAACCCATAGCAGTTCCAAGGGCTGGTGGATTCTCTGATGAGCTTCTTCTGAAGAAGTTGTTCGATCTCTTTTTGGCAAAGTTGTCTGTGCTCAACAGACATGGAAATGGCTCTAGACTTACAAGGTTTTCCAGTATAACCTTCTTTGTAAGGTAGCTCAATACTATGCTACTTTCGGTGCCAAAAGGCATTGGGCTCTTCTGAGCAGCATGTTTCTTCAAATTCTCTCTGAATTTCAGAGATTATTTTCTGGATAGCTGGAGAACTCAATTTTTCTTCAATTCTTATTATGTTCTTGTGATCCTTGAGTTCTTCCAGGATTTTTACAACTGTTTGAAGTTTCTCTTCTTTTTCCTGCATGGCCTGAACCATGGGTGAAATTCTGGGTCTGGAGGTATATGGGAGTTCAATTCTTTCTTCAGAAATGGTGATAAAATATCCTGCAGATTTGTCAGGAAATCTAAAAGACCCATGTGGTTCTATTGCTGCTAGAAAAATATTTCCCAAAATACAGTCTACTGGAATATCAGAAACTGCAAAGGAAAGCTTCACACATTTTGAATCAAAACATACAACAGCTTTGGCAACTTCAAACTTCAACTGTTTTGTTCCTAATCCCATGACTTCCTTTTCAGATGTAGTCCAATATCTTGATGGGATTATGTGTTTAGAAACAAGGTTAATATCAGACCCAGAGTCTATGAGTGCAATAACCTTGTACACATGACCATCAACACAAAGATTTACCTTCACATGGTGTTGTTGGTATTGGATGGTGAGGACCTGCATATCCCCGATTTCACTGAAACCAGCTGAAGGATCAAACTTGCCTGTTGCAAAATGAACTTCAGTATTTGGAGTAGAATGCAGCGTATAATTTTTCTGTCTGCTTGAAATAGCTGTAGAAGAGGAGGCGGCTGGCTGTTGAGCTTGAGATTTCAGGACAGAAATTTCATTTTTCATGCTGCGGATTTCAGTTTTTAAGGCATGTATCTCCTTGCTCACCTCCCCCAAAGTGAGGTTACGAGCTTTGTTAGAAGTATGCTGGAGATATGATTTAGTGTTTCTTTCATAAGAAGCTTCAACAAAAGTGGGCTTCTTAGAAGAACTGGATGAAGAACTGGAAGAACCAGGAAGATTCTTCATGTAGGCTGCAAGGAGGGCAGCTTTGAGATCACCTTCCTCTATGGCTCGAATTTGAGCAAAAAGCTTGAGATCATCATCGACTTGGGCCATGAGGACGTGAGGAAGTTCTTCTTCAGCAGAAGAGAAGGAGTCAGAATCAGACTCAGAACAATGGCAGGTAGCTGAGTCAGAACAATTACAATACATATTGACTTGTTCCTCGGAAGAGGAGGAGGAATAGTCAGAAGAAGAGGAAAGGGACTGCTCAGCATGTTGTTGGATCGAGAGATGCTGAGGGCGATTTGTACAATATGCTATTTTATGGAATGTGGAATGACAGTGTGCACATCTAGGTTCTTGTTTAACAGTCTGACTAGTAGATGGATGTTTGTTTTTAGCAGATTTCTTACCAAGGCCTCTTTTAGACTCAAGGGCGGAAGGACACAGATTAGAAGTATGCCCAGGTTGACCACAGAGCCAACAGACAATTTATTTCATTCTATTCAGCTTGGTATCTTTAGGACGGATATCATGGGGCTGATAGTAATGAGTATTGGGCTTATACCTTGAAGATCTTCTTCTTTCTTTTGGCCTTCTGCTCTCTTTAGGCCTTCTGAGTTCTTGTCTTTTTCCTGAACTCAGTCTATAGGTGGAGGCTTTACTTCTTTTGTAAGCCTTCTTTGCTTGTCTCTTATGCTTTCTGCAATGCACCAAAGGATCATCAACTGTTATACCATATCTACCGCAAAAAGAATTAGTACCAGGAAGCCTATTTAATTTATCTATAGACTTTTGCATCTTTGAACTGGTACACAAAGAGATCAAGACTTTAGTAATTGTAGCATAAAGATCTCCCCAAAGATAGACTTCGAGAGGTAGGGGAAATGCTTCTTGGAGTTTCAGAATATCTACCAACTTAGAAGGTAGAGCTGCCAGATAGACTTGTTTCCACAGGATGTTCTTTGGGTCTTTTACCAAGAATATTCTTGCAATCCAGTCTCTGTGGAAATCTTCATACTGATTAATATTATTACATTTCAAATTCATCAGTATCAATTCATTCTTATCTGTGACTGCAAATTCTGCACCACATAAATGTTCTTGGATCAGTGTTGTCAATGCACCAATCATATTATTCATAGTTGTGCCATCTGGATTAAACATTATATCAACCTGTTCATCCTTGAGAACTTCTTTCTCCATCTTATCTAACATAACAGGGGATGACTCTGACTCCCACCATCTAGCCAGGTGTGTGGAAGGGAAAAGTGAAATTGAAGCATGTAAGACACTAATTCAGTGTTTTACGGTTCTGGCTAGATGGTGGGAGTTAGAGTCATCCCCTGTTATGTTAGATAAGATGGAGAAAGAAGTTCTCAAGGATGAACAGGGTGATATAATGTTTAATCCAGATGGCACAACTATGAATAATATGATTGGTGCATTGACAGCACTGATCCAGGAACATTTCTGTGGTGCAGAATTTGCGGTCACAGATAAGAATGAATTGATACTGATGAATTTGAAATGTAATAATATTAATCAGTATGAATATTTCCACAGAGATTGGATTGCAAGAATATTCTTGGTAAAAGACCCAAAGAACATCCTGTGGAAACAAGTCTATCTGGCAGCTCTACCATCTAAGCTGGTAGATATTCTGAAACTCCAAGAAGCATTTCCCCTACCTCTCGAAGTCTATCTTTGGGGAGATCTTTATGCTACAATCACTAAAGTCTTGATCTCTTTGTGTACCAGTTCAAAGATGCAAAAGTCTATAGATAAATTAAATAGGCTTCCTGGTACTAAGTCCTTTTGCGGTAGATATGGTATAACAGTTGATGATCCTTTGGTGCATCGCAGAAAGCATAAGAGACAAGCAAAGAAGACTTACAAAAGAAGTAAAGCCTCCACCTACAGACTGAGTTCAGGAAAAGACAAGAACTCAGAAGGCCTAAAGAGAGCAGAAGGCCAAAAGAAAGAAGAAGATCTTCCAGGTACAAGCCCAATACTCATTACTATCAGCCCCATGATATCCGTCCTAAATATACCACGCTGAATAGAATGAAAGAAATTGTCTGTTGGCTCTGTGGTCAACCTGGGCATACTTCTAATCTGTGTCCTTCCGCCCTTGAGTCTAAAAGAGGCCTTGGTAAGAAATCTGCTAAAAATAAACAGCCATCTACTAGTCAGACTGTTAAACAAGAACCTAGATGTGCATACTGTCATTCCACATTCCATAAAACAGCAGATTGTACAAATCGCCCTCATCATCTCTCGATCCAACAACATGCTGAGCAGTCCCTTTCCTCTTCTTCTGACTATTCCTCCTCCTCTTCCGAGGAACAAGTCAATATGTATTGTAATTGTTCTGACTCAGATGCCTGCCATTGTTCTGAGTCTGATTCTGACTCCTTCTCTTCTGCTGAAGAAGAACTTCCTCATGTCCTCATGGCCCAAGTCGATGATGATCTCAAGCTTTTTGCTCAAATTCGAGCCATGGAGGAAGGTGATCTCAAAGCTGCCCTCCTTGCAGCCTACATGAAAAATCTTCCTGGTTCTTCCAGTTCTTCATCCAGTTCTTCTAAGAAGCCCACTTTTGTTGAAGCTTCTTATGAAAGAAACACTAAATCGTATCTCCAGCATACTTCTAACAAAGCTCGTAACCTCACTTTGGGGGAGGTGAGCAAGGAGATACATGACTTAAAAACTGAAATCCGCAGCATGAAAAATGAAATTTCTGTCCTGAAATCTCAAGCTCAACAGCCAGCCGCATCCTCTTCTACAGCTATTTCAGGCAGACAGACAAATTATACGCTGCATTCTACTCCAAATACTGAAGTTCAGTTTGCAACAGGCAAGTTTGACCCTTCAGCTGGTTTCAGTGAAATCGGGGATATGCAGGTCCTCGCCATCCAATACCAACAACACCATGTGAAGGTAAATCTTTGTGTTGCTGGTCATGTGTACAAGGTTATTGCACTCATAGACTCTGGATCCGATATTAACCTTGTTTCTAAACACATAATCCCATCAAGATATTGGACTACATCTGAAAAGGAAGTCATGGGATTAGGAACAAAACAGTTGAAGTTTGAAGTTGCCAAAGCTGCTGTATGTTTTGATTCAAAATGTGTGAAGCTTTCCTTTGCAGTTTCTGATATTCCAGTAGACTGTATTTTGGGAAATATTTTTCTAGCAGCAGTAGAACCACATGGGTCTTTTAGATTTCCTGACAAATCTGCAGGATATTTTATCATCATTTCTGGAGAAAGAATTGAACTGCCATATACCTCCAGACCCAGAATTTCACCCATGGTTCAGGCCATGCAGGCAAAAGAAGAGAAACTTCAAACAGCTGTAAGAAGCCTGGAAGAACTCAAGGATCACAAGAACACAATAAGAATTGAAGAACAATTGAGTTCTCCAGCTATCCAGAAAAGAATCTCTGAAATTCAGAGAGAATTTGAAGAAACATGCTGCTCAGAAGAACCCAATGCCTTTTGGCACCCGTAAGCAACATTGTGTTGAGTTGCCTTACAAGGAAGGTTACACTGCGGCACCTTGTAAGTCCAGAGAGCCATTCCTATGTCTCGTTGAACATAGAGAACTCGCTGAAAGGAGATTGAACAACTTCTTCAAAGGATGCTAATCGGGAGAATCCAGCGCAGACCCTTGAACTGCTATGGATTCTATGTCAACAAAAGAAGTGAGCAAGTCAGAGGTGTCCCAAGACTTGTAATAAATTACAAACCTCGAACAATGTTTTAGCAGATGATACCTATCCGATCCCTCACAAAGGAGATCTCGATAAGAAGAATTTCGAGAGCCAAAATATTTTCTAAGTTTGATCTAGAAAGTCGGCTTCATGGTGAGCGATAGCGAGAGAAAGACAAATGGAAAACAAGATTCAAGATCCTGCCTAGGCATTATGAATGGAATGTAATGCTATTTGGTTTGAAGCATGCACCTTCTAAGTTCCGGAAGGTGATGGACTCTATTTTTTAGGCCATATGTTGAATGGCTACTTGCATATATTGATGATCTACTCATTTTTTCCAAGAACTTGCAGGACCACTTCAGAGCACACTCGAAGATCTTCATGAAGCTGGTCCCGGAGAAATGGTTTAGTCTTGAGCAAGAAGAAGATGGAGCTTTGCAAGACTAAAATCAAATTTTTAGGGGCACGAAATTGAAAATGGTCAAATTGCTCTACAAAATCATGCACTTGAGTTTGTTGACAAGTTTCCCGATGTTATTTTAGATAAAACCCGCTTGCAGAGAGATTTCTCGGGTTGTTTAAACTATGTGAGCAATTTCTATCCCTCATGTGCCATTGATGTGCTCTCGCTAACACGGAGACTCGAGAAAACCCCAAAACCATGGACGGAGAAACACACTCAAGCGATCAAGGAAATAAAATCCAAGGTTCGTAATCTCCCTATTTTATATGTTGTTGATGACAATGCATTTAAAATTGTTGAAACGGATGCAAGCAACATTGGATGGGGAGGTGTTCTCAAACGAGCGCCGAATGAAGACAGAAATTTGCAAAGGAGCAAGAATAGGTATGTGCGGTTTAGTATCTGGTGTTTGGAGCAAAGCGTAACGAGAACTACGCTCCAATTGAGAAAGAGGTAAAGGCGAAATTGGAATTGCATCGGTAAGTTTTCAATTCATTTGGCTAACAAACATTTTTCTCGCTTAGAACTGATGCGAAAGCTCGAGAAAGTAATCACTAAAGTGATAAAGAACCCGAAGACGCAAAGTTTGCAAGATGGCAAGCTTTTTTTTGCATATTTTGATTTTAAGGTAGAACATATCAAGGGTTCGAAAATTGTGTTCCGTATTTTCTAGCGGAGAGCATCTCCAAGACACAAGAACAGAGAAATGACCCCACGAAAAGGAAGAAATTCATGTAATGGTCATTCTCACGAATGGGATCAGAGCCAACCAGAGAAACTGATCTCGGATATATTTCGGATGAAGAATCATGGCCCTGGTCTATGCAGAAAAAATGAGTCCAACTCGGCAACTCCGAAATACACAAGTGCTAGATGCAAATCTACGGAGTCATAATGATATCCAAGCGACTTTGTACCCGAGAGAAGGTTGTACCCTAAAGGAAGCTCGGTGGATACATGACATGATGTATTCACATAGCATGATGGCTTCCCATGAAGCCGAAAGGTCACTCTCACAAGACTTTTGGGACCTCTCTCATCATTTGTACTCGGTGGTGGAGATAGACTCAAGAGTACTGGTACAAATCTTATACCATAAACGGACAAGGAACCCTGGCCAATATACAAGTGGCGAAAGTTTCAAACATGGCCGGAAAACAATCCAAGTCTTACTCCTGACATCGATGATGGATTTTGGCGGGATATAGGAGGTCGTGGTGGGATTTATTAAATAAGGATGGACGAGACGAAACCCACTATACAAAATTGAAATTTGCCCCTACATGGATAGGGTCAAAGACCTCGTTTGCTCTTGGTTATTTGATGGTGGCATCATTATGGTGTTAGTCCTTTCGGGATGGATCCGAATTACTATGGCAAACCTACGCCGCGATTACGTGTCTTGATTGTCTCGAAGGTCCAGTGGTGAATGTTTTCATTATCCTTGTCATAAAGTAGGAGAAATTACGAGACTTGAATTTAAAATGAGGAAATCCTATTACCAAGTCCTACATGCAAATGCCCTATCAATGGCTTGTCATGACCCTGGATCAAGCATCAAATCATCTCAACAAGCCCATGATCGTCGGCGTGATCTACACTAAGGCATGGGATGATGAATTTTATGGAAGACTTAGATACGTTGATGCTACCATCTTGGATCCTCTTGCAAATGTTGCATCAACCGGTACAAGTGGTCCTCGGAAGCCCCACTAAAAAGGCTTTCTGTGTAATAATGGTACCTAGTCACGGGTCTAGTGTGACGAGCTTTTCTCGAGGTTTTCTTCGTCCGAAAAGCATCCTCCTTGTAGTAAATTATTCGGTTTCCTCGTGGGCCTTGTACATAAAGGCATCCACGGTGTATATTCACCCACTTTCACATGTATGTGTCGGGAAGGATCGAATCTCCCGTGCGGATGTCTGACAAGGGTTACCGAAACGATGATCCGCCTTCCAAGTGTCAATAATCCGATGGGCTACGGGAATGCTTGTCCCCTCTTCCAATCTATATAGGAAGGGTAAGGCTCATTCGAGGGGAGGGGGCATTTGGAGTTCTAGTTTTGCATTTGTGTTTTAGAGTACGAGTTTGCTCCTTGCTCGCATCTCGCGCAATCTTTGTGATCCGCCGCATCACCGGAGTTTTGACTCACGAGTCCATAGGAGAGCGAGAAGCCTACAGGGTCTATGTGCTCGGCATAGATCGGAACCTAAAGTGGTGGAGTTCTTTAGATTGAGTCTTTATGTTTGTGGGTATAAAGCTCTAAGACGAGGTACGTAATTTGGCCAGGAAGCCTCAGGGTCATCGATCACTCATTTTGAGTATCATAAGTCCCGATGAAAAGCCATTACGGTCGATCTCTCGATAAAGAGTATTGAGTCCTTAGAAACTTCGAACTTGAGCTTCTTTGTTCCTAATCCCTAAACTTCTTTATTCGAAGTGGTCCGATACTTCGATGGGACTATTTTCTTTGAGATTAAATTTATGTACGCTCCCTGAGTCTATAAGTGCGGTGACCTTGTAAACATGACCGGCAATACAAATATTTACCCGAACATGATCTTGCATTTGGTATTGTATGGCCATGACACACGTATGTCACCTATTTCTGCGAATCCAAGCCAGCAGTATCAAATTTGCCTTCCGTAACTGGACTTCGACCTTGGGAACGAGAATGCGACGTATAACTTGTCTCGTTTTCCCGAAATGGGCGCGTAGAAGAGGATGACGGTTGTTGAACTTGAGATTTCGGGACAGAGATTTCATTTTTCATGCTCGAATCTCGGTTTTTAGATCATGTATCTCCTTGCTCACCTCCCCCAAAGTGAGTGCACAAGCTTTGTTTGAATTATGGAGGAGATACGTCTTGGTATTACGCTCATAAGAAGCGTCAACAAAATTGGGTTTCTTACCGGTGGAGGGCGGAAGAACCGGAGGATCCGAGCAGATTTTTCATATAAGTGCAAGGAGGGAGTCGCTTTGAGATCACCTTCCTCCATGGCTCGAATACTGTGCAAAAAATTTGAGATCATCATCAACTTGGGCCATGAGGACATGAGGAAGTTCTTCTTCGACGAAGAGAATGAATCGAAATCGGACTCGAACAATGACGAGGCATACGAGTCGGAGCGGTGGCAGTGCATATTGACTTGTTCCTCGGAGGAAGAGGAGGAATAGTCATTAGAGGAGGAAGAGGTAGGAGGCGCTGGCGTGTTGCCGAATGGAGAGGAGATGGGCACGAGTTGTGACGATCGTTGTTTTATGAAATGTGGAATGACGGTGAGCACATCTAGGTTCTTGTTTGATGATCGACTTGTAGATGGTCGTTTAAACTTGAAGATTTCTTACCAAGACCTTTCTTAGACTCTAGGGTCATTGGACACATGTTTGAGGTATGACCGAGTCGACCACGCAGCCAACAAACAACTTCTTTCATTTTAGCTAACTTGGCATCCTTGGGACGGATGTCGTGAGGGCGGGTAATAATGGGTCTTGGGCTTGTAGCGATAATGTCCTCTTCTTTCTTTGGGCCGTGCTCTCTTTAGGCCCTACGAGCTCTCGTCTTTTGCTGAGCTCGACGCGGGTAGGTGAGGCTTTACTTCTTTGTAAGCCTTCTTTGCATGCCTCTTGTGCTTTGCAGCATGCACCAAAGGATCATCAGCGCAATTCCATATCTCTTTGCGAGAAAGACTTTGTACCGAAGTCTATTGAGCTTATCTATAGACTTTTTGCATCTTGGAAGCGGTACACAAAGAAATCAAAACTTTAGTAATAGCTGCATAGAAATCTCCCCAAAGATAAACTTCTAAGTAGCGGAAATGCTTCTTGCGACTTTCAAAATGTCTACCAACTTGGATGGTAGAGCGACTGAGATAAACTTGTTCTATAAGATATTCTTAGGATCTTTAACCAAGAATATTCTTTCAATCCAATCCTGTGGAAATCTTCATGCTCGATTTATATTATTGCATTTCAAATTTATTAGTATCGCTTCATTTTTTGTCTCAGCGAGAGCAAATTCGGCTCCACGAAATGCTCTTGGTATCGATCACTCATTTTGAGTATCATAAGTTGGTAAAAGCCATTACAGATCGATCTCGATAAAAGAGTATTGAGTCCATATAAGTCCGTAATTTGATTGTGAAAGATCATTCTCGCTATTAATAAAGAGAAAAGTTTTCATCATTCGCATTTAAGTACTATTACTCGCTGCACCTTTCTAGTCAATTCTTTGTTATAAAAAGCACTTGTTAATCTTCTTATATTATCGAAAGTTCAGCGAGGTTCACCGGAAGTTCAGCGAAAATGCGAGGACGCCAAGGCCGTGTGAAGGCAGCCGTGTGATAGGCCGTGAGTTGCGTGAAGGTTCGGTAGGTTCTTGTATGGGTTCATCTAGGTTCACATAAAGTAGTGTTGAGAAGGTTAAGGAGAAATTTAACAAGGCCAAGTGCTCGTTTGAAGCGAGCAAGCAAGCTTGTTGAAAGCCTCGCTAGAAATTGGACACGCAGATGGTCAATATGACCCTAGAAAAATCTCCTACAACTCCTAGGAAAACCGAGTTCGAAAGCTCTTCTTATTTCGAATATTGCTTTTTACGGAGAAATGAAATGCACGAGTAAAAATTCTAGCAACCACATAAATGTACTTATCTCGAAAACCATGTTTGTACTCCACCTCAATTTTCGTGCCAAAGTAAAACAAAAAATTACGAGAGAAATGTCTGACCTTAAATGTTGTACGGACTGACATAGAGAGAAATTTGTGCCGGATACATGCGTACGGCCTCCTGAAAATTGTGTTGTACGACTACCTTGAAAATCTGTGGTTGTAGAGCGCTCGATTTCTATGTTGTACGGTTGTTGTACGAACTTTGGTTTATGCGGCGATCTTTCGATTGTATGAACCTTGGAAATCGTGCCTCATAGCATGTTGTACGGACCTCGAAATGCGTGCCAATATAACGACGAATAAATGTTGACTCTCCCTTCCTCGATTTTCGTGCCATTTGCCTTGAAAACCGTGCTCTTGCTTTTCTTTGTATGGATCTACTCAAAAATGTCTCATTTGCTTTCTCTCCTCTCTCAATCGCACTCATGAAAGAATGAATGATCTTTTCCCTCTTTTCCTCCTTTAACCTAACCCTAAATGACTTTTGGGGAATCCCTAAATCCGATGGTTTGGAGATAGCTTTAGATCTAGAGTTTGAGATTAAATGTGCATTTAAATCTCATTTTCTATTTTTTAATTCACCCCACTTTAATAAAGACCCTCTTAGTCATTTATTTCCAAAGTCACTTTTTCACTTTCTAATTTCACGGTGACTTTATTAAAATCACTTTAAAATTAAACTTAGTAACTTTATCACTTAAAGTCACTTTTAAATTAGATTTGACTTTACAACTTATAAAGTCACTTTAGGAGAAATAATAAATTCGTTTGGACACTTTTCCCTAAGCCAAAGATCAAAGCTTTAGGGAACCACTTGTCCTCTGGTACTAAATTTTAACATCGACTCGCCTCCCTCGGAACCCAAAACGACTATCCTAGGGCAAGCCATGAGATTTTCAACACCTAAGCCCCCAGTTTTCCAGCCTTCTTTGGCCAACGTTCAGCCCTTTGAGCCTCCTCCTCCTCCGGCGTTAGCCTTTTTAACCTTCTCTCACCTCCTTGACCCCCGATATGCCCTCCTAGCAGCCTCATCCCTCAACATTGGCCTTCCTTGTCCTACCGTTGGCTCTTCTTGGCCTTTTTTGTCCTAAACCCTACTCTGAATTTTTCAGGACTGATTCTTTGATGGTTTTGCGGGTGTTTGAGTCTCCAAATCTCTTGGTTTTCCGAGGTGGCATCTTCGTCCTAAAATTTTGGGCCACTTGGAAAAGTGCATCTACAAGGCTTTTAGGCCTAGGGTTTGACCTCTAAAGCCTTACTTTTCTCTTTGTTTTATTACATTAAGAAAAACAGTGGTAATTAGCTCTAAATTCACATGCAAAGTGGTTAAAAGTGTGTTCAAAAATGTTAAATATTGAAGTTTTCCTAAATTTTGGCCACTCGGGGCACCTTAGATCTAGCCCATATTTAATTTTCCTACTTGCTGGAATTTACTACATAATTGAAAATATCAGATACTGAAATTTCTAAATCACACACTTAAAGAGGGTCAAAAAACTTGAGATTTTCAGTTTTAGTGAAATTTCTTTATTTTTCGGGCATATTTGCTGCACTGTTTCTAGCCTCATTAGCTTGTTTGATCTGCTGTGGTTTATATACTGTTTGTAATAAATAGATCAAATCTGGAATTTTCTCTAGAAAAATACCACATCTTAAAAAAGGCTATTACATCTAATTCTTGAGTTGGCTAAGTTTGCTTAGCAGTTGTGCTATTCTGCTGTGACATTGGGCCCGAGCATATGCATTGTGGAGGTCAATATTTACTTACTGCTGTCATAAACTTCTTATTGTTGTCATATAGGTCGTTATTTGCTCATGAAAGAGGTCATTGGAACATAAATTGCATAAATGCTCTTATAGTCTCATACTCTTGTTCCTAGCATTGACATTGTGCAGGTGACTAACATTGTGTTTTCCTTGTGAGTTTATATGCTACAAAGTTTGTAATTCTCATATAATAAAACATCCTCTCTAAGCACATTTCAAAATCACATTTCAAATCTTTGGTTTAAATAGATAGATGTCCTAAATCTCTCTAATCCAATTGGTATTGAAATAACTTGTCTCATTTGTGCATCTAATTGGTGGTGATCTGAGTTGCATCTACAGTATTCTCAACTTAACAATTAGTAAATCATATTGTATTGAAGAATATTGGCTAAGAACACTTATTGTCTTTTGTGGATAATGGTCATTGACTTATCATACGGAATCATTGCTTAACTATTGCTCTATTTTTTATCTATTCTGGATCTATATCTGAGTAAACGCATCTTGTGGATATCTATATCTCTTGTTGTCACTGTTAAAATCTAGCATGTTGTCTTTTGGTTGAGATTATCTTTTCTAAGCATAGCGAGTGATAAGCATAATGAGTTATGAAAATAAGGGATAGAAGGACTCTTGCCTTCCTCTATATACGTGGGACATAAGAGGCCAACAACCAAACTCTGGGACATGCCCTTACAAGCAATCTAAAATAAACACGGGTAGGCTCACACAAGTGCAACACTCCACTCCAAAGGGTACACATGTCAAGCTCCAACGTGATGCTCGTACCTATCTATAAGAGCTCCGAGCTTCAGATCTAGCCACAAAAGGTGTATCCCACCCATCCATACCAAGTGCACACGAACTCCATTGCTCCTCCTAAGCCATGTACCTCCAATGGGTCTAATCCCTTATATTAGCATTGTCACAATCTGCACATCCAGCATCCGTAACTCCAGCTCAGCTTCCTTATCCCGAGATCCGAGCTGCTAGCACGCTATCTGGGACCTAATGTATGCTCCTCCAAGATGCACTACACTTACTCCTCCTAAGTAAATGCATTCTACCAAAGCATGCAAACCTCTCCACGTGGCCATCATGGAGGACGTCTCCAAATATATCGAGGAACTGCAACACCTTGGAAGAGTGCCAAGCAAACACAGCAGAGTGGTAAACAGCCACTAAGTAGGCTATCTCAATGTGCCAAATCCATCACAAACCCAGCTTCCATGTGGCAACCCATCATTGGACTGTAAACTGGCGAACAACATACACCATACACCCAAATACTACTAACAATCTAGAAAAATTCCAAACAACCAACCAACCTTGTACGAATTGGACCAAACCCCTAAGAAATATTTTACTAAATAAGTGCAGGATTAGACTGATAGAATTGATTGCAGGCCCCTCTTTCAGCTAAGTGACCTGAAATTTATCAGAACTGTAGCTAATTAATTTTGACTGTCATAAAGCAAAATGAGATACATCAAAGAGCATTTTATATATTCTGAAATAGTATGCATTGCAGCTTTGAGAAGGCAAATAATATAAAATCAACCAAAAAGAATTCAAATGTATATGTCCAACTATCAGATTTTAATGATCCAAAAGGCGAAGTGTCAACAAACAGCTGTAAAAGCATACCTATTAGAGAAACTTTGTAGTTTGCTGCATGCCCAAAGAGTTGAACATATATAATACCCTGCATAAATATTGCCTCCTCTCAAATACGATCAATGAATCTAAAATTATTATGCTAATAACTTGCTACCGTTAGCACAACCCACTGTTATACTCTATGTTACATGAATATTTAAAAAAAGGCAAACAAGGCAACAAGCTTCATTGGATGGCTAGGAAATCGACCCAATTTCCAGAGGATGGGAACACAGGGAAGAAAGTAAAATATAAAAAATTCAACATTGTTTTCAGGGATCTATTAAATATTGTAAAGATCTAAATTGTAAAACACCAAATCAACATTTTAAATGCACGATACATCAATTAGATTATTAAAACTGAGGTACCAAAATGGATGAACCATTATTCTCTTGTTGGTAAAATAAAATAGATTATGTTGATTTTATAGCATCGGGAAGTGTTCCAGGTCTCAAATTTTGAGGAGGCTTGGGAAGCGATGTATCCGGAAGAACTCCAGAAATTGTCTGTGGAAATTCCACTCAGGTTGTTTTTATTAAAATAATTAATTATTTTAATGTGATCCCTAAAGTCTAAACTTAGGGAAATTAAATAATTAAAGGGTATTAATAAAGCGAGTGTGAATCTTCTATAAAACAAAGATCAAGTCATCTTTTAGTCCAGAAGCGATTGATTAAGGATATAACTTTGAGTACGTTGATTCATTAGCAAGAGAGACTGTAAGAAAGGCTCCTTGAGGGTCATTCGGAAAAGCAAGGCGGAACGGTTCTTAGTACCCAAAGGAAATCGATTACGAGTAAGAGAGAATTCGGTTCCCGAGAGGGGTAAGTACGTAGAGGCAAGGTTGCGGAGACGGATGGAGGATGGAGAAGTCAACGAGAGACGAAGAAGAAGGAAAAGCAAAAGACGAAGGGAAGGCGGCGGCCGAGGCAACGGCCGCACACTCTCAGCGCGGACTTACGCGGTCCCGGCTAGTGACGGCGCCACGGGAGGGGGCTACGCGGTTGACGCGGAGAGGGTGCGGGGAGGTCATCTTGTGTGTCGATTATTCCCGGTTGTGCGGTAAATTCACATCGGTGTACGCTATTGATTATGTTCGTCATGGATCTACGTAAATGATTTGTTCATACGTTGAAGATTAATACAAACCCTCATCGTAGCACTACGTTTTTCCCCACATTGGGTTTTTCAGACAATTGTCCAAAAATAATTGTGTTAATGTGGTTGTTTTCTATTGTGCTATATGTGTGTTTTTAATTTGTTCTAACCACTTTTGATTAGAGTGAATGTTACAAGCTGTGTTTACTTCAAAATTCAACGGAAACATTTGTAAATAACTTGTCATAATAAGTAGGCGAAATAAACCAACTACTGAGTAGCAATTTCCAGAAAGCTGAAGATTTCACAAGTTCCTCGTCAAAATATTGGACTTCAGCTTACAGAATTTTCCTTTCCAAATTTTTTTATTAACTTTGTTTGTCATGTTTTCATTCGAACAAAGAAAAGCGCTATGTTTTGTTTTCTTTCCTTTTTACATAAAAAAATGGAAAAGAGGGAATGGCATGATAAGGTGTTCTTTTATGATGGAAATCCCTTTCCAAAATCCTAATTTTATCCCGGTGTAAAAACGCTCTCTTCTACTACTCAGCAAAGCTGAAAGTCGAGTATCTCCTCAAGCTCTCGAAAATTCAAATAGAAAAATCTATATTCCACGGCCTTAAAACTCATGTTACCTGGTGAAAAATTGTTATTATGGAAACTAGGGCCAAATTCACGAGACTGAGTTCCTTTCGGGAAGAGATAATTGCGACATTGAATTCCTCTTTTCGAGAGGACCAAATCAATCTAAACATTGTCCAATTTGGATAAGTAGAAGTGAGATTTTGAATTTATTCTCACACGAAAATTTATCAAGGTCGGCCTTATCTATATGTCGGCTCAATAAAGCCCGAGAGACATGTCTCTTCAACCACACAGAATTGTATATAGAGAGAGCCTTCGGCCTCATATTTGGACACATCAACTGTTTGGAAAATATATGGCGGTAACCACGGGTGCGAGGAAGGATTGTTTTGTGGGTTATCTATTGTTCAAGTGTCGAGTCTCTCCAAGTAGGGCCTAGAGGAGTTGTACTTCGGAAGGGGAGAAAAGAGGACAAATTGGTGTCTCTTTTCTATGTTCTGGATCGAGCCGAGTTATTCTACATGGTTTTGTGCATTTGATGAGGGTATATCTCTATGATCGAGGCCGAGGTAATTACTAAGCATTGAAGGAGGTTTGAGCCCCTTAAGTTTGGTGTATAGGAAGGACATAAGACACCTGTGTTTGATCTTTGGAATAAGAGTCGCACTTCGGCAAGCTTATGCGCGAGAGGTTAAGGGTCTATCAAGGGAGTTTTATGCTAGTGTTTTAAAACTCAGGCTCAGTTACGCAGCGGCGAGGGTCGACTCCAGCTTCGACTGCGACTCGGTATCGACTCGAGAAGCGGGTTCAATTTCAATGACTCGGTCTCTGCAAAAAAAACATTAAATATTTATTTTTTTATTAAAAAACATATTTTTAAAGATTTTCATTCATGTTTCCAAACACAAAGCATTAGAGTATAGAGAAGACAACATATGATCGAAAGTAGGCTCGTGAATATATCCATTATATCAAAATGGCACCCGAGTGCACTATCCGAAATACATACATGATATAGAGATCAAAAACAAAAACACATAACCAAGTACGCTCTAAATGGCCTCTACAACGAAAACATCACTAGTGACTAGTCACTACTACGAGAGAAGCCAACATACGGCTCGGACTGCGAATCGAGAGTGAGGCAGAGGAAAACCTGACTCCTCCTCCTCATCAAGATCTCCGGCTAGAACTCTAGAAGTGGCGAGCCTCTGGCGTTGAGATGAACGAGCTAGGCTCGGGGGTTGGGTAGCTGAAAGGCTTGGGAGAGGTTAGAAGGGCATACCAAAACCCTAAAACCAAGTATAAATTTTATTTAAAATTCCATTTTCTGTCACTTTTTGTGCCAGGGTTGCTACCGAGGTTCGGCTTGGCTCGTAGGCTAAGTGGAGGACTCAGTCGAGTCGGCCTCTTTGTCTGCCTACGGTTGACTTGGTGACAGGATTCGGTCCTAAACGAGGAGCCTTTGGCCCGGTTTTTGTATTGAGCCGGCAGCGGCCGAGGGGTATCGGCTCGGTCGATTCAACAAATTAAGTAGGCTCGGCCAGAAATTTGATACGCGGTTTGGTTTACGCGAGTTTGAGAATTTGTTTGGGTACATTGCATCTGCAGAGCGACACTTGGGGACCCTAAGAGAGGCAAAAACATCTACTGTGTTGAATGTCTGGTGCAAAAGGTCTCTTCATGGTTGAGCGAAACGAGCATGAAGAGGGTATGAGAGTTAGATCTTTATGTTTTATGATTGCTAGGTTAATAAATTTTCATTTTGCCATGAGTGATTGTAGTAGCCCTGAGTTCGGTGAGTGCAAGTGACATGTCTTTGATGTGAGGGTTGGTAAATGAAGCCTTGTGAGCAGGTGATCCTTTGAGCAATGATCCCGATTTATCACATTGACAAGTCAATGTTGACACCAAATCTACTCTCTCATCCTTTATTGAACATTTGATATAATAATGATAATAAGAAGAATTGATCAAGGATTTTCCACATCTTCGGGTTTTTCTGCGGCTTGTGCCATATCCTTCGTGTCCTGTCTTGGCTTGTCTTTTTCTTTGTTTCATTTAATGTTCTTTCACATGATTCTTGTCATCTCTTGTGATTGATTGCCATGGTCTAGAGATGGGCTAATGAAAGTAACTAATTGAGGCAAAAGAAAATCTTAAAATTAACAAAAATTAGTACCACAAAAGATGCGGTGAATATCGAGGATTCAAACATAATCCTTTTTTCAAATATCTTTTGACGATGAGTGAGCGCAATCCACGAGTCCTTTATTTGGTTAAGAGTAACGCTGTACGGTTAATTTTGGACAACTAGGTCCAAACTCCATGTTGTGATGCTCGAGATGAAGACACCAATATTTGAAATGGGTTCCTCTTTTCGAAGAGGTGCAAGATCGATCTAAAGATCATCTTGATCCGATGAGCAGAAACATTTATTTTGAATTTACTTTTTGAATACTATTCAAAATATGTGCGAGGTCAACTTTTAAGGTTTTACACCCCGAGCAAATGTGTCATACACCCTCGATGATTGATATAAATAGAGTCAACGTTGGAGGACATTTCAATCATCTCATCACATACATCCTCATGATCCTCGAAATGGATGTAGTAAATGATGATCACGTAAATATGGATGATCTTCTGTACATCTGGATGATGTCGGGAAATGAATGCGCAAATATGGATGATACTTGTAAATATGGATGATGTCGGGAAATCTGGATGATCTCGCAACTGAATGATATGAAATCGGACGTGTGACTTATGAGTCACGCAAATGATCGATTGATATCGTAAACTGCTGATCCCGAAACTCGATGTCAAATCCAGCATCTTTGGCCGTAAATCTAGATGCCGTAAATATGGATGATCTGGAATTTCGATGTTGTAAATACGGATGATACGCTAAATATGGATGATGCGTTGGTAATACGTTGGGATCTTTTTTGTGGAATTGACTGTTGATTTTGGCGCGTCTTTAAGGGATGTGTGTGTGACACTTTGGTTAGCTGACCGTATTGAAACTTTGTTGGTTGAAGCATCCTGTTGACCGTCGTAACGCACCAACATTTATATTTTTACGGCTTGTCTTACATCGATCTCTGGTATGTTCTATCGGCACTTTACTTTCTTGTTTATGTGATTGCTGATCGACATTGAGGGATAAAAGTAAAGTTGCATAAAGCATAAAACATCTTCAAAAATTCACATGGTATTGGAGTTGAGGTGAAGACAAAGCCCTAGTTTGTAGCAATCACCGAAGAAGAGGATGGGTTCCTCAAACTACAATGGCTTTAAGGCTGATGAAAAATTTGATTGGGAAGGATGACTTCCATGCTTGGAAGATGACATTGGATCTTAATTTGAAAGACCAAGATGTCATGGACTATGTGCATGGTAAAATGCAAGAGCCTCCATCCACTGCAAGCTAGCTGCTCGCCAAATCAAAGTACAAGAAAGGGGGAAATCAAAGCAAAGTAGATGATCGGGGACTCAATTCATAAGAGTCTGGTTGCCTACCTCTACGAGCTAGGGTCACTATGCTAGAGAATACCCTTTCAGAAGGTTAAGAAAAGGAAGGCTCCCTCACGGCGGGAAAATGGGCAACCTTTCAAAGGTCGAGAAAGTCTGTATGAAGAATCAAATGTTTTTGATGATAAAGAAATGAATTCCTTCTTGTATCTGTCCCTCTCTGCTGCATCTCCACCCAGACACTATGGATGTCTAGTTGATAGATAGTGGTGCCTCAAAGCACATCATTGGGTTTAAGGAAACACTTACGATATGGTTGAGAAGGATACTAATCTGCAAATTATCCTTGGAGATAATGCCATGCATCCCGTGAAAGGGACATGGATCTGTGACCCTCCACTTGTCTCAAGGTCAAGTCCTCCTCATGCAAGATGTACTATATGTACCTAATTTGAAGAAGAACCTTGTGTCTGTTTCGGCCATGGAAGACAAAGGTTTCAATGTGGCATTCATTGATGGAAGGTGCGCATGTGGAAGAAGAGTTTCAAGGAAGCTATCACGATTGGGTTTAGAGTTGGTACACTCTACCCGGGTTGGAGGAAGTCCACTTTGGGAGTGATGACATGTGATACTATCCGATGAGATAGAACTATAGCACTCGGAGGTTTGAACAACTTCACTACAAGGCCCTTCTCGAAGCAAGGAGGGTGGTGATGGGGATGCTGAGTTCTCAAATAATCATGAAGGTGTATGTTAGGGGTTGTGTCGAAGGGAAAGCATACAAGGGGACCTTTCCCCTCAAGTGTCACAAAGACATTTGATGTCTTGCAATTAGTACATTCGATACGTGCGGTATGCTGCTCTGTGACATCCTTGGGAGGATGTTCTAATAGCATTACATAGCCGTTCATGAGATGACTTCTCTCGCAAAACCTAGATATATACTTCTTGAAGAAGAAGGATGGCGCTTTCATGCGTTTCGATGCCTTCAGAAAGCCTTGGTTGAAAATATGACGGGGAAGAAGATCAAGATGTTGAGGACCGATAATGGCCTTTGAATATGAGACATACGAGTTCAAGAACTTTTTGTAGAGAAGGGCGGCATCAAGAGAGGGAGACCACAATTGTCTATACTACTGAAGCGAGGAATGGCGTTGTTGAACGAAAGAAACCGGGACCATTGTGGAAGTTGCCAGTGCCATGCTATGTGACCGGGGTCTCACAAAGTTTCTATGGAGAAGGCTGCGAATACTACGTGTGTACATACACAGCGAGGCACGTCCCGCCTTTGGACTCCAAAACTCCCGAAGGGGTTTTCTGCGAAAAGAGAGCCAAGAAACACGACGTCTCACATTTTAGAGGTTTTGGATGTCACCATGTTCATTTTCATCGCGACCGAAGAGAAGAGGAGCAAAGATTTTGGATGCTTTTGGGAAGAAAAGGAATGTTTGTGGGCTATAGCGGAAACTTCTGAAGGCCTATAGAGTCTATGTGCCTGGGTCAAAGGGAAGTGGAGATATGCCACGATGTCACCTTTTGACGAAAGATGCTTCCACGAGGAAAGTAGTCAATCTTCCGAGATCCGAGGAATGATCATGAAGCAAGGCCTAGAAATCAAGAAGAAACCGAAAGGATGAACGATGCCCGATCGTTGAAGGACCAACGGACCCGATTGATCCACCTCCTTCAATAGGGGAAAGAGACCATCATGGCTCAGGGGACACTCTCGAGGATGCCGAGGGGACATATGGCGAGGGGGACATTCGTGAAAGCAAGAAGCTAAGATAGATACCAAGGGTATCTAGCGGCCATGAGTACTATTGTACAATGCGAGCTTGGATCTTTTGAGGATGCCGTAAAGCATCAAGTCTGGAAGGAGGCTATGCACGAAAGAGTATGAGTCCATATTGAAGAATGATGTCCGGGATGTGGTTCCAAGACCCAGAGGACAAAGCAAGTTGTCACCTCGAAATGGCTCTACAAGATCAAGCATGGATCTCAATGGAAGTGTCTGAAAATGTTCAAGGCAAGATTCGTTGTTCGTGGCTTTCTCTCAAAGGAAGGCATAGATTATGATGACATATTTGCACTGTGGCCCGATATACCACCATCCGATCTATCATAGCCCTTGTCTGCTACGCAAGGATGGAGTCTTCATCAGATGGATGTGAAGACCGCATTTCTGCATGGTGTCGATAAAGGAAGAGGTGTATGTAGAGCAACCTCCCGGGGTTCGAAGTCCGGGGATCGGGATACCCATGTTTCGTGTTGAAGAAAGCCCTCTATGGGTCGAAGCAAGCACCCAGAGCTTGAGTACGAGAGGATAGATAGCTACCCGATGAAGACAGACTTCACTCGTAGTAATGTCGATCTGAACCTTTACTTCAAGGTTGATAGAGAGAAGCCTCTCATTGCGGTGCCGTATGTGGACGACCTCTTCCCGACGGGTGTTGACCCTCTCATTCATCAGTGCAAGAGGGAGCTCGCTGTCGAGTTCAAGATGAAGGACCTAGGACTGATGCACTTCTTCCTAGGCACTGGGAGGTACGGCAGAGACCAGGCGAGATTGTCCATTTCTCAAGGAAAATACACTGTGAAAGCTTCTGGAAAGATTTGGTATGGTGGATCGTAAGTCGGGTGTCGACACGATGGAGCTCAACTTTAATAAGTTGAGTGGCGACGCTTCTTCGGGCCCGTGCTAGCAAATCCTACGAGTATCGTCAACTCGTAGCCTCGATGTTCTTGGTGAACACTGTCCGGACATATGTTGTGCGATGAACACTTTGAGTCAAACAGATGGTTGAGCTCATAACATTCATCGGGTTGGTGCCAAGAATCTTTCGAGATATCTTCGAGGCACAATAAACCATGTCGAGATACACTGTCCCGGGAGGAGTCACACTCCATGGATATGCGATGCGATTGAAGTCGCGGCGATGTGGTGGATTGTAAGAGCACATCGGGATGCTGCTTCACACCTTGTTGCGCGATATTATGGATGAGCAGAAAGCGAAGTCGATGACTTTGAGCACCTCTCAGAGAATGAATACATTGTAACGAGTATGGCCTTTGTTGTGAAGCATTTTGGTTGCGAATGCTCTACGGTGAGCTATTCGGGCATGTGCTAGGATACACTGTGATACTCTACGATAACCGGAGTGGGATTCGGTTGTCGAGAATCTCGTGTTCCACGATCGATCCAAGCATATTGATATCGGGTACCACTTTATCCGAGATATGGTGGAACGAGGCATCGTAAGGCTCGATCATATAGGAATTGATGAGCAGGCCGCGAATAGTTCTCGCAAAGCCCACGGGGAAGGTCAGGTTCCTAAGCTTCCCTCGCGAGAATCTTCGTGTCGTAGAACGACCCTATTCCGAGGGTCATGTTGGATGATGAGCTTTCGGAGCTCTCGGGGCTTTGGGGATAGCTTCTCGGAGCTATAAGCAACCACGGGGCTAGGCTTGCACGAACCTTGTTGGTGTGCTTTTGCCCCACCCGTTGTGATGATTGAGTTGGTTCACTCTCATGTCTGTGCCCCATATGCATCCTACCCATTTCGAGTTTTAGGGCTCATGGGAAGTACCTTGCATTTGGCCGAGTGAGGTGGGAAAAGCTAGAGACTAGTAGCAAAGGCAGATGGACGCATCGAGATTGTTGTACCTCTATCTAGGATGGCATGATCCAACCACTTGATCTAGGATCAAGTCTGGTAGGGTTTCGGACCTCTCTGCGGCTTGCAAATAAACCAACCGCGGGTTGGTATGAGACTCTTTGTGAGCCACTTTATCGAGGGTTCGGACTGCGGAGTTTTCGAATACGGTGTTAAAGTGAGTCTGCAGAGCGTGGTTCCCTAAGAGCTTTGATCTTTGGCCTGGGGAAAAGTGTCCAAAGAATTTAATTTTTCTCCTAAAGTGACTTTATAATTTTTACTAAGAAGTCAAATCTAATTTTAAAGTGACTTTAAGTGATAAAGTTGCTAAAGTGACTTTATAAAGTTATAAAGTCAAATCTAATTTTAAAAGACGACTTTAAGTGATAAAGTTACTAAAGTCCTAATTTTTAAAATGACTTTAATAAAGTCAATGTAAAATTAGAAAAAGGAAAAGTCGACTTTCGAAATAAATGACTAAGTGGGTCTTTATTAAAGGTGAGGGTGAATTAAAAAATAGAAAGTGAGATTTAAATGAGCATTTAATCTCAGCCCTAGATCTCAATCTATTTTAGCCACTGGGATTTAGGGATTCCCCAAAAGTCACTTAGGGTTAGGTTAAAAGAGGAGGAAAAGGAGGAAAGTGGTCATTTCATTCTTTCATGAAAGCGATTAGAGGAGAAGGAGAGGTGTGAGACTTTTTCTAAAGAGAGCTTGAGAGGGTGAAGAAGACTTCGGCCAAGTGCGTGCGAGCGAGGAAGGGGCACGGTTTTCGAGCGGTAAGTGCCACGGATACGAGGCGGCGTGGCCGTACGGCGGCACGAGAAGTCCGTCACGGCGGTCGGTACGGCGGTATTGAGAGCCACGGTTTTCAGGGAGAGAGAAAGGCGGCTCACGTTTTCGAGGAATAGTACGGCGGCAAGAGCTCGATTTTCTGGGTGGTTGGGCACGTTTGTCGAGGCGAGCCAACAACACATTTCCGAGAAAAGACGACTTCTTTCGGAAAATTCCGTACAATCCGTACGAGTCCGTACGTCTGTTCGTTCGGCGAAGAGAAGTTACTGGGCTTACGAATTTCTAAAGCTGTCATTTGCTGTAATAAATTTCTGTTTTGGGTATTTTTCTTTGTTGGCACATTTTTCCAAGGGCGGAGAGCAAGCACGGAAAACCGAGGATCAGTGCGGTATTAATTTGCGAATTTTTTCTGCGCTCTGTTCACCCTCTTTGTAAAAGCATTTTCGCGAGAAATAAGAAGGAGCTTTTCGAACTGGTTTTCCCCAAGAGTTGTAGTTTTTCCGGGGTCATGTTGACCAAAAATATACTGTGTCAAATGTGTGAATCACTGTTTTTATGCTTGCTGATTTTTAATTCTGCATTTTCCCGGCATTTTTGAAAAGATGTCCGAGAATTTGTGTTTTCAGCAAAATTTATTTTCCGGTTGTTAAATGTATGGATATGGGAAAGGGCATTTAACTTATTTTGGAGTAATAAGGTGAAAACTGAAAACCGGGGTGGGAAAGCTATAAATTTTTACATGGTATCGAGCTTGGTACTTTGAAGAGCGGTTTGGGACGACGAGAAGATTACGTGACGCTGCTGATTTTTCACTCGAGAAAATTCCGGCAAGCTGATTTTTCTGCGCATGCATCGAGTTTTATCTTTACTACGGCGGTGCCTGTTTTTCGGTTTTTGGACGGCCACGATGTCTTTGGGAGGCGAGGGTGGAGGATAGGTTGGATGGGCATTCCAATTACAGCATTTTGAAGGAGAGATCATGCAGTATCTTTGAGGAAGGCGAGAAAGTACTGAGGACATGTGGATGCCTTTACCGCGCACGTGAAATGTGCCTGCTGCAGTGCTACTCGGTTGGCAGCACATAATAAAAAGAACAACAAGGGTAAGAGATTGATTCTGAAGACGGAATCAAAGACCATTGCATTGCTCATGTCGGAGAGGGAAGAGAAATGCTCATGATATGTGGACAGCATTGTCCAAAATCTCTACTAGAGTACCAATGAGAACCGGAAAATGGTCTGCGAAGGAGAGAGTTGAAGACCATTAAGATGGGCAATGATAGTGCGAGTTGGATATCTCACGAAAAGATTACTAATGTGAGAGATGAGTTGGCAACGATTGGAGAGGCCATTCCGCCCGAGTTGGTGCGGATTACGGTGAATGGCCTCCCAGTTCATGGATGAACTTTCACGATGGGAGTTTGTGCACGTGAGACCCTTCCCACATGGGAGAGGTTTTGGGATGATTGCATTCGGGCGAGAGATCGGGGAAAGGTCGGCTTGCGACCAAGCCGGTTGAGTAGGATGAGGATGTAGCACGTTGGCGGGGACGCGAGAAGGCCAAAGAAAGAAGCGAGGGCTTCCACAAGCAATGAAGGTAGCAAAGGCAAAGGTAAAGGTAAACGGGGGATAACACGACGAAGGACACTATTCCAAAGTGAAGTGTTAGAATTGTCGAGAAGATAGGGCACTATGCGGTTGTGTGTGTCGTAGGAGAAGAAGAAAGAAGAAGAAGGGGAAGAACCGGAGCATGGCGGCTCCGGCGGAGGTTTGAGGACTTTGCACGGATCGTTTTCGCGGGAGTTTTGGGTTCACTTTGCGTGTGAGGTCCTCTGAAGTGCGGGGATTATACGCCATAGAGGTTCGAGAGGGAGCATGCATTTCCCTCTGATTGGCGGAGCATCTTCGGGTGTACTGGTATGTGGACGGTGGCGCTTCGCGTCACATGACGCGAGTCGGTGAGTACTTCTCGAGCTTTCGGTGGCGACGTGTAGAGGGTGGTACTCGGTGATGACGAGTTGTTCGAGCGGTCGGTGTGGGAACATTGACATTTCGAGAGGAGAGTCCAAACACTCCCTTGAAGGTGTCGAGATGTTCTTTATGTGCCCGGGTAGATGAGGAAAGAACCTCATATGCGTCTCTCGGCGCCTGCGGGACGAGAGGATATGAGGAGTGCGGTCGAGGGGGAGGACGAGGGTACGATGTATCCCACATGGGCACTCCGGGCGGTTCGGCTGGGGTGATGGAGGTGTACGCCATGCAGAGGTGTGCAAGTTTGCATTTTAGTCCCTTTTGGCATTGAGCGGTAACGCGAGCGGCGAGCTAGCGATTACGAGAGCGCGACGAGACTGGCGCGGGAATGGGGCACATGTATCATGGAGCCTTGAGGACTTTTGCGGGAGATCACTCCCGGGTGTGCCAAAGTGCGATGCAGTCACGATACTTGCGAGAGGATGTGCGATGGGCAAGTTTGCCAAATCCTTTTCCCGTGCCGATGACGGAAGCGAGCGCGGGATACTTGCTTTGATTCATTACGATGTGAGCGGTCGGATGTCTCATGATGTTTCCTTGAGTGGATGTGAGTACTATGTGTTATTCATTGTTGATCACTCCAGGAGGACTTTCGGATCTGGCTCTGTGAAGACCAAGAAGTGAGGTCTTCAAAGCGGTTTCCGAGGAGTTTAGAGCTCTTGTGGAGACACGAGACGTCGGAAAGATCAAGTCCACGAGGTCGGACAATGGAGGAGAGTACACACCCTTGGAGAGTTTGTTGACTATTGTGCGGAGGCGAGGGCATTGGGAGGGAGTTCCGTGCTCCTTACAACGACGGACGTTGCGGAGGAGGAAGAACGAGGATCCATCGGAGGCTGCCAAAAGCCATGTTGCATGATCGGGGGTTGCCATTGTTTTTGTGGGCGAGCTGCGACTCCGTGTTTACTTGCGGAACGGAGTCCGCATCGTGCCTTGCACATGACTCACGGAGGAGGCTTTTGCGGGAAGAAAGCTGATATTGGTCATCTTCGTATCTTTGGGTGCATCACATACTCCTACATACCCAAGGAGAAGAGGACCAAACTAGGGCCCCACCGCGAGAGAAGGGTATCTTTGTGGGCTACGGTGGGGCCTCGAGAGCCTTTCGGTTGCATTCTGCGCGAGAGGAAAGTTGTTGTCGGGCGGGATGTGAAGTTCGAGAGGGACGGGGCCTTTCGAGAGGTCACGGGGAGTTGGAAATGTCTGGATCGGCGGACCCTCGGCGGTTGGGTCGGTCACGGGGGATCCGGTGGGCGGGGGATCGAGGATCCCGAGAGGTACATCTATGGCGAGTGTCGAGGTCGAGTACGGTGATGCAGCTCACGCAGAGTCCCAGCTGCGGATGCTACTGGTGCGAAGCATGCGGTGCGATCCACGGTGGCAGTTCCGCGGGGAGTCCCGCGGTGGACGCGGTTCACACGGTACCTCCGGCATCTACGAGGTTCGGGTGCGGGCGCCGGCAAACGAGACGGTCGGGGGTTCGAGGCTCACGATGTTGAGGAGGAGGAGTTTTATTCTCCCGGCGGGGAAAAGTGTGTGCTCGGGGGAAGAGGAGGCCCAAGTGGCTTCGGGACAGCTTGAGAGATGCCACATACGTTGCTTTGAGCCTAAGAGGCCGGTCGAGAGGGCGGACCACGAGGAGAGGTTTTCGTGGCTATATGGCAATGGCTATCGGCATCCTTGACTGCGAGCCTTCTAGCTGAGGGAGGGCGGCTGGCCGGCGAGGTGCCGGAGAGGCCATGCGGGAGAGGTGTTCGTCTGTCATGAAGAATGATGTTTGGGGAGGTGGTGCGGGGGCACCGAGGGCAAATCCGTGGTTACTTCCGAGATGGCTTTACAAGGTAAAGCATCACTGCAGAATGGCGACATTGAGAAATTCAAGCGAGGTTTGTGGCTAGGGGTTCTCCCGGGTGAGGGGAGTTGATTATGAGGAGACCTTCGCTCCGTGGCTCGATATGCTTCGATCCGCTCCATTATATCGATAGCGGCGAGAGATGGGTTGGAAGATCCACCCGGATATGGATGTGAAAGACGCATTTTTCTCGATGGCTTCATACGGGGAGGAGGTGTACGGTGAGCGGCCACGAAACTTTGAGGTGCATGGGAAGGAGTCGCTGTGTGTGCGGCTGCAGAAGGCCCTTTATGGCACGAAGCAAGCTCCCCGAGCTTGGTACTCCAGGGATAGATACTTACTTGCTGAAGATGGGTTTCACAAAGAGTGAAGCTTGGAATCCAGAACCTTTACTATGTTGTGATGGGAGAGGAGCCTCTCGTGCAGTGCTTTGTATGTGGATGAGCTTAGTCATTACGGGTGCGAGAGAGACTCATGGAGAAACCGCTGCACGAGAGATCTTGCTTGGCGGAGTTTGAGATGAAGGACATCGGCTTGATGCATTACTTTTTGGGTTTGGAGGCTAGCGCGGAGGAGGGGCATTTCTTCACGGGACAAGGGAAGTATATTGTGGACATCCTTGGCGGTCCACATGGAGGATTGTAGACCCATGGAGAAGCACGGAAGTGATCCTGGCGGAAGAAGCTTCATGCCTTCGGATTAAGTTGAGTGGATCCCACATTAGTACGAGCGGCTGATTGGTTCCTTGATGTATTTGGTCAACACTAGACCGGATATTTGTTTTACGATCCAACACGATGAGGTCGAGTTTATCATGTAGGCCTGGAAGGTTCAACGGGTGGGCTATGGCTTACATTTTGCGATACTTGCGGGGGACGGTGGATTATGGTGGACTACAGCGGGGGGATGGGTGAGATTGGCGGGTTACGCGATTACGATTGGGCGGGGTTGTGCTTCGATAGGAAGAGCACTTCGGAGTCTTGTTTTGGGTTGGGTTCGCGGTTGTGTGTCATGGTTCGGTAGCGACGGTCGGTAGCATTGAGTTCGGCGAAGCGAGTACATGGCAACTTGATCTAGCTAGTTGTGAGGCCATCTCGCTTCGCGAAGATCTTGTTTGGCTTATTTGGTCGGTAGTTGAGACCTTGATTCTTTGTGGTAATCGGAGAGTTGCATTAAACTCACGGAGAATCAGTACCTTGTGAGTCCAAAAGCATATCGGGATCAAATATCATTTCATCGAAGTATGTTCGGAAAGGAAATTTGTGAAGCTTGAGTATATTCACACCAATGAGCGAGGTTGCGAGATATTCTTACCAAAGCCTTACCACGGGGCAAGCATGTCTACTTCGGAGGCAAGATGGGTGTGGTGAGGAACACTTTCCTTGGTAAGAGGGAGTGCTGGTGATGTGGGAGGACGGTGGTTCCCTAAGGCTTTGATCTTTGGCCTAGGGAAAAGTGTCCAAAAGAATTTAATTTTTCTCCTAAAGTGACTTTATAATTTTTATAAAGTCAAATCTAATTCTAAAGTGACTTTAAGTGATAAAGTTACTAAAGTGACTTTATAAAGTTATAAAGTCAAATCTAATTTAAAAGTGACTTTAAGTGATAAAGTTACTAAAGTCTAATTTTAAAATGACTTTAATAAAGTCAATATGAAGTGAAAGGAAAAGTGACTTTGAAAATAAATGACTAAGTGGGTCTTTATTAAAGAGTGGGGTGAATTAAAAAATAGAAAGTGAGATTTAAATGAGCATTTGATCTCGGCACTAGATCTCAATCTATTTCTGGCCATTGGTTAGGGATTCCCCAAAAGTCACTTGGGGTTAGGTTAAAGGAGGAAAAGGAGGAAAATGTCATTCGTGCCTTTTGTGAGCGAGATTGATAGAGAGGAGGAGAAGGAGAGGCGGAGACTTTTACCGAAGGAGAAGGCTTGAGAGGGTGAAGGAAAAACTCGGCAAGTCGTACGGCGGCAAGGAGGGGGCACGGTTTTCGAGCGGTAAGAAGTGCACGGATACCGAAGCGACGCGTACGGCGGCATAGAAATCCATACGGCCCGGTATGTACGGCGGTATTGAGCACGGTTTTCAGGGAGAAAAGTAGCACGTTTTAGAATAGTACGGCGACGAGAGGGCTCGATTTTCTAGGTAGTGGGCACGTTTATCGGCGGCCCGACGCGTTTTCGAAGGAACGACAGCTGAAGGTACGTACGGTCGGCCACAGTCTGTACGGCTTTGTTCGGCTAAGTTACAGGCACGAATTTCTGTTTGTCATTTCTTGTAATAAATTTACATTTGAGTATTTTTAACATTCGCACGTTTTCCAAGGCGGAGGCAAGCATGGAAAACCGGATAAGTCTGTTATTAATTTATGGAATTTTCCTGTATGTTCACCCTCTGTAAAGCATTTCCGAAATAGGAGCTTTCGAGCTGGTTTTTCCCCAAGAGTTGTAGGGGGTTTTCAGTCATGTTGACCAAAAATATACGTGTCAAATGTGTGAATCAGCACAATTTTTTTATGCTTGCTGATTTTAATTCTGCATTTTTTCGACGATACAGAAAAAATTTCCGAAATTTGTGTTTTTCGACAAAATTTATTTTCCGATTTGTTAAATGTATGGATATAGGAAAGGGCATTTAACTATTTTGGAGTAATAAGGTGGCGAAAACCGGGGTGGGAAACTATAAATTTCTACATCTGTCGGCGAGAATGATGTCTTGTGACTAACCCGCCACATTACCGAAATAAAGAAGCCAACAAAGCGAGTTACGGTGGGATGATGCACGATGTTTGGATTGCCTTTGGTGGATGGTGTTCTCCCTAGTTGAGAGGGTGTGTTAATTTTGGACAACTAGGTCCAAACTCCATGTTATGATGCTCGAGATGAAGATACCAATATTTTTATTGGGTTCCTCTTTCGAGAGGTGCAAGATGCGATCTAAAGATCATCTTCATCAGAATTGAGCAAAACATTTTATTTTGAATTTATTTTTTTTAATCTATTCAAAATATGTGCGAGTCTGACCTTAAGGTTTTGTACCCCAACGGATGTGTCACACACCCCTCAATGATGGATATAAATAAGGTCAACGTTGGAGAACATTTCACTCATCTCAACCTCACACATTCTCTCTCCTCATCGATTGGTTCAATCACTTAGAATCTCTTCTATCTCCACACATGGGAAATACGCTGACACTTTGTTTTTTCGGTCTAGAGTTTGCGGCCAGTTTGACCGAGCGTTGACTTTGGTCAACGAGTCAATTGACCCAAAACACGATTTCCTCAATCCGCATTTTTTGGCACTATTCGAGGCAAAAACGTTGACTTTGACTTTTTAAAATTGACCCTAGGCTGTATTCTTTGTTGCATTATTTTGACGACAACATTGACTTTTTTAGGGTTGACTTTTGAGTTGGTGGTGGTTGTCTGAAGGGGTTGTGTGACATTGTTGGTTGGTTGACCATATTGAGACTTTCTTTGGTTGAATTATCCCGATGGCCGTTGTAACGCACCAACACAATTATATATTCTGGCTTGTCTTCATCGATCTACCGGTATGTTCTATGTTTACTTTATTGTTTATGTGATTGTTGTACAATATTGAAGAGAAAGTAAAGTTGCATCAAGCATAGAACATCTACATAAATTCTGACTTCAAATATAAATGTTATTTTGTGTTAGTTTTAGGCAGGTCAAGTTTATGGTTTCTTTTTTCTGTTTGTGTTTCTAACAGAAGCACTGAATTAAAAGAAATTATAAATAAAATTGTTAGAACTATGGGCACCCGGACATCACCAATACAATGGGAACTTTCCTCGGCCACGTGAGTACAGTACCTCAATATATGCGATAGCGTATTTGTTGAAAATGTAACTAGGTTACGATCTTCATAATTATCCTTTGTCTTGTATCAATATGTATTTCTGTAAAAGCAAAAAGAAAAAGGAAATTATTATTATTATTATTATTTTCATTAGTCAGCATGTTCTTCATGCTTATAGGGTTATTTGGTCAAAAGAAAATTTGTCATGAGTCAAACAAATGTACTTGAGTCAAGAAAGTCCCATTTGGACTATTTGTAAGAAAAATAAAAGTCATTTCATTTGAGGTCAAAGTCAAGTTTTGTCACCATAAGACCAAGTCGGCCTAGAAAGACACCTATTCGACCTCCTAGACGGTACCCCAATAAATAAACTGCAATTCGACCTCATTTGGACTTACCAATCATTCACATCAATTTATGTGCCAAGAAAGAGAAAGAAGACCAGCAAAAGTCAAGGAGAGAGAGAGTGAAGGCCAAAGGAGAGATATTTTTGTGTTTTTCTGCCCTAATTCTGTAGCGTGCAAAATTTCGGGGCCGAAAATTTCGAGCTTTCCTAGATTTGAAGAACGTTGACTAGTGTTGACCTTGTTGACTTTGACTTGGTTGAAGGAGTTTTGGAGGGCTGACTTCGGGCTTTTGTGGTAGTCTTGGTCTTGGTTTAGAGTCTTGGATATCTCACTTTGATTTGATTCTATAAGAGGAGTTGTTGGGTTTCCCCACTTGTGGGGTTTTCCCTGGCCTAGAGCCTACATCTTTGTGTTATTTGTCTCTCGTGATGTTCATATTTTATGTGTTTTGGTAATTTTTTGATGAAGAGAACATAATAAAGAAATAGGAAGCCAACAATTATTCACAAGCAATTGTAAGAGAAATGAAACATAACTTACTATCCTATTGGTTTCTCAACATGGTATAAAGCTAAGGTGACAAGAAAGCAGCTTGAAGATCACATTTGTTGCCACATTAAGGCATCTCTACAACAATCATCTTATTCTTAAGACACATTTTGTATCAACTACAATGGAGAGAACTGGTGCAGCAAATAAGCCAAAAAATTCTTGCAGCTGGCAGAAGGACGAGACCAAGGATCATCATATTCTACTTAATCATCATTCACTGTTGAAAGACATTTGCAGCAGCTATCTCTCTTCTTACATTATTGAAAGGTCTTGTAAATCCTGTTCACTCATCATCAATCATTGAAGGAGGTGTAGCAGCTTGAAGATATTGTTTGTACCAGCCATCTAGAGAAGACATCTCTATTGCAGCCATCATTCAAGAACAACTTTGAAGACTCTTAGAAGCATCATCATCATAACAGCATATTCTCCTTTGACAAATGAGTACTCTAACATATTATGTGTCTCAAGTTCCTGCTCAAATGGAATATATTTGTAAGGAAGGCAACAAACTTGATGGAGCCTCTAATTTCAAGGCTTGGAAGAAAAGAATTAATTTAGTTCTCAAAGAAAATGATGTCATGGATTTTTGTTGAAGGTAAGGCTCAAGCACAGAAAAGAGCAATGCCTCAGAAGTGGCCAAGTACAATAAGGGAGAAATAGGGGCTCAAATAATTCTCTTCGATTTCATCAAAGATCACCTTATCCCCTTTGTTTCAGAATAGGGCACATTGAAAGAAGTCTATGAAAAATTGGTAAAATTATACTCTGTCAATACTACAAGTCACAAAATATCTTCAAGGAAATAACTTTACAGAACAAATTTATCAAAAGATGAAGATTTGGCCTCATCTGATGTGAAAATCTCAAAATTGAAAGATCAACTTCAAGGGCTTGGAGAAGTCATATATAGTTCTGAATTAACTACTTGCCCACTCAGTGCTCTACCTTCAGATTGGAGTAGTTTTGTGACCAGCATTTATTCAAAGAAAGATATTCCAACATTCGATGAACTGTGGGCCCCATGTGTTCTATAAGAAACAAGACAGAAAGCCAAGGATGACATTGAACCCAACAATGGGTAATATCAAGATTTTGTTGCTACATCAAAGAGAGTTTGGAAGATTTGGAAGATTTGAACCTCGTCGAAAGTATGAATTTTCCACAATTGCAATAATTAGAAACTATTCTTCTAAGGTAAAAGTAAATTTGTCTTCAGTTAATTAATTTAACTGCAAATAACGAATAGCTCACCTATTTTAATCTTTACAATAAAACAAATATGTTCGGAAAAATTAAACTGAAACACAGAAATTCATGCACACAATTAACACATTTATTTTGGACTAACAATAGAAAAACCCCAAAAGGAAAACCAATGTAGTAGTTGAGGGTTTATTTTATTATGCAGCAAATTCAAAAGATTACAACCGAGGTGCCTAGACTGGCCAACCCCTCCTAAGAAAACATTGGCAAAATCTCTGAGGAAATTTTCCCTCTCCACAAGCAATTTGGCCTTTCACAGCCCTCAAATCAATTCCCTGAAAACCGTCGTGCCGACTCTGCACAATCGCACACAGCCTCTAACTCGCACTTCGAACTGCTTCAAGTTGCCTCGATCTGGCTCTCTCTATCACTGGAATGGATTCGCTTGGCCTCCTGATATTTCCCTGTCTCCAGCAATTGAATCGACCTCTAATCAGCTGAAGTTAACTGCCTCAGCTGGAGGCTCTCATGAGCCTTGCACAGCCTCTGGGAAATAGATATTGCCTCTCACCTCGCTAATTGCCTACGGAAATGTTAGGATTCTCACTAAGAGTCTTCCTCCTAAATTATCTGCAAAACCCCAAAGGGAAAACCAGTGCAGTAGTTGGGGGTTTATTTTATTATCGACAAATTCAAAAGATTACAACAAGGTGCATAGACTAGCCAACCCCTCACGAGAAAACATTGGCAAAATCTCCCAAGGAAATTTCCCTCTATACAAAACAATTACGGCCTTTTTAAGCCCTCAAATCAATTCCCTGAAAATTGTCACGCGCGGAGCTCACCCCCAATTCTTACATAGCTTCTAACTCGCAGCACACCCAGGAACTGCTTCGAAGTTCCCTCGATCTAGCTCTCTCTATCAACGGAATAAGATTCTCTTGGCCAGGAAAAATTTACTAGTCTCCGGCAATTCCAATCGACCTCCTACTCAGCTAGGATGAACTGCCTCAATGGAGGCTCTCACCGCAACCCTTGTGCAGCCTCTGCAGAAATAGATGTTGCCTCCCACACTGCGGCTAAGCGGCTACGGAAATGTTGGGATTCTCCTTGGAGCCTTCCTCCTGGTGCTCTTGTTGCCCCTCGATCATTAATGCTCTTCCATTGGCTTGAATTCCTTCCTTGAGTGAAACATTGCGTATTGGGAAGTGTACATTGCTTGGATGTTTATACCCTACTTCATATCTTCTCCTCGTCCCATCGATACTTGCTCTTATAATCTCTCGACGGAGCTTCCAACGATAGGATTGAGTCCTAATCAGTGGCTAAGATCATCTTAGACTACGATCCTGTGAGTCTCTAAAGCATTCTAGACTTTCCTTAACTAATTCCCATTAATTAATTATTTGCTACTGGTCTAGACTTACAAAATAATTTAAATCATGATTATTAATTTAATTAATGTATTTCTGAAAGCTTATCTCGTGAAACCTTCACGGGTTTTGGAGAGCTCATGTTCCTTGGTCTCTTAGACCTGGGCGAGACCGAACACATGTTCGATGCTGCAAAAACCAACACTCCCTCTTAGCGAGGAAGGTGTTATATCTACACATCGATACTACTCTCTTGCCTGGAAACCGGTCTTGCACCTCGGATGTTGATTGACCTCCTCCACTTCTACAAGCTAACCAAACTCCCCGAGTCACTAGAAATCAACATGAAGAGAATATTGTCCACCATTCTATTGTGCAAACTAAAGTCTACTCATCTTTGTTCTTGCTACTCGCCTGTTGCTCCTGACAGCAGGTCGGATATCCCCAAACCTTGACATGCTAGCTTCCATAAGGTTGCTCCCTCGGAAGCTACCTCTCGGGTCTCAATCTCCACATGAAAAATCTCTTGCTCCCTCCCTATCACCGCCTCACATCTCTCCTATCTGGAAAGCGGGCGTAGGTTAAGTTGGGAATACATTTCGGGCTATTTCCTCTTTTCTTCTGCTGTCTGTGTCACTAAAACTAGTTATGCAATTGTCTCTCGATCATTTGACTACAACTACCTTTGCCATTGTCTATCGGCCACTGTACGGTGACAACGTATTTACACTGTGCTTCTGCTTGTCTATCGCGCATCGGTTTGTAGATATACCTACTAACATTGAAACATAACTGCGAACTAACATGGGCCCTTGAAGAAAAGGTGATGGTCTTGTTGCAACAATTAGGATTGATCGGACTAATCTCCTTGTTGCATCTATGTTGGACCATTCATTTTGGATATGCATGTATCAAGCTTCTCCTCCACTTGGAGGTACCATTGTTATCCAATCCAACTCCTCCAATCGGCGGTTAGTTCATCAGAAATATACTGTCGAAGTTGTTGCTTTCTCTTTTGTTATTGCCTTCTTCCTTTAAGGACATTGGGGGTCATAGTGGCCATACTCACCACAATCGAAGCACTTGCTCTTCAATAGATCTTTCTTCTTTCTCTCGCCTCCTCCACAGGCCTTGTCCTTGTTGAACCTTTCTTCACCTTTCCCTTTCTGTGAGGCCACGTTTTCCCACTCATCCTCCTCCTCCTTCGGTCCCTTGCTACTTTGTTGGCAATGTCACATGGTTGGGAGTTCGAGTTCGGTTGACAATGATTAGGTTCTGTTGAGTTCAAATTTTTTTGATGAGGTTGAATGAGGTTCGCCATTAGGTTCGTCTATATATATATATATACATATATTAATTTAAAATGAATTATGGGATAAAATAGTAAGAAATCAACATCGGTAAACATAAAAAATATGTTATCACGAACATGGAAACTACAAGGATAAATTACAAAGCTTGAGTTATGACATGAAGTTATGAGTTTTAGTCTATGGACTTGGTCAATAGCTATGAGGTTCGATGAGGTTCGCCAAACATGAAATTTTTTTAAGGTTTTTCAAAATTCAAACCTCGAGTTGGTTTGACGAACCTTGTGGCTTTGATTGAGTGACAATACCATTCCTGAGTTGAGCCTCATCTCCTCCTAAGTGAAGTCACTCCACAGAACAATCCCATCTGAGGTGTCATCTCAGCGAGAAATAAATTGGACGAAAGTATGCCACTTTTTGGTGAAATCATTGGGAGTTGTTCACCTAGCTCGTTATACGATGGTTGTTTGTTAAAATTTGTGTACCGGAAGGACAAGTGGTTCCCTAAGGCTTTGATCTTTGGCACAGGGAAAAGTGTCCACTTTATTTGTACTTATTCTCCTAAAGTGACTTTATAAGTGGTAAACCTGAGTCTAATTTAAAAGTGACTTTATACGTGATAAAGTTACATTTCTAATTTTAAAAGTGACTTTATTAAAGTCAATGAAAAATTAGAGAGTAGAAAAGCGACTATGGAAATAAAAGGCTAAGTGGGTCTTTATTTAAGTGGGTGAATTAAAAATAGAAAGTGAAAATTAAATGCATTTATTCTCATCCCTAGATCTAAATGAATCTCAACCATTAGATCTTGGGGTTGCAAAAGGTCATTTGGGGTAAAGGAGAAGAAGAAGAAAGATCGATCTAGTTTTTCATGAGCTATTGAGAGAAAGAAAAAGAGCAAGGAGAAAATTTTTGTGCAAGGAGGAAGTGAAGGAAGTAGCAAGCTTTGGCATGCATCCCAAGGAGACATTTGTTGATCATCTGACGGCATTTATTTGGCACACATTCCAAGGTAGAATCGTACGGCGCGGCATTCGGCCGCTTCAAGGACCATAGAGCACGGAAATCGAGGGACAAATTACGGCACGTTAAAGGCACGAATTTCGGTATTTGAGCATGAAAATCGAGGGAGAGATAGTTGTACGGTCTGTGCAAGTCTTACGATGACTTTTGGGCACCGATTTGAAATGGAACCCAGAAATGTGACATTTAATGTTGTTATTTATTGATGTTATTTCTTTTTTGCTGTTGGCACATTTTTCAAAGGCGAGAGTTCAAGCACGAGAAATCTGGATAAGTTGTAATTTGTGATTCTTGGAATTTTTACTATGTATTTTAGTTTCTGCGTAAGCATTTTTGAGAAATAAAGAAGAGCTCTCAAACTAGTTCCGAGAGTTGTAGGGGTTTTCCGGGGTCACATTGACCCGAAAAATCATTGTCATTTTCTACGTGTGTTTTTTTTTGTGATGTTTCTTTATCTTTTTATTTTAAATTTTTCAATGATCAGTAAATCTCCAAATTTGTGTTTTTCGAGAAAATATTGTTATTTCTTGATTTTAGTATTTTTATCATGCTTGGATTAAAGGCGGAATGCATGGAGTGATAAGGAAAACCAATAAGCTGAGTGGGGATTGAAATTCTTCATGTTATCGAGCTTAGTTGAGTGGAAGAAATTTGCATTTTGGGATAGCAAAGTGAAAATTACAGCAAGCTTATTTTTACGAACGGAAAACCTTTACCCAGTTTGAAATTTCGGTTTGTTGGGACAATGAAACATGTCTTTGGGTTTGAGGAGTTTGAAGACAAGTTGGATAGGCGGAAGTAACTACGGTGCATGGTGGGAGAGAATCCAAAGTATCTTTGAGGAAGAAGAAGTCTAGGGCATTATGGTACATACCACACGTACCAAGTAGCAATATACGGCCATCTGATTAGCGAGTTCAACAAAAAGATTGCTAAGGCCAAAGATTAATTTTGGATGGAGTCGAAGATCATGTCATTCCTCATGTGAGGAGAAGAGCTTATGCACATGAAATGTGGACGGCCTTGACCCGATCTTGCACGGCTCAAATGAAAACAAAAAAATAGTCCTAAAGGCAGAAAGAGATAAAAATGGCTAAGGCTGACGAGTGCTACAACATACCTCCCCAAAAATCACTTAGCGAGAGATGATTTGGTAGTCGTAGAAGAGAAGACCATTGCACCCGAGTTGGTGAGAATTGCTGAATAGTCTTCCCAACACTTGGGAGGATTTGTGGATGGTATTGTTGCATGGGAGAACCTTCCTGGATGGGAAAGGTTGTGGGATGATTGCATTCGGAATGAGATCGGAAAGAACCATCTTGGGGCAGCCAAGCAAGGAAGACGATAATGATGTGGCATTGTTGGCAAGAGGCAAGAAAGGCAAAGCAAAGAAGCAAGCTTCCACCGGTGGAGGCAAAGGAAAGGTAAAGGTAAGCGGCAAAACAAAGAGAAGGACTATTCCAAAGTCAAATGTTTGAATTGTCAAAAGTTGGGACATGTATGTTGTTGTGTGTTCAAAGAAGAAGAACGAAATGGGGAAAGAGAAAACCATTGCGGCTTACTGCGGGGTAGCTTGTAGTCCTCCGATGCGGTATCACTTGCCATACAAGTTGAGGAATGTGCACTCTCCTCTACTAGCGAGCATCTTCTAGCATTTGGTATGATGACGGTCGCTTCTCGTCCTTGGCAGAGTCAAACTCGGTACTTCTCGAGAGCTTTCGAAACAATCTTGATATGGAGGTAGTACTTGGTGATGACGGCATTGTTAGAATAGTTAGTGTGGGAACATTGACATTTGATAGGGAACCCAAACCTACCTTGAAAGTGTCAAATGTTCTGTATATTACTGAATGAAGAAGAACATGATATCTGTCTCGGCCTTGAGGGACAAGGTATGAGGTGTTGTTCGGGGAAAGTGGTGCTTATATCTAGGAAACTCCATGCTTGTTAGAGTGATTGGTGTGTGCCATGCTAAGGTGTACAAGTTCTCATTCCAACCGTGATGGCATTGAGTAGCGACACCGGGGCAGGGACCAACGACGGATCTGGCAATTCGAGTTGTGTTTAATTTGGCATCGCGGGGATAGGTCATGTATCATGGGGCCTTGAGGACATTACGAGCACCATTGGTGTGCCAAATTTCAATTATGATCACCTTGATGTATGTAGAGGATGTCTTGTCGGGAAGTTTGCAAAAGCCCCATTTCCGTGTGACAACGGAAGCGACGAGGGGATCCTTGACTTGATTCATTCGATGTGAGTGGTCGGATGTCTCATGTCTGTGGTAGGTTATGAGTATTATATTTTATTCATTGATGACCACTCCGGGAAGGAGCACGGTTTTATTTCTTGAATAAGAGTGAGGTCTTCAAGTGGACTCAAGTTCAAAGCTCTTGTGGAACCCAGAACAAGTAGGAAGATCAAGGTCCTCGGGTCGGACAATGGAGGTGAGTATACCCTTGGTAGGTTTGTGGATTTTGTTAAGGTAGGCATTAGGAGGGAGTTCACCGGTTCCTTACAACTGACAAAACGGGGTGGCAAGAGGAAGAACGAGCCATTATAGGGGCGCAGCCATGCTTCATGATCGAGGGTTACCTTTATTTTTGTGGGCGGATACTGCCAACACTAATGTTTACTTACTGAACGAGAATCACATCGTGCACTTGGGGAATGTGACTCGGAGGAGGAGGCTTTCTAAGAAGAAACGCCTAGTGTTGGGCACTTTCATATCTTTGGGTACCTTACATATTCCCCATGTCCCCGAGAGAAAGAGGACCAAGCTGTTGCCCTCGACGGACAAGGCCATATTTGTGGTTATAGCGAGACCTCGAAAGCTCATCGTATTTACTTGTTCTGAAGGAAAAGTTGTTGTCGGGCGAGATGTGAGATTCGACAAGGAGAGAGCTTTCAAGAGGTCACGAGAGTTGCATTATCTAGAGTCACCCGAGACCCTCGGGAGCGGTTGAGTCGATCACGAGGATCTAGTGCACCAGAGTGCGGGGAGGTCGGGCATCGGAAAGTACATCCGTACGCTGAGTTCCATCGGTGAGCGGTGGCTCTCGGAGAGTCGGTGGGTGGTTCTTCGGGCAACATGTGCGGGGCGGTCCGCGAGCAATTCTTAGGGTAATCCTTGATGGACGGCTTGCATGGTACTTCAACTGGGGGCACAAGTACCCGAGTATGACGTCGGTTGGCGGGGCCTTGAGGAGTTCGAGCTTTTGATGATGATGAGAATTATTTTCACTCGGTGGAAGAAATAAGCTTAGGGAAGAAGGCCAGAGTGGCTTCAGACACCTTGCGCGAGGCCACATTAATTGTTGAGCAAAAGAGGCAATTAGTGAAGAGGTAAACCACGGCGGTTACGAAGTTACATAGCATTAGTGGCACCAAGCATTGTTGACTACGAGCTTTCTAGTTATGAAGAAAATGACCAACAAGTACGGAGAGAGGCCATGATGGAGGGTATTCTTCTATTATGAAGACGATGTTTGGGAGGTAGTGTCGAGGCACGAAGGTAAATCGGTTGTTACTTCCAAATGGCTCTACAAGATAAAGCATGTTGTAATGGCAACATTGAGAAGTTGACTCGTTTTATTGGCGAGAGGGTTCTCACGGTGGGGGTTGAGTACGGGAGACCTTCGCTCTCGTAGCTCGGTATACATCTATTCACTCCATTATATCGATTTACACGGGGAAAGAGATGGGTTGGAAGATCCACGAGATGGATGTGAAGGCAGCCTTTCTGTTAAGCTACGTCGGGAGGGAAGTTTATGTTGAACGGTCGCGGGGCTTTGAGGGTGCATGGAAGGAGTCCATGCCATCGAATTGAAAAAAAAAAAAAGCACTCTATGGCACAAAACAGCGCTCCTACAGATGTCTGCAGGCACTGGACTGCATTACTGCCTGGGTTGGTTTATGAGGTAGGTATAATCTAAACGTATGCTGACTGGTAGGTGAGGGCCTCTCAGCTTGGTCTTGTATGTTGATGACTTGATGCATCAACACAGTGCAAAGACTCATTGAAAGTACCAAGAGAGATCTTGCTTGAGGAGTTTGAGGATGAGATATCGGCTTGATGCATTATTTTCTAGGATTGGAGGTGTGGCGAGGAGGGAGGGTATTTCTTCTGGGATAGGGGAAGTGTTGTGGATATTCTTGGCAGTTTCACATGGAGGGCTGAGCCCATGTCTACACCTATGATCACTAGCGAAAGAAGCTTCACGCTTCGATTACGTGTTGGTGGATCCTACTCTATACGAACAGTTGATTGGTTCATTGATGTATTTGGTCAACACTCGACCGGATATATGTTTTGCGGTTAACAACATGAGTCGGTTCATGTGTGAGCCCGGGGGAGAGTGCCTTTGGGTGGGCGCAAAACACATTCTTCGAGGGTACGTGGACAATGGTTTGGATTATAGACGGGGGTGATGGGTGAGGACGCCGGGGTACATTGATTCGAGATTGGGCGAGGTTGTGCGTCGAGATAGGAAGAGTACTTCGGGTGTTGTTTTGGTTTGGTTTCGACAATTGTGTTGTGGTTCGGCGGGAAACAACGGTCGGTTGCATTGAGCTCGAGTTTGGGGGCGAGTATGTGGGCGCTAGTTTGGCTACTTGTGGAGCCATATGGCTTCGCAAAAGATGTTGTTTGGTCTGTTGGTCGAGCATTGAGAACTTTGTGATTTCTTGCGATAATCGAGTTGCATAAATCTCCACGAAGAATCCGATTTTTCATGACGAGGGTCCAAAGCACATCGGGATCCAAGTATCACTTTATTCAGGGCCTATGTCCAAAAGCGAAGGCTATCAGCTTAGTGCATTTCCCTGACGGATGAAGCGAGTAACTAACATTTTCACCAAAGCCTTACCACGAGGGCAAGCATGTCAACTTCGGAGACAAGATGGGAGTGAGTGAGAACATTTCCTCGGTAGAGGGAGTGTTTAGAGGTGGGTACGAGAGGACAAAATGGTTCCTAAGGCTTTGATCTTTGGCCTAGGGAAAAGTGTCCACTTTGTTGTAATTCTTCTCCTAAAGTGACTTTATAAGTGGTAAAGTCGGTCTAATTTAGAAAGTGACTTTACAAGTGATGAAGCTACATTCTAATTTTAAGTGACTTTATTAAAGTCAATGATGAATTAGACATGTAAAAGTGACTATGGAAATAAAGGCTAAGTGGGTCTTTATTTAAATGGGTGAGTTAAAAAATAGAAAGTGAAATTAAATGTACATTTATTCTCATCTCTAGATCTAATGACTCTCGACCATTAGATCTTAGGTTACCAAGGGTCATTTACGGTAAAAGGAGAAAGAAGAAGAAAAGATCAATTCGATCTTTCATGAGCTATTAAGAGAAAGAGAAAGAGAGAGGAAGGAGAAAATTTACGAGCGGGGGGAGAGAGTGAAGGAAAGCAAACTTTCGCACGCATCCGAGACATTTCGACGGTCGAAGTATGACATTGTTAGCACACATTCCAAGGCGAGAATCCATATAGCGACATTTGGCATGCATTTCAAGAATTGTACAACACAAACATCAAGGGAGAAATTACGGCGGGTTAAAGGCACGAAAATTTCGAGGCAAGATGGGCACAAAAATCGAGGAGAGAAAGCTATACATTTTCGCACGGTCCATGGACTACGAGATCAAGATAGGTTGGACGCTTTGTCCAACTTTGCAATCTAGAAGGACGAATCTGGTAGTCATGGAGGCATACGGCTTGAGGGAGCATCAGAGAAAGTCACGGCCACAGTAGATGCGAAACTCACAGGGAAGCACGAAGAAGTAAAGGCACATGCTAAGCGCTTCATTATGGACGGGGTCAAAGATCATGTGGTTCCACACATAGCCAAGAAGGCAATAGCTCATAGAGATGTGGTAGCTCTAGCCACACTACTCCCGAAGGAATATCCATCCGAGAGGAAGATGCTTAAGGAAAACCGGTGAGGATATTCATGATGGCCAGAGAGAGGAGATCAGCACTTTTTTGTCCGGAGACTACAATCGATCGAGATCGGCTCAACGCTTGGGGGTCAAGGTAGATGACGACTTCATGGTGAGGGCCCCGCTCTAAATGCGTCCACGGAAGGCGGGAAACTTTGTCCAAAATCTCTTGGGCGAGAGCGAACTTTCCCAAGTTTGGGACAACATGTAGGCTATCCTCGACAAGAGGAAATCTGTCGGATGACAAAAGACAATATATGTTGGATTCGAGCAAAGTGAAGAAGGAAGAAGAGGAAGATGCAACGGTCGCATCAAAGAGACAACGAGGAGAAAGAAAGCGTGATCTGTCGAAGATCAAGTGTTTCCCGGTCACCGGCCAGACTAGGACATTTCGTTACTTCGATTGTCCACGAAGAAAAAAGGATAAGGAAGCTTCGAGCTCCAGGAGTTGTTGTGGCGGATGATGGCTCGGAGATGACTTAGCCATGAACGCTCATAAACCATGACGGTCGAGTGATCTTGATCTATAGAGCGACTACGAGGAGTGCGGGCATGATCCTTGAGTAGCCCCAAATCTTGGATCACATACGGCTTACGGGGAGCCCTAAAATGGGTAGCGAGACAAGTGGAGCGATCGGTTGCAGAGGAATCACGGATGGGCCCAGGAGGCGGTGGGATTCGAAGACGGTGCGGTGCGGATGCGACAGCGAGAGGGGTTGACGTGACTTCGACAACGCGAAGAGCGGGCTTTCTTGCGGCGTAGCAGGCTGCGGCAACGGCGGCCTCCGGATGTCGATGCGGTGAGCGACCCATGGAGCTTCAATGATGGAATCACATTGGCCCGACTACTCTTGTCAAAGATTCAGAGCGAAGTTTTCGGTTGCTTCTCTCAACAAGCGAGTTGCGGTCTGCAATGATTGGCAACTGCTGTTGCGGCACTTAGAAGAAGGCTGCGGTACGAAGATGTAGCAATGGCGGTGGCATCGTCATGAGAAACGATGCGAAGGCAACAACGGTCTGATGATGAGGCAACGGGGCCAAGCATCGGCGCAAAGACCCACGGAGATAAGTGCGAGAACTTCGGGGGGTGAAGTATTGTTGCTAGAGCACATTCCTTGCTAAGAAGTGTTGAGATTTTGGATTGTTGGGGTAGCATCGGATGTGCTCTAGCTCCCAAACTTTGTGGAGAGACTAGAGTACATGAGATCTCCCAAGACCCGAGAAAGCGATTTGAAATTCCATCTGTTTAGAGATATTTAATTAATTAATCTTTTTAATTAAGGACCTAAGTCGACTTAGGAAAATTAAAGATTAAAGTTAATTAAATTAAACATGTGATGAAAATGACTTAAGTCACACAGATCAGTATCTTCTAATATTAGTTGTCCAATTCAAGATTAGATCACGGTCGTTGATGTTTCAACGAGAAAAGTATAAGAAGAGGGCTTGGGGTACGTTAGAACACCAGAGTGTGGAACCACTTAAACAAAATTTGGAATTCTAGGCGTGGTTTGCTAAGAATTTCAAAGTGTTTCGGTTGCGACGGGGCGATATTGGCAAGACGGATGGTTTGATCCCGGACCAAGAGTGCAACGAGAGAGGCGGAAAGCAACGGACGGGGCGGCCCCGCGAGAGGTAGCGACTACGCAACTCACCCCAAAAGCCTAGCAAGGGCGACGCGAGAGGCTTAACAAGTTATTTTTAAATATTCAAAATACATTGAAGTAAACACATTGCGGCCTACACATACATACGGATCAAGTGCGGGGTCGCGCATTCGACCAAGGACACACAAGTTACAAACCGTCTGCCCTCGAAAAACTGGCAACGGGAAAACGATGCAACGACTCTTGAGGGTTTATTATACGGGAGTATGAATATAATCTAGGGTACCGGTAGTGGTTTACAACGAGAGAAAATCCCCGACGGATGTACCTCTCTATCTGCGGAACGGATAATATGGTTGATTCATATGAGGATGAAGAACCCCACGGTGCCTACATAGTCGCTGCGTCACCCTTCGGTGTGGTTGCGTCAACCCTTGGTCCTGGCCGAATACGAGCCCTATTTGGCCAGTAAAACTTGACATAGCTCTCTCGGTGACTCGTCGGCCTTTTACGACTCTCGCGTCCCCATATAGACGCCACGGCTGTGTCACCCTGTGGAAGCATGCTACCTCTCGTCCTTTCTTCAGGCTTCTGTTTCGCCTCTATGTCTTTTGGAGATTGATGCTGCTGTTGCTCCTTTGGTACGAATATGCCTACGCAAATGTATTCTCGGCCTCGGATCTAAAATCCCTCTGTACGATCTATCCCTCTCGTTCCTTTCGCAAGCTCACTTGAGAAATTCTTGGCAAACGCGCCCATTCGACTTAGCTCAAGTGCTACCTGTGTGTGCTTGTGCTCTTCGCTGACCCCAGAAGCCTTCCTTTAAAACATTTTCTTGTTGAACATTCGATGGTGGCAGTCTAATCTCTAATCAACGGTTAAAAGTTAGAAAAGAAGACTTGATCCTCATCATTAGAACTTGGTGTCTCACACATGTCTCACTTAATTCACTTTAATTATTTAATTTCCTAAGTTTATACTTAAGGTCTCCCGTAAATAATGGTATTTCGAAATAACTAAGTATCGAGTGGAATTTTTACAACGATTACGGTCATGGGGGAATCTCATGATGTTCTAGCCCCTCCACAAAGTTTCGGAGCTCGAGCACATTCGATGCTACACCGAAAATCAACACTCCTGCGCGGCAGTGTATACAACGTACTTCACTAGCGGGCATCATCACGATCCATGGCATCGATCCCTGTCATTGTTGATGGTTGGCCTGTTGCACTTCATTACCTTCTGTTACTACCTTATGTGTTCCCCATGACTCTCCACGATCCTTTGCCTCATCGGTATTGCGGCTCCTCCTAATGTTGCATCATGTTGCCCATATCACTACCATTGCTAAGTGCTTTACTTACCTTTGTTGATCGTTCGGCGAGCAGAGGCGAAGGACGCCCACCTAAAATCTTGACATACAGTCGGTCTGGTGCACATCTCGATATTCGACACCCCTCACTGCCTATTATGCGCCTAACCCTGCGGGTGCCTCTGCGTTGTTCTTTCTGCATTGCCTACGTGTTGTTGAAATCCCATCGGCTACCACAGTACGATTTCTACGTTGTTGTTGCCTACTTTCTCTTGTTGCTCCCGAGTCTTGACCTTCTGCTTGCACCAATGTGCCTCCACAATCCTCTGTGCCAGCGACTCCGGTCATCTTGCTCTTGTCATTAAGGGCTCACCTTGGCTAGGTATGTGATCCGAGTTTGGGCACCTCAAGGTCCTACTGTTACATGCGAAGTTCGAAGGCCCCTGCGGATCTATATCGTCCCACCTCTACTCTAGAGAGGCACATGAGCACTCACCAGCTGACATCATCACTTTCATCATCACCCTTGTTCTTTGTAGACTTGGAATCCAAATCTTCCTTGCCCTTCATCTTCGAGGACAAGTAGCGGCAAAATGTCTAATTCACCACATACGAAACACTGGGACCTTACAAAGGTCTTTCTTCTTCTCCCTCCTGTCGTTGTTGTCCCTTAGATGCGCTTCCTTCTTCCTTCTCCTTCTTTTATCTTGGTTCCTGCTGCGCACTACCCATCTTGGTCAATCTCACAGTCTCTTCACGCAAGCGAAAGAAAGGCACAGCCACATGTCTTCCCAATTTGGAAGTGTCGCTGCCATTGCCTTGGACAAAGGTCTCCCACTCTTCGGATACGCATTCAAGGCGGTCTCATCACCAATACTATCATCGGGAATGACCCCACAGCAGCCGGTAATCTTGAATCGCCTTCAATCTAATGAGGAAGGCATCGATTTCATCTCCCTTGTCAACGTCTAAAATAATTAACGATTGAGGAAGGGGGTCAATTTCCTCTCCCTTCTATTCTTTGCTCTCGGCCAGGAACTAGAGACTAGGTTTCACTGTGATAAAAACCCTCCGGAAGAATATGCTCCCTCGTAAGTGATTTCCCACCCGAAATCACTCCACTGACTGATCGAATCGGCTCTCCGATACTCAAAAACAATTCGTTCGAACTTCTTGGCTAAAAATTCTGTTGAGGAATTGTTTATACATACTTTGTCAGCCCTACTAGACATTGTCATGGCTTAAAACAATACCCCACCGGCAACTTCGAAGAACCGATTACGCACTTCCCGGCCGGGCAGCTGGCACATCGTCCTCCTTCTAAATGCGTCACCATCTGGGCACTGCGTGAGCCTGCGCCCGGCTACGTGAGCTGGGCGGCTGCTGCGTGCCTCTGTGTTTGCGTGCGACTGAACGGGATGTGTGACACTCGTCATGGGCTCTACGTTGTCCTACGGTGATGAGCACATGTACCTGCACGTACGTGTTTGTCACGGTCGCCTTCTGCCAACAAAAAAAAAACTTCCCCTCTTCATTGATGGCTTCAACTCTGTGATGCGCAATAGCTGAGGTACCATGTATTCCAGATGCTTATTGCAATCCTACGCAGAAATACGTTTGCTTCTCCTACATGTGTTTTTAACTTAACAAGTTATTTTCATTAATATTCGAGAAAACATTGGTAAACACACGCAACACTACACCTACATACGAGTCGAAGTACTAAGAAATTAAGTACATTGACAAGAAAGGACACACGAATTTTCGATCAATGTCACAAAAAACCCAATGGGGGAAAACGGGTGCGACAACGCTTAGGGGGAAAAACCCATTGGGCTTCGTTTGCGTAGTCCTTGAGGGTTTTATTATTATACAAAAATTTTGAATACAATCCCCGGTGCAGTGGTGGCTTACCCAACGAGAGAAAATCTGACGGATGTACCTCTATCTCGGAACGGATAATATGGTTGATTGAGTGGGATAGGGAGAACTGAGGTGCACGTGCGGAGTCACTGTCACCCTTCGGTCAATGATTTCGTGTCACCCCTTCGGGTCTGGCCGAATACGAGCCCTATCACTTATAAACCCAAATACACGGCTCTCTAAGTGGCTCGCTCTCGGCCTTTTGGGTCTGCGTCCCTACGTGCGAGCTCTTTTGGCTCTGCGTCGCTCTTCTGCCATTGGAAACTACGTTGCCTCTCGTCACACGGTGAGAGCTTCCGATTCTGCGTCCCTCTGTGTGTCCTCTTCTGGCTGCGGCTGCGTCACTGTTGGGCTTACGCGGCCTCTGTCACACTGTTGGACTATAGCCCCGCCTGCGTCACCGTGTTGGGCTTACGATGCCTGCCTCACCCTCCGGGCTACGTTGCTCCTACGATGCGGATGCGCACTCTGCGCGATGTATTCTCGGCCCTCGGATCTCGTCCCCTTGTCGATGCGCACTCGTTGCACGCTGTGAGCGCAACTAGAACTTTCTCGGCAAATCGCGCCCCATTGGACTTAGCTCAGGGTACTCTTTCAGCATGTGTACGTATCCCAAGCTGACCTGACAGCTTCCTTTAATACCTTTTCTTATTCAGAACGTTCCATGATGGTGATCCTTCCTCTAATCAATGGCTAAGATTAGAAAAGACTTGATCCTCATCACTTACAACATTCTCACCCAGATGTCTAAATTAATTCACTTTAATTATTTGTTCCCTAAGTTGGACTTAGGATTTTTATTAAAATAATTAATTATTTGAATAACTTAGGCTCGGTGTGGAATTTCTCCCGAACGATTTTTGAGACTTGGAGATCTCATGTCTTCTAGCCCCTCCACAAAAGTTTAGGGCTAGAGTACACTTCGGATGCTACCCCAAAAATCAACAATATGGTGGTTGGCCGGCGGTATGTCTGAAAATGGGCGAAATGTGACCCGAGGATGGCACGCACATACGGATGCGTGGGTTGAAGTTGCACCTACGATGCTCTTAGTTCCAACTACCCACTCTATGTCTCCCGTGCGAAGTCTACCTCCATCCTATGCCAAAAAGCTGTTAGAGGGGGTTATGTATGCATGCCCACACAATTATCACAAGTTTCCACGCTCTTGTCGGGTTAATTCCATCTCCAACTTTTGCTAATACGTAGTGACTCTACCAAGGGTGATTGTACTTGGAACTTCAACACCATGTTGGTGTCACGAATGTCGACCACGAACAAATGGTACGTATCGGTATGTCCCCATGGTCTTATCAAAGTTGGAACATACCTCATGCTGTGCATGGTTCTAGCTCCCGCAACTAGTACGGAAGGGAGAATCCATCAAACCCCTTTGTCTGAATACCCCACCTCTCTACATTTGGGCATCTATGAAGTTGTGCGTGGCTCCACCTTCATGGCATCGGGAACACGGCTGACTCCACCAGACACTCCACGGACCCTCGGTGTTAAGTACTTGGGTGTCCCCCACAAAGATCGCAAGGACCCCTCCCCGGTTGGTGCAAAGGCGGCCCTCCTGCTGTGGAGGAGGTGGTGGTGGAGGACACTTCCCCGGCTACGCTGCATTGTCATCTCCTCACATCTCGAAAGAGTGTCTCCTCTTCTCCCTCACTATCGATAGACCACAATGTGGTGTGCCTTCCCTCAAACACACTGTGACACGAGTGCCCATGGCTCCTGGCATGTGAAGCAAAGCTTCTTCCTCCTCAAATCTCTCCCGGTATCATCATCTAATGGCCCCAGGCCTTGGTTACCTTTCAAGGTTGGAGCTCTCTTGTCCCATCCTCTCTGTGGAAGGTTGGTCAGTGCTTGGGGGGCCCTACTCCTCGATAATGCATCCTGTCGAATCTCGAGTCCCCAAGCTGTCTATAGCGTAGTGAGTGAGTTGACCTCACTAGCCCATACGTGGCTCTATCACCCCATCTATAAACATAAAGATCCTCCTGGATTGAAAGATCGGAACCATCTTGTCTTGAGAACTTTGAGATGTACGTCTCGGGATTCCTCATACGCAGACTTGGTCGGCTCCCAAAGTGCTCCTCGGGATGCCTCCAATCAAATATCTCCATCACTCTCCTAGTGAAGTCATCATGCGTTGTCTCTCACAGGTCATAACATAGTCAACCCATGAAACCACCAATCATGGGCTTCTCCCTCCAAGTGTAGTACGACCACACCTTGATGGCCTCCAACTACGTCATCTAGTAAAGTTGCAAATAGATGTCCGACTTCTTCACCATGCTTTAGGCTGAACTTTTCGATGACCCATCAGAAGTTGGCGAGAAAAATCACTCCCCACGATACGTTGCGGGTCACTCCCTTGTGTATATCCTCCTGCGGCTTGGCCTAAGTGCATTTGTTGCTCTTCGGCGAGCAAAACTCGTTGAAGCGATAACTCCTCCAAACTCCAAATCGTAGGACTCATGCACTACGCAAAATAATCTCCATAATGAGCCACCTGTGGCTCTTCTTCCTCCTGCTCTGAGGCTAGAAATATGGGAATGGTTGACGAGTAGTGGAGTGTGTGATACAACTTAGCGTTGTTGAGATTTTGTGTATTTGGGGTAGCATCGGTTGTGCTACAGCTCCCAAACTTTGAGAAAGGACTGAAGTTCACTTGATCTACAAGACCCGAAATGGATTTGGGAAATTTCATGTAGTTTAGGGAGATATTAAATTAATTAATTATTTTAATATATTACCTAAGTTAAAACTTAGGGAACTTAAATAATTAAAATGAATTTAATTAAACATGTGATAAAATTGTCATAAGTCACACGGATCAAGCTTTCTTTTAATCTTAGCCATTGATTCAAGATTTGATCATGGTCGTTGATTGTCAACGAGAAAACTATAAAGGGAAAGGCTTGGGGTCATTTGTAAAGACACACGGAGCACGGAAATGGCAAAACTGGGCGAGATTCTAGGGCGAGGTTTCCTAAGAATACTCGGAAGTGTTTCGGTACCCAGAGGGTAGACCAAGGGGACGATGCGATCCCCGAGTCTAGAATACAGAAGACGGAAGAAGATCGACTCAAGGACGGCGCGGAGAAGAAGGCAAGCGGCTAGGGCGGCGTAATTTTTCAAGGGCCCTTCGGGGGTCACGCGAGAGACCCTTGGGGGTAGCGTAGTGGTGCGTCACCCATTCTGGGTAACGCCAATCCCTTCCGGGAAGCGAGCGTTGAGGTTTGGAGAGGCCATCACGTCTGGCGCGAGAGGCTTTCAAGGAGAAACGAGAGGATGACGCGAACGGCCCGGGGACGACGCGGGGTTTCTAAGCTAATCTTGGAGGTGGGGATTACGCAAAACCCTGTTTGAGGGTGTAGCGGTGATTATTTTGGCACTAGATCAACCATTGAGTTGTAGATCTAGCATTATCTCTTGTCGGGTTTTCGGTTACGGAACCCAGATTTGTGTATTCGAAATTTCTTAATAATAGAACACTCTAGTAGCCGAGCCAAGTTTTCCAACCTTGGGTTTTTCGAGGACTATTTGTCAAGAAATCAACTGTGTCACTTTGTCAATGTGTGCATGTGCTTATTCTAGATGTTTGAATTGGTAGAGATACGTATGTGTTTTGCTTCGATGTTAACACGAATTTATTCGGTTGATAACTTATCTAGAAGTAGGAGCTTAATAGGATTAACGGTAATAATTTACACATACGATATAAGATTCAAAAATTTCTACATGGTAGCATCGGAAAAGCGATTGCGGATCTGGACGGTCACCGAGTGAAGAATGCGAAGGATCTAGGCTGAAAGCGACGAGAGAAGCAAATACGAAGGGACGAGCGCGGTTTTCAAGTGCGATTCACGCGAAGGAAAGGTGACGTTATTCGGCGGCGTGTCTGTGAAGCCCACGCAATTATTGTGCAAAAGGCGGCTCGAAACGGCGTTGGTTGGGTGCAGGGCTTCGGCCCGATCCGGGACTTGAACCAATGTCGGATCCGGAAAGAGTCTTTGCGAGAAAAGTTGCCAAAAATTCAAGAGGCATTGGGGTTAAAATTACGAAAATTTCAAATTTTTGGCCTTGGCACAAGTGACAAGATTGGAAAGAGATCGGCTTCTCAAAAAGTTTCTTACCAAGGAAACTTAGGTTTGATCGGAAGGGATCAAACGAAGATAAATCATAGTTGATTTGGTAGATTTCCGGGGAGGAAATCGATTTGTCGAAGGAAACGGAAAATTTTGTTTCGCCGAGGCCTTAGATCCATTTCTCTAGCAAGAGGAAAGGAAGTTCGACAAATTAGAAGCAGATGGCTCCTCATGAATTCGTGATCGGGATAGGCTAGAAGAGGCACTCAAACTTTCGAGTTTGGAAAGCAAGGATCACGATTGTCCCTTGGGCGTGCAATCTAAGAGACCATGCAAAGCGGGGCTACGGCCACACCAACAAATGCGATTCTCCCTACGAAAGCATAGGAAGGCTGTGCGGGCATGCTAAGCGGCTAATAATGGACGATGTCAGGACCCATATTGTACCACACAAAGGCGAGGAAAATGACTATTGAGATGAAGAGCCTTGACTTCCCTATATGAAGAAGAAGCTTGTCCCGAAAGGAGAAAATGTTGTTGGAGACCTAAATGGGGTCATTCTGGTGACCGAGGAAGACATGGAACACTTCCTCTTTGCCAGTTACCGGAACGTCAAGGATCAGCCGAAGCTGCCAGCCGGGGTGCAGCCGTAGATGATGTTGTGATAGTCGAGGACTACCCTCGGTACGATCACGAATGGTGGAAAACCTTTCTCCAAAGTATCCCAGGCGAGAGCGAGACCTCCCCGGCTTAGGACGACTTGTGGTCAATCTTGTGGCAAGAAGAGAACTACACGAGATTCACCAAGAGGTAGCACAACACGTTGAGAAAAGTAAAGAAGGAAGATGCGACTGGGCATCAAGAAACGGTCGAAGAAGAAGGGTCTTTCAAACATCAAGTACTTCAGGTGTGGTGAAATGGGACATTTTTTCCGGCCATTGTCAGGAGAAGAAGAAAGGAGACGAGGAAGCATCCTCTTCCAAGGCGAGTGTGGCAAATGATGGGTCGAGGAGATGATGCGGCCATGAGTGCTCATGAACCACGGAGGTGGGGTGACATGGACATGTGAAGGCTTCATAGAAGAGAGGCGGGATCATGAGCGGCTCATCTCTTGGATCACACTGCGAGCTACGGCAGCCTTAACACGGTCGCCGGGACAAGCGAGCGATGGTGCATAGATCACCGAGATGGCGAGAGGCAAGGGAGATGCGAGGGCGGGAGAGCGGCGGCAGGGCAAGCAACGGCAACATAGGCGATGGCGGTCACGAGAAGGTGATGTGACTGGGCGCGGTAGGTCTTCGCTTACGCGGTCGGTAAGGCGCACGCGCGGCCAGGGAGGACAACGGAATGCGGCGAAGCGATGCTTCGTAGATTTCGGCACAAGGGTTGATGTGACCCCGATAGTGCGGGGGTACGCACGGTGAGTTGTCGTTGTGCATCGTTCTTTAGATGCGGCACGGATACGCGCTGTGGAGCTTCGGTGATCGAGATGCAGCCCACTTGACTTGTACGTAAAGATTCAGGCGAGAAGATTTCGATGCTTTCTCTCAACAACTAAAGATGCGATCTTGTGAGCGGCACGAATGCATCATATTGAAGGGAGGCTGGGTATAGAAGTTGCAAGAAGCGATGGCGAAGTCATGGGCGGCCCGATGCGAGAATGGCGACAGCAGGTGCGAGTTGAGTAGCGACGGGCCAAGCATCGGTAGCACGGAGAACTAGTGCCCAAAATCATAAATACATAGTAGAAATGTATTGCTAGAGCACACACCCTTGATGCTAAGAGAAGTGTTGAGATTTTGTGTGTTGGGGTAACAACGGTTGTGCTCTAGCTCCCAAACTTTGAGAGGACTAGAGTTCACCTAATCTGAAGACCGGAAATGGATTTGGGAAATTTTATCTGGTTTAGGAGATATTAAATTAAGGTAATTATTTTAATGTATTTCCTAAGTTAAAACTTAGGGAACTTAAATCATTAAGTAGAATTTAATTAAACATGTGATGAGGTATCCTAAGTCACTGCAGATCAAGCTTTCTTTTAATCTTATTATTAATTCAAGATTTGATCATGGTCGTTGATTTGTCAACGAGAAAAGTATGAGAAAAGCTTGGGGTCGTTTGTGAAGACACAGAGGAGTGAAACCTTGTGGAGTATAAACCTTCGAAGAAACGAGAAAAATGTATATTTATTATTGATATAAAAGATGAGATGATTTAAAATTGGGAGTGACCAAGACTTTAAATATAGCCTTATGGTGTCCCTAAGACAACCTAAGACAATGATATTTAATAATAACTAATAAGTTGTACACAACATTGCCTCTCTCTCAATTCTTTGTCCCCAAGCATACGTAACGACGAATATTGTTGACGAAATGCTTGATTTCCCAGAAGCTTCTTCTTCGGGAAAAATCCTTCCACTTGATTAAGTATTCGTGATGACACGAGATGTTGAAATTCCGTTCTTGGAAGGCAATTGGTTCCCTAAGGCTTTGATCTTTGGCCTAGGGAAAAGTGTCCGGAAAAATTTAATTTTTCTCCTAAAGTGACTTTATAAAGTTATAAAGTCAAATCTAATTAAAAAGTGACTTTAAATGATAAAGTTACTAAAAGATCCCCTAATCATAAAGTGGCTTTAATAATGTCAATGTGAAATTAAAAAGGAAAAGTGACTTTGGAAATAAATGACCAAGTGGGTCTTTATTAAAGTAGAGTGAATTAAAAAATAGAAAATGAGATTTAAATGAGCATTTAATATATTCTAGATCTAAAGCTATCTCGGCCATTAAATTTAGGGATTCCCCAAAAGTAACTTAGGATTAGGTTAAAGGAAAAAGGAGGAAAAGGTCATTCACATTCTTTCATGAGCAAATTGAGAGAAAAGAGAGGGAGAGAGCAAAGGATATTTACGAGCGAGAAGAGGAGGAAGAACGACACGTTGGCACGCATGCGAGATGGCAAGATTTCAGCAAATCCGTACAGCGAGCATAGGTTCGAGGCAAGTGGCACGAGGTGGGGAGGAAAACGGCATTTAATGCGATAAATTTTAGGGTCCATGCAAAATTTAACAAGGCACGAGCGAGGTCCGTACGGCGGCAAAACGGTTGTTTTTGAAATCCGTATACTTAGGTTTTTAACACGCGAATAGGGGTTAAGTAACGGCGGTACAACCACGTTTTCGAGGCAACAAGTGGCACGATTTTCGAGGAGAACATCTGAGAACATTTTTAGCCTTTGTTTTCAATGTTGTCTAGTGCATCATTTAAGGCGTACTATTTGTTGTAATTTTACCATTTCTGTTTGGCACGAAAATCGAGGTAGAGGTTGTGCACGATTTTCGAGAGAAGTAAAAACACGGTTGTTTGGATTTTTACGTATTTTCTATTTCTGCGCGTAAAATATATTTATCGGAAATAAAGAGAGCTTTCAAAGCTGGTTTCCCCGAAGAGTTGTGGGGAGTTTTTCGAGGGTCAAGATGACCAAAAATCGGCGTGTCAAAAATTGTGTGTGGGCCGGTTATTTTCTTAGTTTTTATTTACGCATTTTGACATTGTGAAATTTCCGGAAATTTGTGTTTTGATATTTATTTTTTTCGACTCGTTGAATGTATGGCTATGGGGAGGGGGATTTAACTTTATGGGAGAAATAAGGAGAAACGAGAAAAGCGAGGTGCATTGTCAAATTTCTGCATGGTATCGAGACCTATTTTCTTGAAAAAAGGTAGTTTGGGACCTTGAAGTTGATTTTTCACACGAAAATTTTACCTTTACTCGGCCAGTATTAATTTCGACTTATTTAGGACGACGAAGCATGTCTTTAGGCTTGAGCGTGGAGGATAGGTTGGATGGGCATAGTAACTAGAATGTATGGAAGGAGAGAATGCAGAGCATCTTTGAGGAGGCGAGAAGTACGAGATATCATGGTGCATACGCACGAACCTTGTTAATGCGCCTCTTTTGATGTTGTTCGATTGGTAGCCTTCGATAAAAGGAATAACGAGGGTAAAAAGGCGGTCTGGATGGAATCAAAGACCATTACATTCCTCATGTGAAGGGAAAGAGATATGCTCCTAAAATGTGGACACAATTGACCAATCTCTGCAGTACCATTATGCATGGGAAAATGGTCCTAAGGGAGAAGGCGAAGACCATTAAGATGGGCAAGAGCGATAGTGCGGCTAGATATCTCATAAAGGTGCTAATGTGAGAGATGCATTAGCGACGGTTGGAGAGAGTCATTCCATCCACGAGTTGGTGCGGTTGCGGTGAATGGCCTTCCCGAGTTGATGGTGAACTGTGATGGGGTTTGTGCCTGAGACCCTTCCCTCTTGGGAGAGGTTAAGGATGATTGCATACAAACAAAAATCGAAGAGCCGGTTCAGGGCGGCCAAAACCAATTGAGCGGGATGAGGATGTAGCAACTATTGGCGGGGGCAAGAAAGGCAAGGGAAAGAGACGAAGCTACAAGTGTTGGTGGGGACAAAGGCAAATGTAAAAGTAAACGAGGGAACACACGAGAAGGACTATTCCAGGTGAAGTGTTGGAATTGTCGGAAGATGGGACACTATGCGATTGTGTGTCGGAGAAGAAGAAAAAGGAAGAACCGAACGCCGCGCCGGCCATCGGCCAGATAGAGGACTTTACGAATAGCTTTGACCCGGGAGTTGGGTTCATTGCTTGTGAGTCTACTAGTGCGGGATCACCTTACGGAGGTTGAGAGAATGCCATTTCCCTCCACTAGCGGAGCATCTTCGGGTATCTAGTATGTTGACGGTGGGGCTTCACATCATATGACGGAGTCGTGAGTGCTTCTCGAGCTTTCGAGAGAGTGGCATTGATATAGAGGTAGTACTCGAGAGATGACGGCGTTGTTAGAAGCGATCGGTGTGGGGACAACGACATTTGATAGGGAACGAAACCTCCCTTGAAGATGTCAAATGTTACATATGTGTTGGGGATGAGGAAGAACCTCATGTCTGTCTCGACATTGGAGGACGAGAGGTATAATATGTTGTACGGAGAGGACGGTGCGTATATCCCCGGGGGCTCGGATGATTCGACTAGGTGATTGTTGTACGCCATGCAAAGGTGTACAAGTTTGCATTCAGCCCCTTTTGGCATTTGGTAGTCTTAGCGTGAGCCCCCGCTGGCCGGAGTTCGAGCGCTGTGTGAGATTGGCACCGCGGAATGGGGCACATGTATCCTTGGAGCCTTGAGGACATTCGGGGAGATCATTACGGGTGTGCCAAATTTCGGTATTAATCACATTGATACATGCGGAGAGGATGTGCAATGGGCAAGTTGCCAAATCCCCTTTTCCCAACGGTATTGAGATCGACTCGAATACTTGATTTGATTCATTCTTATGTGAGCGGTCGGATGTCTCATGTTTCCTTGAGTGGATATGAGTATTATGTTTTATTCATCGGTGATCACTCCGGGAGGACACAGTTTATTTCTTGAAGGCCAAGAGTGAGGTCTTCAAGTAGTTTGAGTTGAGCTCTTGTGGAGACTCGGACGAGGGTCGGAAGATCAAGTCCCTAAGGTTGGACAATGGAGGAGAGTACAACCTTGGTGAGTTTGTTTATTATTGTGCGAAAGGCGAGCATTAGGAGAGAGTTCATTGTTCCTTACAACCCCAGAAACGGAGACGGGGTTGGGAGAGAGAAACAGTGAGGATCCATCGGACGGGCGCCAAAGCCATGCTGCATGATTAGGGGTTACCATTGTTTTTGTGGGCGGAGGGCTGCTGACACTGCGCTATGTTCTTTGAACAAGAGTCGCACATCATGCCTTGGGGCATGTGACTCCCGGAAGGAGGCACCGGCAAGAGCGTGTTGGTCATCTTCGTATCTTTGGGTGTATTTCATACTCCTACATACCAAGTAGAAGAGGACCAAGCTAGAAGCCCACCACGAGAGAAGGGTGTCTTTGTGGGCTACGGTGAGACCTCGAAAGCCTTTTGGATTTATATTCCGCACAGACGAGAGAGTTGTTGGCACTTGCGAGATGTGAAGGTCGAGAGGACGGAGACTCGGGGGAGGGTCACGGGGTTAGAGTATACGGATCGGCCCGGACCCTCGGGAGCGAGTTGGTCAATTGCGGGGGTCCGGTGGGGCGGGATCGAGGGATCAGGAGGGTACATCGTTACGGCCCTTCGAGGACCATCGGTAGGCGGTGGCTCACGGAGATGAGGAGGTGGTGCTTGAGGGCGACATGCGGAGAGGGAAATCGCCAGGCCGGTTCACTGAGTCCATTGATGGACGGTTCACACGGTACTTCACGTCTACGGAGTTCGAGTTCGAGACGGGAGGACGACGCGGACAGTGAGAGGTTGGAGTTGGAAATAAATGACTAAGTGGGTCTTTATTAAAGTGGGGTGAATTAAAAAATAGAAAGTGAGATTTAAATGAGCATTTAATCTCGGCCCTAGATGTAAAGCAATCTCCTTCCATTTAGATTTGAGATTCCCCAAAATTCACTTAGAGTTAGGTTAAAGGAGGAGAAAGGAGGGAAAAGGTCATTCATTCTTTCATGACCAAGTTGAGGAGGAGAAGGGAAGACGAAAGGATAGAGCGAGAGAAGGAGGAAGAACATCACCTTGGCACGCATGCGAGGCGACTGATTTTAACAAATGCGTACAAGCGACGGCACGAAGTTCAAAGGCGAGTGGCACGAATTTCGAGGGAAAACGGCCATTCGATGCAACACGAATTTCGAAGTCCATACGGTAGTTAAGGAGGCACGAAAAATCGGTCCGTCTGGCCGACAAAATAGATGCGGTACACGAAATCATATAGCCGGTTTTCAGCACGCAAATCGAGGTACGTACGGCGGCTCTATAACGCACACTTTTGAGGCGACAAGTGGCACGAGTTTTTGAGGAGGCCATACCAACATTTCGGCACTATTTTCGGTGTTGTACATGCAACATTTAAGGTTGTACTTTACGCTATAATTTTCTATTTTTGTTTGGCACGAAAATCGAGGCGAGAGGGTTGTGCACGAGTTTTCGAGATAAGTAAAAATATTTTGGTTGCGGAATTTTTCTATGTTTTCTATTTCTGCGGCAAAGATGTTTATCAAAAATCGAAGAGCTTTCGGGCGGATTTTCCGAAGAGTTGTAGGGAGTTTTTCGAGTCAAGTTGACGCGAAAAATCGGCGTGTCAAAAATTTATGTGTAGCTGATTTATTTTCTTAGTTTTATTTAATTGCATTTTAGCATTGTGAAATTTCCCGAGAAGTTGTGTTTTCAAAAAATATTTATTTTTTCTAGCTTGTTGAATGTATGGCTATGGGAATGGGCATTTAACTTTGTGGGAGAAATAAGCGAGCGAGATACCCGGGGTTGGTTATCAAATTTCTACATGGTATCGAGCTGACCCCCTGTTTGAAAAATGGCGGTTTGGGACAGCGAGAAGAAAAATTACAAGAAGCTGATTTTTCACACGGAAAATTTTTACCTTTACTACGGTGTTATTTTGACTTATTTGGGACGACAAACATGTCTTTAAGGATTGAGTGTGGAGGATAGGTTGGATGGGCATAGTAACTCGGTGTATGGAAGGAGAGAATGCGGAGCATCTTTGAGGGAGAGCGAGTACGGGATATCATGGTGCATACCACACAAAACCCTTGTTAATGTGCCTATTGATGTTGTTCGGTTCGCGGCCTTTAATAAAAAGAATAACAAGGGTAAGGAAATGATTCTAGATGGAATCAAAGACCATTGCATTCCTCATGCATGAGAGGAAAGAGATATACTCATGAGATGTGGACACCATTGACCAATCTCTGCGAGAGTACCAATGAGAATAGGAAAATGGTCATAAGGGAGAAAATTTGAAGACCATTAAGATGAAACAAGGCCCGATAGTGCAGGCGGATATCTCACAAAGATTACTAATGTGAGAGATGCATTGGCGGCCGATTGGAGAGGTCATTCCACCTTTGAGTTGATGCGGATTGCGGTGAATGGCCTTCCGGTTCATCGGCCCGAACTTTGCTAATGGGGTTTGTGCACGTGAGACACTTCCCTCTTGGAGAGGTTAGGATGATTGCATACAAACGAGAAATCGAAAAGAGCCGGCTGGGGAGAGCGTCGCCGGTTGAGCGGGGATGAGGATGCGGCCAATGTTAGCGAGGAGCAAGAAAGGCAAGGAAAAAGCAAGCTTCCACAAGTGTTGGTGGGGGCAAAGGCAAATGTAAAATTAAACGGGGAACACGCGGGGGACTATTCCAAGGTGAAGTGTTGGAATTGTCAAAGGATGGGACTTCTTGTACGGTGTGCCGGAGAAGAAGAAGAAGGGGAAGAACCGAGCATGGCGACGTGGGGAGATAGAGGACTTTACGGATAGCTTTGGCCGGGAGTTTGTGTTCATTGCTTGTGAAGGTCCATTGAGTGTGGGATCTGCGCGGAGGTTGAGAGGGAGTGTGCACTTCCCTCCACTAGCGGAGCATCTTCGGGGTTCTAGTATGTTGACGAAGTGGGGCTTCATGTCATATGAAAGGAGTACGCGAGTACTTCTCGAGCTTTCAAGGAGTCACAACGATATAGAGGTGGTACTCGGAGATGACGAGGCGTTGGAAGTAGTCGGTGTGGGGACATGTCGACATTTGATAGGGAACCCAAACCTCCCTTGAAGGTGTCGAGATGTTCTATATGTCACGGGGATGAGGAAGAACCTCATATCGTCTCGGCATTGGAAGGCAAAGGGTATGATATATTGTTCGAGGAGAAGACGGTGTTGATATATCCCGAGGCGCTCCGGTTAATTGACTAGAGTGATTGGTGTATGGCCATGCAAAAGGTGTACAAGTTTGCATTTCAACCCCTTTTGGCATTATCTAAGTAGTGATTGGCTTGTGAGCTAGCGATTCGAGCTATGTGAGATTTGGCACCGCGAGTGGGCCTTCTATCACTTAGGTCTTGAGGACATTGTGGGAGATCACTACATGTGTGCCGGATTTCGATGCGGTCACTTTGATACATGCGAGAGGATGTGCGATGGCGAGAGTTGCAAATCCCCTTTTCCTAGTAGTGACGATGGTCGGCGGGATACTAGATTTGATTCATTCCAATGTTTGGTCGGATGTCTCATGTCTCCTTGTTGGATATGAGTAATATGTTTTATTCATTGATGATCACTCCGGAGGACACGTTTATTTCTTGAAGACCAAGAGTGAGGTCTTCACGCGGTTTCGAAATTGAGCTCTTGTGGAGACTCGGACGAGGTCGGAAGATCAAGTCCACGAAGGGTCGGACAACGGGAGGAGAGTACAACCTTGGTGAGTTTGTTGATTATTGTGCAAACGCGGGCATTAGGAGGAGTTCCTTTGTTCCTTACAACCCCCGAGCGAACGGGGTTACGGAGAGAGCAGTCCATCGGACGGGGGCTGCCCGAAAGCCACTCTTTTACATGATTAGGGGTTACCATTGTTTTTGTGGGCGAGAGGGCACCTTATGCTTTGTGTATTTACTATTTGAACAAGTCTGCATCATGCCTTGGGGCATGTGACTCGGAGGAGGCTTTTGGAAAGAAGCACGATGTTGGTCATCTTCGTATCTTTGGGTGTATTTCATACTCCCTCGTGCCAGAAGAGGACCAAGCTAGAGCCCACCATGAGAAGGGTGTCTTTGTGGGCTACGGTGAGACCTCGAAAGCCTTTTGGATTTATATTCCCACACGGACGAGAGTTGTTGGCGGGCGGGATGTGAAATTCAAGGAGGACGGAGACTTTCGGAGGTCACGGGGTTAAGAGTATGCGGATCGGCCGGACCCTCGGGGAGCGACTAAGTCGGTCGCGAGGATCCTGTAGAGCGGCGGTCGGAAGGGTCCAGGAGGTACACTGGGTACGGTGTGGGACCATCGGTGGGCAATAGCTCCACGAGTCGGAAGGGGTAGTGCTTGAGCGACATGCGAGAGCGATCCGCCGAGTAGTTCACTAGGGAGTTCATTGATGGACGGTTCACACGGTACTTCGAGCGTCTGCGGGTTCGAGGTTCGAGGAGTGGGAGGACGAGACGAACGGTCAAGCATTCGGGTTCTGATGATGAGGGAGGAGGTTTCATTCTGCGGTGGGGGGAGGGGGTGTGCTCCAAGGAAGAGGAAGCCACGTGGCCCGGGATACCTTCGAGAGAGGCCACATGCGGTGCGGGCTGAGGCGGCTCGGAGAGGAGCGGACCACACGATAGGTTTTGTAGCTATGTAGCAGTAGTTTGCCAACATCGTTGACTACGAGCCTTCTAGCTGAGGATGCGGCTAGCCAACGGAGTCTGGAGAGAGGCCATGCGAGAGGGGAGTATTCTTCTATGCGAAGGAGCCAGTGTTTGGGAGGTGGAGCGAGGGCACCGAGGGAAACTTCATGGTTACTTCCCGGATGGCCTTTACAAGGTAAAGCATGCTGCAGATGGCAGCATTGAGAAATTCAAAGCGAGGTTTGTGGCTAGAGGGTTCTCCCAGGCAGAGGGAGTTGATTATGAGGAGACCTTCGCTCCCGTGGCTCGATATACTTCGATCCGCTCCATTATATCGATAGCAGCAGAGATGGGTTGGAAGATCCACCAGATGGATGTGAAGACTGCATTTCTCAATGGCTTCATACAAGAGGAGGTGTACATTGAGCAGCCACAGGGCTTTGAGGTGCATGGGAAGGAGTCCCATGTGTGCAAACTGAAGAAGGCCCTTTATGGCCTAAAGCAAGCTCCCAGAGCTTGGTACTCCAGGATAGATACATACTTGCAGAAGATGGGTTTCACAAAGAGTGAGGCAGATCCGAACCTTTACTATATTGTGATAGGTGAGGAGCCTCTAATTCTGGTGCTGTATGTGGATGACTTGGTCATTACAGGTGCAGAGAGACTCATAGAGCACTGCAAGAGAGATCTTGCGGCGGAGTTTGAGATGAAGGACATCGGCTTGATGGATTACTTTTTGGGTTTGGAGGTGTGGCAGGAGGAGGGGCATTTCTTCCTGGGACAGGGGAAGTATATTGTGGACATCCTTGGCAGATTCCACATGGAGGATTGTAGACCCATGTCGACACCGATGATCACCAACCGGAAGAAGCTTCATGCTTCGGATTCCGAGTTGGTGGATCCCACATTGTACAGGCAGCTGATTGGTTCCTTGATGTATTTGGTCAACACTAGACCAGATATTTGTTTTGCAGTCAACACGATGAGTCAGTTTATGTGCGAGCCTAGGAAGGTTCACTGGGTGGCTGCAAAACACATTTTGCGGTACTTGCAGGGGACAGTGGATTATGGTCTGGACTACAGGCAGGGGGATGGAGTGAGATTGGCAGGTTACACTGATTCTGATTGGGCAGGTTGTGCTTCTGATAGGAAGAGCACTTCAGGGTGCTGTTTTGGGTTGGGTTCGGTAGTGGTGTCATGGTTCAGCCGGAAGCAGCAGTCAGTAGCATTGAGTTCAGCGGAAGCAGAGTATATGGCAGCCAGTCTAGCTAGTTGTGAGGCCATCCGGCTTCGCAAGATGTTGTTTGGCTTATTTGGTCAGCCGTTGAGACCTTCAGTGATTTACTGTGATAATCAGAGTTGCATTAAACTCACGGAGAATCCAGTATTTCATGACAAGTCAAAGCATATCGGGATCAAATATCATTTCATCAGAGACTATGTTCAGAAAGGAGTTGTGAAGCTTGAGTATATTCCCACTGATGAGCAGGTTGCAGATATTCTTACCAAAGCCTTACCACGAGGCAAGCATGTCTACTTCAGAGACAAGATGGGTGTGGTGAGGAACACCTTCCTCGATAAGAGGGAGTGTTGAAATTTGGTTACCGGAGGACAGGTGGTTCCCTAAGGCTTTGATCTTTGGCCTAGGGAAAAGTGTCCAAAAGAATTTAATTTTTTTCCTAAAGTGACTTTATAAAGTTATAAAGTCAAATCTAATTTAAAAGTGACTTTAAGTGATAAAGTTACTAAAGTGACTTTATAAAGTTATAAAGTCAAATCTAATTTAAAAGTGACTTTAAGTGATAAAGTTACTAAAGTCTAATTTTAAAGTGACTTTTAATAAAGTCAATGTAAAATTAGAAAGGGAAAAGTGACTTTGGAAATAAATGATTAAGTGGGTCTTTATTAAAGTGGGGTGAATTAAAAAATAGAAAGTGAGATTTAAATGAGCATTTAATCTCAGCCCTAGATCTCAATCTATTTCAGCCATTGGATTTAGGGATTCCCCAAAAGTCACTTAGGGTTAGGTTAAAGGAGGAAAAGGAGGGAAAATGTCATTCATTCTTTCATGAGCAGATTGAGAGAGGAGAAGGAGAGCTGGAGACTTTTTTTTTTTTTTCTGAAGAGAGCTTGAGAAGGTGAAGGAGAGGCAAACTCAGCAAATCCGTACAACAGCGATGAGGGCATGTTGGTTTTCGTAGGCAAAGAGGGCGATGAATAATGAGCAAAAGAAGGTCGTAGGGCAAAAGACGAAATCGAGACAGCAGTTCGTAGAGCAGTCCGCACAACTGTTTTGTGGCACGTTTTTCGAGGAGAAAGGCAGCACGGTTTTTGAGGAAAAGTACAGCAACAAAGGGCTCGATTTCCAAGGTTGTTGGGCACATTTTTCAAGGCAGCCAGCACAGTTTTCGAGAAAGGCAGTTTGCTGTAATAAATTTCTGTTTTGAGTATTTTGCTGTTCTGGCACGTTTTCCAAGGCGGAGGCAAGCACGGAAAACCAGATAAGTCTGTAATTAATTTGCTGGAATTTTTCCTGTATATTTCACCTCTCTGTAAAAGCATTTTCCAGAAATAAGGAGCTTTCAAACTGGTTTTCCCCAAGAGTTGTAGGGGGTTTTTCCAGGGTCATCTTGACCAAAAATATCTGTGTTAAAATGTGTGAATGGTTGTTTTAAGCTTGCTGATTTTTATTTCTGCATTTTCCAGCATTCTGTAAATTTTCCAGAATTTGTGTTTTCAGCAAAAATTTATTTTCCAGTTTGTTGAATGTAAGGATATGGGAAAGGACATTTAACTATTTGGAGAAATAAGGTGAAACTGAAAACCGGGGTGGGAAAACAGGAAATTTCTACTTCCCCAAAAGTCACTTAGGGTTAGGTTAAAGGAAGAAAAGGAGGGAAAAAGTCATTCATTCTTTTATGAGCAGATTGGGAGAAGGAGAGAAGGAGAGCAAGGGAGATTTTTGAGCAGTGAGGAGAAAGAGGGCACCTGATAGAGACTTCAGCAAAATCCGTACAGCAGCAAGGAGGCACGGTTTCCAAGGCAGAAATCCGTACAGCAAGTGTTGGGCACATTTTTCGAGGGAGAGAGGCACAGTTTTCAAGGAAAACTATATAACAGCTTCAACATTTATTTCTGGGCAGATTTTGAGCACGAAAATCGAGAGACTGCTGGTTGGTGGCACGAATTTCCAGAAATCCTTACAGCAGCCGTACAGCAGCTTCGGCACAGATTTCGAGGCAAAGGAGCACAGAAATCGAGGAGGGTTTGCTGTCAAATCCGTATAGTCTGTACATTAGTACGGCCGTACAACTGGGCACAAAATTCGAGAAGCTCATTTAAGCATTTAATGCTGTCATAAACGCTGTAAAATTTTTGTTTCGAGGTTTTTACTATTTTGCACGTTTTCCAAGGCGGAGTGAATGCACGGAAATCGAGATAAGTACTGTTGTTTAGTTGCTGAAATTTTTGCTGTAATTTCTGCCTCACTGTAAAAAGCATTTTCAGAAATAAGGAGCTCTCAAACTAGTTTTCCCCAAGAGTTGTAGGGGTTTTTCCAGGGTCATGTTGACCAAAAATCTCAGTGTTCAAATGTGTTGAATGACTGTTTCAGCTTGCTGTGTTTTGTTTTATTTCTGCAGTTTCAACATTCTGTAAAGTTTTCCAGAATTTGTGTTTCAGCAAAGTAATTTGTGTTTCAGCAAAGTAATTTCTGTTTCAGCAAACAAAAATTATTTTTCCTGATTGTTGAATGTAAGGATATGGGAAAGGGCATTTAACTAAAAGGAGAAATAAGTGACACTGAAACCGGAGTGGGAAAACAGAAAATTTCTACACTAAGCAAAAGATACATACACATAGACAAAATGACACACAAGATTTCTGGACAACTGTCCCCGGAAAAACCCAATGCGGGAAAACCGGTCTTCTGGTTGCTGTAGGGTTTATATTATTAAGTAGTTTCCGAATACAACAAATCTGGGCACCTTTTTGGTTAACCCGACAGAGAAAAATAAATCTGCAGCAATACTCGCTGTTTTGGAGACTAAAAACTTGACTGATCCACACCCTCAAACGGGATTTACAGGACTTAGCCACTTTCTGCCTCTAGAAACCCCAACGCTGCCCTTGAAGCTGCGTGCGTAAGCCGTACTAGCCTCTGCGCTGGCCTAGAGAGTGCTGCGTAACCCCAGACTGGGTGACGCAATCCCTACGCTGCCCTGGATGGCCTCTGCATAGCCATGGGGCCTCCTGCTGGCTCAGCGCTGCCCTTTATGGGCCTGCATATCGGCTGAAGCCCTCTGCATTGCGCAGCTGCTGCTGCCCCTGCTTCTCTGCACTGCTCCTGGTTGCTGCCACTCTGCCTCTTGCTAATCCTTGGCTTTGGGATCAGACCATCCCCTTAGCAAATACTACTCCTAGCTGCAGCTGAAACACTTCTGAAAATTCTTAGCAAACCCGCCCTAGAATTTCAGCTTAGTCTCAGTGCTTTGCCTCTGTGTGTGTGTTCTCCAACTGAACCCAAGCCTTTCCTTTATACTTTTCTCGTTGGGAAACCAACGACCATGATCTAATCTTGAATCGATGGCTAAGATTAAAAGAAAGCTTGATCCGTGTGACTTGAGTCATTTCCATCAGATGTTTTAATTAATTAACTTTAATATTTTAATTTTCCTAAGTTAGACTTAGGGTCTTTAATTAAAAATATTAATTAATTAATTATCTCCCAAACTGGATGGAATTTCCCAAATCCCTTTTTTGGTCCTGGAGATCTCATGTACTCTAGTCCCTCCACAAATTTTGGGAGCTAGAGCACATCTGCTACTAGCCCAACACTAAAAAAAAACAACACTCGCTCTTAGCGAGGAAAGTGCTCTTGCACAACACTACTTCACCTCGAAGTTCTGCAATGATCTCTGGTGTGGGTCTCTGCGCTAATGCTTGGCCTGCTGCCATTCATCACTGTGCTGCTGCTCTTCCATAATGTTGCCCATGACACTGCCACCGCCACTGCCACATCTATGTTGCAACTCCGTCTCAATCTGCTGTATCGTGCTACCACCTCCTGCACTGCAACTTCAGTTGCTGAGAGAAACAACTGAAACTCCCGCCCATTCTTTGACAGAGAAGTCAGTTGGGCTGCATCCTCATCACTGAAGCTCCATAGATTGCTGCTCTATGCTGTCATCTGGAGGATGATGCACAGCTTCAGCTCTGCACTGCGCAAGCAGACTCCCTCTGCGCTGCTGAAGTCACATCAACCCCTGCACTGAAATCTCCCACGTTGCTACTGCGCTGCGCTGTCCTGCTGAAGCCTCTACGTTGCTTCAGCTCCGCTCTGCGTAAGTCAGCTTGCACTACACTGCTGAAGTCACATCAACTCCTCTGCGCTGCGCTGCCACACTGCTGCTGCATCACCATTGTGCTGCTCCCTTCAGCCTTCAGCTCTGCCTTCGCTCCATCTGTGATTTTCTGCACCAACTACTCCACTTGTCTCGCTACTATCTTAAAGCTCCCGTAGCACAGATGTGATCCAAGAGCTTAGCTACTCAAGGATCCCGCCATCGCTTTGTAGCTTCTCTACAGATCCATGTCGCCCCACTTTCGTGGTTCATGAGTGCTTATGGCTACGTCATCCTCAGAACCATTGTCCGCCACAACAGCCTTGGAAATAGAAGCTTCCTTGTCCTTCTTCTTCTAAGGACAATTGTTGGCGAAATGTCCTAGTTTGCCACACTAGAAACACTTGATCTTGGATAGATCACACTTCTTCCCTTGCTGCCTCTTTGATGCCAAGGCTGCATCTTCTTCCTCTTCCTTTTTCACTTTACTTGATCCCGTGCTGAACCACCTCTTGGTGAACCGACGGAGTTCTTCTTGATGAAGGATTGCCCACATACTGTCCCAGTTGGGAAGGTTCACTCTGCCCAAGATACTTTGGACAAAGGTTTCCCAGTCCTCTGTGACCGCATTGAGTGCAGTCCTTACCATCACATCATCCTCCACCTTTGCTCCCATGGTAGACAACTCATCCCTGATCGCTTGTAATCTGAAGAGGAAGGCTCGATCTCTTCTCCCTTGGCCATCACAAATAACCGCATCTGGTTCTCTAGAAGCATTCTCCTTTGTACGAATCTTCCCTCATATAGGGCAGTCAAGGCTTTCCACATCTCATGAGCCGTTTTCTTGTCAGCTATGTGTGGAACTATATGATCCTTAACCCCATCCATTATGAAGTGTTTGGCATTAGCCGCAGCTTCCTCATGCTTCACTAGGAGAACAACATCGGTTGGCATGGCCAGGACTTTTTCTGCATGTCCCTTAGATTGTATGCCTCCATGACTACCAGGATTTTGGCCTTCCATACTGCAAAGTTGGATAGACCGTCCAACCTATCCTGATCATGTAGTCTGTGAGGTGCCATCTACTCAACAAATTTGTCGGAACTCCTCTCTATGCTAGAGACTTGGATCTAGGGTCCTTGGCGAAATAAGCACCCTCTGCTCCCTCTGACAACTGGTTTTCTCTCTTGGAAATCCGCCAAATAAAAAACAAATAAGCTCTCTTCGATCCTCTGATCGATCTATAGGTTTCTTTGGTTGGAAACCCTCTATGAAGCTGTTCTCCTCCTGCTCTTTGTCACCTGGTGCTCAGGCTCGATTCTGAATCTTCAGAAATTTAACCCCACCAACAACTTTTGAAGCTCTGCAGCACTGCTTCCAACACTCTGGATCAGCAACGACTTCAGGACTGCGTCATCCTGGCTGGCTTCTGAGTGAGCAGACAACCCCAACGCTGTCTCTGCGTTGCCTCTGCGTAGTAAGTACGTGGGCCTGTGTAGACACTACGTAGTACTGCGTCACTCTGGCCTCTGCTCCCTTTGTTGCTGCCTTGTCCCTTCTGGTCCGGCTTTCTGCAGCTGCTGCTGCTTTCTGCAGCAAGGATTCTTTAGTTTTCTACTAGTGATCCTGCTAGATCTGCAATTGCTCTGATACCATGTGAAATTTTCTGAATATTACTTTTTGCAGAAACCCTACTGTTAGATCTGGTTATACTTCTCCTACTTAATCAAGTTATAAATGTTGAAAATTCAGATTAACATCGAAGTAAACACATAACAGTTCTTCACGAATTCAGATCTAAGCAAAAGATACATGCACATAGACAAAGTGACACACAAGATTTTCTAGACAACTATCCCGGAAAACCCAATGCGGGAAAACCGGTCTTCTGGCTGCTGGAGGGTTTATATTATTAAGTAGTTTCTGAATACAACAAATTTGGGCACCTTACTGGTTAACCCGACAGAGAAAAATAGATTTGCAACAATACCTGCTATTCCGGAGACTGAAAACTTGACTGATCCACACCCTCAAACAGGATTTATAAGACTCGGCCACTTTTTGCTTCTAGAAACCCCAATGCTGCCCTTGAAGCTGCTTGCGTCAGCCCTGCTAGCCTCTGCGTTGGCCTGGAGAAGGCTGCGTAACCCAGACTGGGTGACGCAGTCCCTACGCTGCCCTGGATGGCCTTTGCGTAACCCTGGGGGCCTCTTGCTGGCTCAATGCTGCCCTTTCTGGGTCTGCGTAGCAGCTGAAGCCCTTTGCGCTGCACATCTGTTGTTGTCCCTGCTTCTCTACGCTGCTCCTGGTTGCTACCTCTCTGCCTCTTGCTGATTCTTGGCTCTGGGATTAGACCATCCCCTTAGCCAATACTACCATTCACTGCAGCTGAAACACTTCTAAAAATTCTTAGCAAACCCGCCCTAGAATTTCAGCTAAGTCTCAGTGCTCTGCCTCCGTGTGTGTGTTCTCCAACTGACCCCAAACGTTTCCTTTATACTTTTCTCGTTGGGAAACCAACAACCATGATCTAATCTTGAATCGATGGCTAAGATTAAAAGAAAGCTTTTAATTAGTTACCTTTAATATTTTAATTTTCCTAAGTTAAACTCAGGGTCCTTAATTAAAAATATTAATTAATTAATTATCTCCCAAACTGGATGGGATTTCTCAAATCCCTTTCTGAGTTTTGGAGATTTCATGTACTCTAGTCCCTCCATGAATTTTGGGAGTTAGAGCACATCCGATGCTACCCCAACACCGAGCACTAACTCAATGGGCTCCATCAGGGTATGTGCCTCTTGGGTCAGAGAAACTTAGAACCACATTGTTGACAAAGGCAAAGAAAGAGGAGGACAAAAGGCTTGAGCCTATTAAATCAACATGGCCAACATCTAGGGTTAGCATTGTTTCTGATGGATGGATAGATCCAATATGACACCCACTCATCAACTTCATGGTGTCTTCCTTGAATGGTCCAGTTTTCTTGAAATTAGTAGATGCACTTGAATGGTCATGTTTGTAAGGCTACTGGCATGATTGTGGAAGCTAAATATCGACAAGTATTTTGGACACCTTGCATTTTCCATTCATTGAACTTAACAATTAAATCTATTGCTTCTGATGTGCTTTGGATTGGAAGCATTATTGAGGATGCACGACATATCCGCGACTTTTTACAAAACCATAAAAATGCCCTCACTATCTACAAGGAGTACACCAATCTATCATTGTTGAAGATTGTGGATACACGGTTTGCCTCTTCATTCATCATGTTGAAGATGTTGAGGGAGGTGAAGACCGCTCTTGGGGCCATGGTTATTTCATAGTTTTGGTCTTTTTGTAGAAATACAGATCAAGCAACCTCAAAAAGAGTGAAGGACATAATGTTAGATGATGCTTGGTGGTCGAGGGTAGATCTACTTATTCAGATCATAGACCCTATCATTTATTTGCTTCGATTTGCAGATACATACCAACCCATTCTAGGAGAGGTTTATGAGGGATGGGATTCCATGATTAAGTCTGTGAGGAGCATTATTTTACAGAGTGAGTACCCCGAGTATGAGACATCACTAGAGGCCTTCTTCACCACCATACAGGATATTCTTGTCAGTAGATGGGACAAGAATTGCACACCTTTACATTGTTTGGCTCACTCCTTGAACCCAAAATACTACGACCATGAGTGGTTGAATGGTGGACCTTCCCGCAAATTCCCTCTTCATGTGGATGGTGAAATATCACAGGGGAGGAAAGATGCATTCAGGCGGATTTTTCAGGATAGAGCATCCCTTGATGAGGTGGAGGATTCTTTCGCCGAGTTTTCCACTGGCACTAGTCGATTTACAGGATATGATGTGATTAGAGACAGGGGGGCTAAGAAGCCCTATTCTTGGTGGGCAGCTCATGGGGAAACAAACCCTCCTGTACAACAATTAACCATGAGGCTCCTCTCTCAGGTGACTTCATCCTCTTGTTGCGAGAGGAATTGGAGCACATATGAGAAGTTGTTTAGTGTCAAGAAGAGTAGGCTTGAGTAGTCCAGGGAAGAGACAATGGTGTATGTGCACACCAACCTTCATCTTATTTACAGGCAGAGGGATGAGTGATTGAAGGGAAAGACAAAGATGTGGGATGTCTTTCCTGATGATATGGGTCTGGACAATAGTGTTGACTTGGCATTGGCTAAATTGTATCTTAGTGAGCCAGACTCTAGTTGTAGAGCCTGTCACATTTAATGATGATGATACTGTAGAGGGGTCATCCTCCACACCAGCACATGCAAAGCTGACTTTGGATACAAAGGAGGAGGATGTAGCAGAGGAGAGCAGTGGTGACCATGATGATGAGTACAGTGATGCTGATTTTGATGATGAGGATTGATGACTCATGACTCATGAGCTACCTACTGCTTTGAGGCTTGTAGACTTGTAGTTGTTTTGTATTTTCTATTTCTATCTGCCAATGGTATTGTACTACCTATGTAACACATTTTGATTTTGATGACTTAATGAGAAAACTATAGTATCTTGTCTTTCTCCTATTGGATCATTGATGAATATGTCGCAATTGTATTTGTAGGCATAATGTTACTTTGTATCTGTGTAAAACTTACATCTAGACTGAAGATCTATGTTTAAATCAAGTATGAATTTGTGTAAGAAATATTTAATTATATATATATATATATATATATATATATATTTTATATTTTATTTATTTATTTTCTTTATTTTTTATTTTTTTAATATATATATATATATATTAATAAAATAATGTGTCCTAACGTGTCCGGTTCCGGGAGGTCAACTTGTTTGTGTCCGACACTCGAATCCTCATGTCCTTCGTGTCTCGTGTCCCCGTGTCAGGGGACTTAGTTGGCAATGTTAAAATTTTTAGTAAAATGATGAAAATGAAAGATAAAGGATAATATCGCTTTTACTTTAAGAATTTAACGTTACCATGAATTGCATATCAATACTAGGGCCATAGGCTTGAATATTAGGATGCCCTACTCAAAAACTCTTCTATGAAAAAAAATGCGTTTGGAATATCTTTGTGAAATTTTTGTTGTTGTGAAAATTCTATAATGTAGAATTCTACTACAGCTACTTATTATATTTCTTCTATTGTATTCTCAAACACAAATATTTAACATTTCACTGTGTCAAATAACAAAATAAAATATGCTGCAGACTTCACGATCAACAAATAACATAAAAGAAATAACACAAGTATTCACACATAGACACCGTTATTTTTGGACAATTGTCCCCGGAAAAACCCAATTCAGGAAAACCCGTGCAACAAATCTGAGGGGTTCTTTATTATGAAGAAGTTCTAAGTACAAATGTGTGATTGTAATTATCAATCAATCACCTGAAGAAATCTGATGAGAATGGGCTTAGTGAGACAATTCTCACTCCACAATGAAGTTCCGACACTGACCCGCACCCACGCTGAGCAGCTCTGCGTAATCTCTGTGCAGTGACTGCATCACCCACACTGTCACTGCGTCACTTCTGCTGCTGCTCGTTATGATTGCTTCGATGCTTACTGTTGTGTGAGACTAGAGTTTTCTCCCCTTCCAGAAATGCCCTCCGGAGGTTGGATGAACCCTCAGCGGCCTCTCCAACTGAAATCGAAACTCCCTCTGCTGCTCTGCGTTGTCCCAGCGTAACTGCTGCTTGCCTATCTCTGCGCTAGCCCAGCGTAACTGCTGCTTTCTTATCTCTGCGCTGCTGCTATGGCTCCCTTCTCTCTTCTCTTCCTCTACTTTCTATCCTTAAGAAATTCTCCCTCTTGGAGATTTTACTTTCCCCTCTCTGCAATCGACAATCACTTTGATTCTTCCTTATGCTGAAGAAATCGATCTCTAGATTCTTTCTCTGTTTGATGTGTTTTCCATAGGCCCCTCACCCTCCTTCTTAGAATCCTTCGTTGACCCTTCAACGACCAAGCTTAAAACATAATCAAGGGCTAAGATTAGCTTGGAGATGATCCATGACTTTATCTCGAAGATTCACGCTTAGTTTAATTAATACCCTTTAATTAATCAGTTTCCCAAAGGTTAGACTTAGGAAAACATTAAAAAATGATTAATTAATCTAATTAAACCATCTCTAAGTAGAATTTTCCAAAATCTTTTCTGGGTTTTATGGAATACATGTGTCTTAGCCTATCTACAAAGTCACAAGGCTAGAGCACATCCGATGCTACCATAAATCAACAGTTGTGAAAAAGCTAGGGAGCGATTTTTATTTTTGCAGGAGCGTGCTTTTGGAGCGGATTCGAGTGGGGTGGGGGAGGCGCTCCCTCATAGCCTTGGGTCAAATTGCTACTGGTCAACATTGGTCAAACAAGTAAAAGACTGTGAGATCTGCATTCAAACATTCGCATGTGCGACCTATGGTCAAACTTGGTCTACAATCAAGTCCTTGCATGTGCGGCTTGCAGTTAACCTTGGTCAAACTTGGTCTACAATCAAGTCCTTGCATGTGCGGCTTGCAGTTAACCTTGGTCAAACTGTGGTCAATGTTTCACATGTGTGACCATACAAAATAGTTAACTTGCTGGTCAAAGATTGGTCAAACCTTTGCAAGTGTGGCCCCCAAGAGCAGAAGCAAAATGATGAAGAAAAAGGAAGATGAACATATTTCTCCTTTGCTGAATTTCTCCTCCACTTGAAAAGATAAAAATGATCTTGCTCTGTTGATGAGTGTCTCCACACATGCACGTCTATTTATATAGAGAGCTAATGTTGAGTGGAGACCCATTAAGAAGCCTTTCATTACAAGAAACCCTTTCACTTAATGAGCCTACATCACAACTTAACATTAGACTGGAATTGTTTATTCTAGTAAAATGTGAAAACCCCCATTAATTAAACAAATCAAACATGCTCTGTAAAAAATGGATCACTCCATCTTGGAGCAGTCAATGTGAGTATCGTGGGCCAATCTTCTTGAGCGAAACCCCAGAGCTAATGGGAGAAAGTCTGCCTCGGGCCATTCACTCCTAGCCGAATTAGCATGGCCCCATGGGTGAATGTATCATTCCCCCCTGTCAAATCAACATGACCTTGTGGGAGAATGTATGCCCGATGCTGCAAATTGTAGAAACATCAACAGGGTAGTGTCACTTGATATTTTGGAAATAAACAGATATAGCATGGACAACTAAAGGATAATCCCTATGCAAGTTGGGGTACAAGTCCTGTTCTAAATACATATAAAAATAGTAAACTTTAGTGCATTGTGCATATCTCCTGATTTCTTGATTCAAGTTAAATGCCATTGGCTTGTATGAAAGCCGCATCGTCCAGGTGTTTTGAAAATGTTAAATCCAATGCTCTTCTTGGTCCTTATATACTTGTCTAGTAAGATTTTGAGAAAAGGCACATCTTGTATTCCTTTTAATGTCAAGTTGGCAAAGTGTGTTCTTTCTGATAGCCTTTTTCCAGTTTATTAATGCTTAGAGATCATCAAGCATGTTCCTGGGAATGCTTGCTAAGCTCTTTTAGAGTTGGTTTGAGGATCACCATATTGTGTTGCTGTAGGGTAGGGTGCATTTGTGCATCACTTTGTTTGGGGATGGCCATTCTCTTGTTCTTGATGCTTTCCTTGGCCTTTCACACTGTTTGGGGATTGTTGTGTTATTTGCGTTTGTGAAAACTCGGTTGTAAGTTTATTTTGACTAGGAGATTAGCTCTTTGTTTGCTTTCATTTCTTTGTGGAAATATGAGGTTCACCACCAATGCTTGGCAAAGGGAGCTTTGTTGATAAAAAATACACAATCATTGGATTACATAGATTGTTTTGCTTTTATCTTTGCTTTAGTAGCTCTCAAAAATAGCTTACGAAGTTCATTTTATATACCCTTTTTCTCTTGGCTTTTTTCATTGTAAATAGAAGGCATTTTTTTTCAAATAAAAAGAGTAAAATAAATGCCATCAATGTCATATGAAAGATGATATCCAAGGCTGTCATAGTTCCAAAGTTCAAATGAGTGGGTTTGAAAATCATGTAGTTACTATTTGTACAAGTTTACTCTCCGAGGAATGGCTAAAAATAGAGGGATTTCATAAATTTTCCATAACTCCCTTTTGGTGGATCCAAATAGTGTGAGACCAATTGCATTATGGAGAAGACATTTCATATTTTTATAGGTTGAAGTATTGCAAAATATGGAGCAAAAATAAAAAAGATATTGCCAATACAAGGTCATTCTATGGACTAGACAATGGGTTAGCTAGTATTGGGCCTCCCTCTAGTTGAATTTGGCCTTAAAACCCTATTCTAGCAGCTTGCCTTGAAGGGCCGAAAATGAAGATAAGGGAGATAAATTTTGAGAGGGTTTTTTTTTTTTTGATCATCTGTGGAAGCCAGTTCCTATTCCTTGGATGATGGAGTCCAAGGGGAACTTGCTATGGAGATATAAAACCCTAGAAGGGACTAAGGGGAAGGAAAAAAACCCTAGTTTTTAAAGCCCTAGTTACCAATTTATGAGGGGATAAAATCAAGAGGACAACTCACTAGAATGTCCTCAAGGGTTGTTCAACATTTTTTAATTAAAACATAAAATACCTCACCAAAATTTAACAAGAACATAGAAACCCTAGAAAAAATTATTGCATGCAATAACCATTAAAAAACTATTCAACAATAAGAATACTCACAAGATATGCATGAACAAATCCTTCATTATCCCATAGTGATGTCTCCACAACAAGAGCTAGTCTTCAATAGCAAAATTATCGACAAAGATAATATCTTGACAAGAATACATTGCTACAACATCTAGTTTGAAATCTTTTAAGGATGCCGAAATCAAAGATGAAAAAATCGCGATATTATCGCGATAATTTGAAATTATCGCGATTTTTTCAACCAAACGATAATATCGGCGATAATTTGAAACGATAATTTGAAATTATCGTTATCGCGATATTATCGCGATAATTTCGAAATAATCGCAATTATTTCAGTAAAAATCGTGGGCCCATCAAATAGCAACCCTATAAGTTCAAAAATCGATTTTTTTTTTGTCATTTTTGCAACCCTCTCATTTTCCTGACACACCCTGTTGGCAGTTAATTGTAATGTTAAATTCTTAAAGTAAAAGTGATATTTCCTTTATTTTTCATTTTCATCTTTTTACTTAAATTTTTAACATTACCATGAAATGACTCAGGATGTTTAAGAGTGGTTTTGACCTCATTGGATTTCATATGGAGAAACTAGAATTTTAGATTTCACTCAAAATTCAGCAGACTTAATGGTTTTCAGGGTTTTATGGTTTGGGGATTTGCATTGTTTCCATTTGATTCTATTATGTGTAAGGGTATGAGATTGGCATTTGATCAAGAGTATGAAGTCCTTTAAGAACCTTGATGTTGGTGGCATTGATTGTTTAACTTTGTTGATGTTGGTGGTATTGATTGTTGAACTCCCCTACTGTGGCCTTAACAAGAATGTACCCTTCACTCAAAGGAAAACAACTGGTTAGGCATGTTAATCTTTTTCTATCGCATTTTAAGGTTGAGCAATCCAAGTCTGAAGACTTTGAGCTAGATGATGTTTATGTATCTCTTGTTGATGATCCCATTTCTAGTAGCGATGAATCAATGATGAGTTTCATGAGGAGGAGGAGAAGGAGCAACAATAGGAGGAGGAGGTGACACCACCTACCCCTGCTATCGGTAGAGGACATGGTCTACCTCCTTTAGCTCCTAGTGCTTCAGGATCTGGAGCACAACAGAGTCCATTGCCAGCCCCGCCAACTTCTTCGTCTAGAGGGAAAGTTGTTACATTTTCTCGCAAGAGGGGTAGAGGAAATCATTAGTATAGGTTATTTGGTGCATTCCTTTGTATATAACATTATGACTCATGATATGTGATACATTATTATATTTTTTGTTGATATTTTGAGGTTGAGTTGAGACTCCTGTGACTGTAGTACTGTGACAGATTCACTTATGTGTGATAGCACAGAGCATCATATATGATCTTATATATTAGTTTTTTTTTCATATTTATGTGTCAATGCATTTATTTTATGCTGTAGATGCTTTAAATATTAAAAAAATTGAAAAAAATTGAATATTTTTGTATGTGCCGATTTTTTCCCGATAATTACGATTTTTTCCGATTTTTTCCCCTTGGCGATAATATCCCGATAACGATTTTTTCATCTTTGGCCGAAATAGTCTACAAGTGTTGATGAAATACAAAAATGAGGTAACCTTTATTTATATGAGGTCAACCTCAACTAAATTTTAGCCTATGAAACCCTAAACAAGTTTGACAATGAGAAAACATAAATTAATCCTTGGGTTACAAGCCAACCCACTAGCCCAATGCAAAATTATGCCTTAAAAAACCAACACGTGTGAGCCGTAAGCCTCTAAATGATGACATCATGCCCTTTCTGGCCTCTAGATGTTGTGATGGTGAGTATAAGGCTGAAAATGTGTCCATGTGTCATGATCATCCATCATTTAAGTATCCCTCAAATCCAACCTCAAAGCAACTCTAGGGGTCCCAAATCCAGTTGGGGTGCCACCATGTCATCACCATGGCTCTTCAATGGTCAATGCAATATCTTGTTTCTCCAATGTTAAGGCTCCATTAAGTGCAACAAGCCCTTCCTAATCCTCTCATGGAAGAACCTCTCATATGGGGTCTGAATCATGGCCTACCCATCAGGGAGTGTCAACACCAACTTGGGGGAATGTTGGGTTCAGTGGTGCAATCATCAAGAATTCTCTGTGCTAGGTCAAGGAAGATCAGTGCCCTAGGTCCTCGGGGTGCTTTGGGACATGCGTTCATTGGCTCAAGTCATCATAATGCCCAACAATATGATGTAAGTGGGAAATGTTGTATCTGTTAAGTCATCAATCTCTTTGAAAGGCATGGGTGCTTGTGGAGGGGGTGCCCTCAAGGCGTGGGCTACCGTGGACCATCTGACAAAACCAACTTAAACTCCAGTGAAAGCAACCATTCATCGGAGACTAAGATCATATAAGCATCTAAGTAGACCAAACTTGTATGTTAAGGGCATATTATACTTCAAACTTGGATCACCTTCCGATATCTAACTAGACCAAGTCCTGTAAAGGTGTTCCCTACCTTGATAGAGGTGGCTAATGGTTAACTCTATTAGGTGCTTCCAACCCTTAAGGGGAAGTGGCACTTACCATGGTCAACCCTTCAATCAATAGGTGCTAGTGTAAATGAGTGGCAATTGAGGGGAAAAGGCTTCATGGCCAAGTGCCATGGTTAAGGGGACTAGCTAATGGGGGTTCACATCCTAAGTGTATATATGTAATAAAGGGAGCAGTTGTGGAGGAATAAGTTGTTGAAATTCAGATTGATGATAGAATTTCTTATCATAGTAATTACTTGTGACTGATATGCATTCTTTTCTTAGTATTTACTTGTTTAGTTATGTCATCAAGCAATTACACATTAACAAAATATATAGAACATAATGCAAAAGAGACAAGGGACACCAGAAATTAGGCTCCAGGCCAGGGAAAAACCCCACAAAGGGGAAAACCCAACAACATTCCTTCTCTTATAGAATTGTATCAAAATGAGACATCCAAGACCAAGACTAAGACCCAAAAACTGCCACCAAAACTCCAAGTCCAACCCTCCAAGTCACCTCCAAAATCAAAAGTCAATATAGGTCAAACAGATCAACTTCTTGAAATTTTGGCCTTGTAGTAGCACAGGAAAACTCGTCTTCATTCACAAAATTCTTCTTGCTAGATTCTTCTTGTGTAATTCGACTTCTTTTTTCTTTTGCTGGTTCAAAAAATTGGTTCTTGCATGTGCTTGATTGATGCTCCATATAGGTCGAGCTACCTTCTACATATATCTGTCCAGGAGGTTGAATGGGTGGCTCTTGATGTAATACTCCTAATTGGAAAATAACAGTAAATACCAAAAACATGAACTAGGAACAACAATTAAAATTGAAGTCCAAGCACCCAAATCAGAACACCATAGAAAATAAGCAGAATAATTAAGCCATTTTATTGATCAATGAGAATCTGAGTACATAATGAGTAAGAACAATGGAACCTAGGCTTGCTATGCAAGATATGCAAACCCCAAGTGAAATCTCGCTGGCTGAACTACTGAAATGGCTCCAAATTGATGATGCACACTGCCCAAAAAATCTGTTATAGGCTACCAAATGGAATTGGAAGTTCTGCTCAAAATAATGCTTGGAATGCTCTGAAATTGCAGTTGCAAGCTCCTCTCCTCAAACCCAAAAATACCCAGAAAAAGTTTGGCCTATCTCCAACCCAAAGTCGAACCCACAAAATGGTGCATATTCCCCAGCTAACCAACAATTCACCTTGCTATAAGAATGAGGAATTTTAGGCCCGAATATCGCTCAGAAATTTCTGTAAAATTAGTCGAAGACTCCTTTCAAGAAACCCACAAAAACCTAGAAAGGGTTTCCCTTGATTTTGACCTTCCAAAATTGATCCTCATAGCTTGGCCCTCCTCCAAACCATAAAACTATCACTGTGGCTGAACCTGTCAATATTTTCTCCCAAAACTCCAACAATCTCCTCCAAATGACCCGACAACCAACTTCTCAACACCCCAGCTCCCAAATCCTCCAAATTGTGCTGCCCCAAATTACCTCACTCCAATCACTGCATAGTCATGGAGAGAGTGACGCAGTCTTGAGTTCTGGAAGTGTGTTCTGCGTGTGGAAATGTCTCCTCTACCGTAGCTACACTCCTCCCATCTGGAAATTATCAAGAAATGCTCCTGTAGCTTCTCAATTCAATACCCAACTTCGCTGCTCCTTCACCAACAACGTGGCTCCTTCCTCTATGTAGTAGCTGCTCCATAACTACATGGGAAATCTCCAGAAATGCCTAGAAGCCTGTTAAAGTTGCTCCTCCGGTCTCACTGATAGGAAAGAAGTTTTCCTAGGGTGGAACTCTAGATCCATCGAATAAAGGTTGAGCTTCACTCCTTGGGAAGCTCTTGTGCTAAACAACACAACTTGGCTCAGCTGAACAACTAAAGAAAATACAAATTTTGAATTGGCAAAAGACCCCAAATGCTGCTTCACTTTTCCTATTTCTGCTTGTTGGCCTTCTGAAAATTCTGTAAACTCAGGAATTCTATTGCAGCCACTGGAATATATTCACCTAACTATTAATTCTTAACTTAACAATATATTTGCAATTTTACAATGACAAACACTGAATACATCACATTGCAACCTACACTAATAAACTGCGAAAGAAATACAAGTGCGGAAACAAATCTGAACAAGCATAAATCACACAACCATTCGACACAGTTATTTTTGGACTAATGTCCTCGGAAAAACCTAATGCGAGAAAATTGGTGGAATAGATCTGAGGGTTTATATATTATGCAGTAAATATTTATGAGTACAAATCTATGATTGACACACCCATCAAATCATACAAAGAAACTAACGAAAAAGATCTTGTGATAAAAACCTAACTCTTCCATGGGAACACGACACTGATCAACACCAAGACTAGACTGCCCTGCGCTGCCTCTGCGCAGTGACTGCATCACTCTGTGTAGTCTCTGTGTCACAACGATGGCTTCCCTTCTGCCTCTGCGCTGGTCTCATTGCTGGCTGGAAACTAAGGCCTTCTAGCCTCCGAAAAATCTCTCTAGGATCTGGCATTGGCCCTGCGTTGTCTCCTCAGCAGGGAAACAACTTCCCTTCTTGCTCTGCGCAGTGACTGCGTAGGCACTGTGTCATTGGCTCTGCACTGTTGTTGTGGCTTTCTCTGTCTCTGCTGCTATGTACTCTCGGACTCAGGAATCCTTCCAACCGAATTTACTGCCCCTCTTTGCAAAAGATCACTCGATCAAATTTCCTTCCTGGGCACTGCTCACTAAAGAAATCGAACTCTGATCTCTGCCTTGTGTCTCCAAATGACCCTTCAAGCCAATCTTATAGTCTTCTTGTTGAGACTTCAATGACCCAGATTAATCTCTAATCAACGACTAAGATTAACTTTTGACTTTATCTGTTTATTCTAGATCATTCTCACTCATATTCTATTAATTCACTTTAATTATTATATTTTCCTAAGTTTAGACTTAGGGTCCCTTTAAAAATAGTTAATTATTTCTGTAGAATACAATCCGAGTGAAATTTCACCAAACAATTTTGGGGTTATCTGGAATACATGTGTCTAAGCCTCTCCACAAAATTTGAGACTTATAGAACATCCGATGCTACCCCAAATCAACAATCCCTCTTAGCCAGGAATGTGTTCTAACAATATGCCTTGCTGCATACTGTTCTGTGTCCTGACCCTGAAGCATCTCACTCTGCTCTCCTGATGTCTAACATGCTGTCCAACAACTCTACACAAATGCCGCATCTGTACTGCTGCTGACATTGTCACTGTCTGTGAAAATTTTTGAATCTAAGTACATAAATCCTACTGCAAAAATCTGGTTTACTTCTCCTACTTGTGTATTTAACTTAACAAGTTATCTTTAGAAATATTCATGAAAACATCAAAGTAAACACACTGTAGCCTACACAATTATCCAAATCAGGAACTGAAGAATAAGCACATTCAGACCAAGGACACAAGATTTTTCAGACAAATGTCCCTGGAAAAAACCAATGCCGGAAAACCTGTGCAACAACTATTGAAGGTTTTTATTATTATGCAGATTTCTGAATACAAACTAGGGTGCCTAAATCAACTCACCCAACAGAGAATTTCCTTGGCAAAAGTACCTCTATCCGGAGACAGATATTATGGCTGATCCAACTTCAGAATGATGAACCCCATAGGTGCCTGCACAATCCCCAACAACCTCTGTGCTAAGACTGCATCACCCTTCCTAGTGGCTGCGTCACCCTTCTTCGATCTACTGAAACTGAGCCTGATTTGTCCCACAAAAAGCTCAACGTTGTCCCTTTCGGCTTTGCGTCACCTCTTCTTGGCTTGTGTCACCCCCTCTTGGACTACGCTGTCCCTCTTGGGTAGATCTGCCTCTTTGCAATTGTATTCTCGGCCTTGGATCTGAAATCCCGCTGCTGAACTGCCCCTCGCTGCACTGCAAGCTCGCTCCAAAATTCTCAGCAAACCGCGCCCCATAATTTCGACTTAGCTCAAGTGCTGCTACTCTGCGTGTGTATTTCCAACTGACCCCAAGCCTTCCTTTAATACTTTTCCTGTTGATCAATCAAAGACTGTGATCTAATCTCTAATCGACGACTAAGATTTGAAAAGACTTGATCCTCATCACTTAGAACATTCTCACCCGCATTTTAAATTAATTCACTTTAATTATTGAATTTCCCTAAGTTAGACTTGGGGTCTCCATTAAAATAATTAATTATTTGAATAACTTAAGTTCCGGGTGGAATTTCTCCAAACAATTTTTGGGTATTGGAGATCTCATGTGTTCTAGCCCGTCCACAAAGTTTCAGAGCTAGAGCACATCTGATGTTACCCAAAAATCAACACTATCAACACTGCATCAGTACTACAACTCCCTCTGAATTCAACATCTGTGCTACTGCTGACTTTGCCACTACCAATTGCTACTGCACTGCAACATATATGCTTTCTGCAACAGAAAAACATCCAAAATTGGACAAGTATACTACATCTCAGTGATGAAGATCCGACTGCTGCTAGCCTTTTCGCTGTCCATCTGAAGTTGTTGCGTTGTTGCTGTTGCTCTGCATTGTGTCCCTCTGCGCTGCTGCAACACTGCTCTGCACTGCTAACTACTGCTCTATCACTTCTGCACTCCTCTGCACCAACTGGCACCAATCCATCTTGCTACTTCTGATTTGGGCTCCTCTAATAAGGTGATGATCCGAGAGGTGGAATCCTCAAGGATCCTGCCCAATCTTATAGATCTATGGGTCTACAACTCCAATTTAGCCCACCTCCCTCCTGGAGATATAAGAGCATGTTGAGATTTTGGGTAGCATCGGATGTGTTCTAGCTCCAAAACTTTGTGGAGGGGCTAGGACACATGAGATCTCCAAGACCTAGAAATCGTTTGGAGAAATTCTACCCGGTGTAAAAGTTATTCAAATAAGTAAATTTTTTAATGGGGACCCTAAGTCTAACTTAGGGAAATTGAAAAATTAAAGTGAATTAATTTACGCATGTGGTGAGAATGTTCTAAGTGACGTGGATCAAGCTTTGTCTAATCTTAGCTGTTGATTAATGATTAGATCACGACCGTTGATTTCTCAACGAGAAAAGTATTAAAGGAAGGCTTGGGGTCAGTTGGAGAAAACACACAGAGTAGCAGCGCTTGAGCTAAGTCGAAATTATGGGGCGCAGTTTGCTGAGAATTTTCGAGTGAGCTTGCAGTGCTAGTGAGGGGTAGATCGGCAAGGGGTGTTCTCATCCGAGGCCGAGAATACATACATCAGAGAGGCAGTTCTGTACCAAGCAGCACAGAGGCCAGTAGGAGGGATGCAACCTTGCCACGCTGATGCATAGACCACGCAAAGAGGGACGCAGACCCTTCTAGGTAACGCAGAGGCAGCGCAGAGGCCTTCAGAGTGATGCAGAGGTTGTGCTGGGCAGGAGAGGCTGATGCAGAGGCTGGAAGCGCTGCGCTGAGGGTTCTAGTGGGCCAGAAAGAGCTCGTATTCAGTAATTCCTGAAGGGTCTGAATCAACCATATTTTCTGTCTCCAAGTGATAAGGTACAACTGCAGTGAAATTCTTTGTAGGGCAAACCACTGTTGGTGTCCATGATGTATTCAGATTCTGCTTAATAATAAAATCCTTAAAGAGTTGCTACATCAATTTTCTCGCATTGGGTTTTTCCGGGGACATTTTTTCGAAAAATCATGTGTGTCTTTTGTCATATGTGCGCTATGTTTCAGTAAATGATCTGTATATGTGTAGGCTGCAAGTTGCATTTACTTCGCTATTTTTTGAATATTTATGAAAATAACTTGTATAACTAAATCACAAGTAGGAGAAGTAAATCAAGATACTGCAGTAGGGTTTCTGTAGTTTTGTATTCAGAAATTTTCACATGGTATTAGAGCGATTGTAGATAAAGTTGAAGCCATCAGTAAAGAGGCTGAAGATTTTTTGCTGCAAGAAGGGCAGTTGAAGCAACACAGATACGAAAAGAGGCATCACAACACCAGAGGGACAACGTAGGCCCAATAGGGGTGACGCAGTGCCAGTCTGCTCACGCAGAGGCTGACGCAACGCCAGAAAGGTGACACAGAGCCGGTTTGCTCACGCAGAGGCTGATGCAGCACCATGAAGGTGACGCAAAGCCAGTGTGCTCACGTAGAAGCTGACGTAGCACCAGGAAGGTGATGCAGTCCAAGAGAGAGTGACGTTGTGCCAGTTGTTGTGGCTGGAAGTGCAATTTATGATCTTCAAAGTTGCTAGTGGGACATTGGTTTTTTCGGTGCAGAACAATGCCTAGCAAATTTGACAAAGGGGAAAAAGTCCCTCAACAGTTTTTCTTGCCAAGAAATCTGAGATTCAATCAGGAGGGTGATCATAGAGGGCTGATTCGTCAGAATTGGTGGAGGATTTCCGAGAGGGAAATCAGTTTGTCAGAGGGAGTAGATTCTCTAGAGGGTTTCTATCGGCAAGAAACCCAGATCTGGTCTTCTGCTGAGTGTAGCAGCAGTAGATGGGAGAAGAGTACGTGCTTCAACTTGTTTTAGCTGAGATGGCCCGGTACGGACTGAGAGATCAGGATAGGTTAGACGGTGTGTCTAACTTTGCTATCTAGAAAGCCAAAATTGTGACAGTCCTGGATGAGTACGGTATCAAAGACCATGTAGAGAATGTCTTGGGTGTGCCAACCAATGCAGATGCTCTGAAGAAGTTGAATGAAAATCAGGCGCGGGCCAAGCGCTTGATCATGGATGGAGTGAAAGATCACGTGGTCCTGCACATTTCCGAGAAGAAGGCGGCAAACGAGGTGTGGACAACATTGGCCACGCTGTATCAAGGTAGATCCGTCTAGAGGAAGATGCTTCTGGAGAATCAGATGCGGATTTTCCAGATGCACAAGGGAGAGGAGATCGATCCCTTCCTCCTCAGATTGCAGACTATCCAAGACTAGCTGATTGCCATGGGGGCACCTCCGGAGGTTGGACTCATGGTAAGGACTACCCTGAATGCAGTCATCGATGAGTGGGAGATATTTTTCCAAAGTATCTTGGGTAGAGCACAACTCCCAAATTGGTGAGACATGTGGGAAATCCTTCGACAGGAGGAGATCCGGAGGGTAACCAAGAGGGAATTCAGTAGCGGAGGAGTCCAGATAAGGAATGAGGAGGAGGAAGATGCAACGCTAGCATCTAAGGGACAATGAGAACAAGGGAAGAAGAAGAGGGACCTATCCAAGGTCCGATGCTTCAAATGTGGCGAATTGGGACACTTTTCCAGCACTTGTCCTAAGAGGAAGGACAAGGAAGCTTCGTATTCCAAGGCAGCAGTAGCGAAAGGGGACGATGATAGCTAAGATGATGTGGCCACGAGTGCTCATGTACCTCGAGAGAAAAGGTCGGGCGACATAGATCTTTAGATTGAGCTACAAATGGTGAAGGCGGGATTCTTGAGGTGCCCAAATTCTTGGATGACATATGAGCTATGGGAGCCTTAAGATAGTAGCAGGATGATGGAGTCAGTGAGTGCAGAAGATAATGGTGAAGCAAAGGCAGAGCTGGGATGCTGAAGAGTGGAGTAGAGCAGTGCAGTGGTAGCAGCAACGTGGAAGCACTAGCGTAGAGGCTGGTGGGACTTCAGCAGCGCAGAGGGGCAATGCTTACACAATGCAAAGTAGCAGCAACACAGAAGCTCTAAGACAGTGCAGAGCAGCAACAGAGCGTGCTTCATTGGTGAGATGCATCTAGAATGACTTGTTTGTCAGTTGATTGGGTGATTATCCTTCAGTTACTTACTTCTCAACAACTGAGTTGCAATGCAACAGTTAGCAGTGGAAGTGCTATAGGTAGCATGATGTAGCAAATTTGAGAGGGAGCGACACTATAGATGTGGCAGTGTCAGTGGAAGTGACATGGGCAGCAGTATAGAGAGCAGCAACGCTGTGGATGGAGGGCAGCAGGCCAAGCGTCAATAGCACGGAGACCGATGCTAGAGATCAGGGTGATGCTTCAGTGGTGAAGTATTACTAGAGCACATTCCTCGCTAAGAGGGAGTGTTGTGATTTTGGGTAGCATCATATGTGTTCTAGCTCCAAAACTTTGTGGAGGGCTAGGACACATGAGATCTCCAAGACCCATAAATCGTTTGGAGAAATTCCACCCGGTGTAAAAGTTATTTAAATAATTAAATTTTTTAATGGGGACCCTAAGTCTAACTTAGGAAAATTAAAAAATTAAAGTGAATTAATTTACAATTGTGGTGAGAATGTTCTAAGTGACGTGGATCAAGCTTTCTCTAATCTTAGCCGTTGATTAATGATTAGATCACGACCATCGGTTTCTCAACGAGAAATCTATTAAAGGAAGGCTCGGGGTCAGTTGGAGAAAACACACAAAGTAGCAGCACTTGAGCTAAGTTGAAATTCTAGGGCGCAGTTTGCTAAGAATTTTCGAGTGAGCTTGCACTGCTAGTGAGGGGCAAATAAGCAAGGGATGTTCTGATCCGAGGCCGAGAATACATACATTAGAGAAGCAGACTTGTACCAGGCAGCACAGAGGCCAACAGGAGGGACGCAAAGATCACGCAGAGAGGGACGCAGACCCTTCTGGGTGACGCAAAGGCAGCACATAGGCCTTCAGAGTGACGCAGGGGTAGCTTGTGCGGCGTAAACGCTGCGCTGGGCAGGAGAGGCTGACGCATAGGCTGGAAGAGCTGCGTTGAGGGTTCTAGTGGGCCACAAAGCGCTCGTATTCAGTAATTCTCGAAGGGTTTGAATTAGCCATATTTTTTGTCTCCAAGTGATAAGGTACAACTGTCGTGAAATTCTCAGTAGGGCAAGCCACTACTGGTGCCCATGATGTATTCAGATTCTGCTTAATAATAAAACCCTCAAAGAGCTGCTGCACTGGTTTTCCCACATTGGGTTTTTTCGGGGATATTTGTCTGAAAAATCATGTGTGTCCTTTGTCATATGTGCACTATGCTTCAGTAAATGACCTGTATATGTGTAGGCTGCTAGTTGTTTTTACTTCGCTATTTTCAAAACATTTCTGAAAATAACTTGTATAATTAAAATCACAAGTAGGAGAAGTAAATCAAGATACTGCCGTAGGGTTTCTGTAATTTTGTATTCCAACCGGAATTACTTCCCCTCTCTGCAAAAGATCTCTCGATCAAATTTTCTTCCTGAGCACTGCTCAGTAAAGGAATCGATCTCTGATCTCTGCCTTGTGTCTCCAAACGTGTTTTCCAATGACCCTTCATGGCAATCTTATAGTCTTCTCGTTGAGACTTCAACTACCCAAATTAATCTCTAATCAATGGCTAAGATTAACTTTTGACTTGATCCATTTATTTCAGATCATTCTCGCTCATATTCTATTAATTCACTTTTATTATTTTATTTTCCTAAGTTTAGACTTAGGGTCCCTTTAAAAATAATTAATTATTTTTATTGAATACAATCTGAGTGGAATTTCACCAAACGATTTCTGGGTTATCTGGAATCCATTTGTCTAAGCCTCTCCACAAAATTTGAGACTTAAAGCACATAAGATGCTACCCCAAATCAACAAGCCTTGAGTCTTATGTGGGCCCCATCTCTAATTTCGACCTCTCTTAGGAAATCGAATTGCCTTCCATGTGGTGTGTATTATTTGTGGGTGAGTGCCCCCTACATTCCACTAAAATGCTCATCAACCAAGTTTTCCTAAGTTTATATGCCAAATATTTATTAACTGCCAAAAATTGCAAAATTGAGAATTCACTTAGCAAAATTATTAATTGGGGACATGAAAGTCCTCCCCACTAAAAATTGCTTGTCCTCAAGCGATGCCTGAACAAGCGCCTCCTCTATCAGCTTGCCCAAATGGCTACTGCAAACGATACTGGGGTCTCAAATGTGCCACCGAGTCATCCTTGTCCCCAACACTATCATGTCATGAAGGAGTCCCTGGATACTAGGACCCCAAGTTGTCATGGTCAACGTGAAGCACTCATTGCTCCACTCACTATCCAACCTGGTATGGCCACCCGAAGCCCTCTGCATACCATCAGTAAAGAGTGCAACACGATCATATAAAGTCTTGTCTGTCTCCCCATGTAGCTGCTCTACTGCGTCTTCCATCTCATGTACTCGAAGGTTGGGCACCCGAAGATACAATCCAGCTCCTGTGGAAAGAAGTCCTTGCCTGCACGAGCTTCCCCTGAACTCCCCCTGTTGGTCATCCCTCCATGCTGGTGAAGTCCCCCATGCCAATAAAGAATCACTAAAATCTAATGGAAGGTCAGAATGATCTCCCCCTGTCAAACCCAGCTCACCCCCAAAGGTAGTTGAACTGCCAAGTACTGTGATAGCAGGGTCCCAAGCCCATTGCAGGAATAAACTATCCTATAGACCCTGCAATACTCTAGTCACGACTAACTGTCTAACACGCTCGTACCAGGGCCTCATCTCCTGCAACTCTCGACCATAATATATGTGATGATCGAGGCTATGCCTAACCTGCCAAGGGGTCTCAACAATGCCTGCTCCTATCACTCCATGGTTGGCCCCAATCCTGAGCAACCACCTGCCTCACCATATGATGAGGACCTCAGTGATCCCCCATGTGTCAACTTGATAGTGAACCAGATCACTAGCTATCCCGACCATACTCACTAAGTAATCCCTAGTTCCCATAACCATACTAGAGGTCCACAACTCACACACCTCATGGGTTGCTGCTACGTAGCACTACTACCTGCTAGAGCCCATCCGGTCCTCATCTCTAACCCCTGTATGTATACCATAGATGGACCCTAAGTATCACAAATCTGTCTCAAGCATTCTAATCTTCCCTGCTCCTGCTAGATCATGCAGTGAAATCCACTATCCCAACTCCTGAAGATACACTTGGAGACTACTCGGAGTTTGGGTACCCTCTTGTAGACAAATTTTTCCATCCACTATCCCTTAATACTCCTGTAACGCCTCAGACTATCTCGCCAGAAGTGCATCATGTAGCCCCCTTGCAATCGACTCCCCAAGTGTGAGCCCAGGAGTGGAACCTATGCTAGCTCAGCAGTAAACCACGCCATCCCTAAGCCTGTATTTGTCAACTCGTGCCTCCACCAAATGTCTCAACTGGAGAGTGTCCTCCCTGCCCATGACACGCAGTGTCTCATCCAACTGCCTAAGGTGACCCCCCCATGTCCTGCTGCCTGAATGGAGAGCATCAAGGGGTAGCAACCAGATGCTATGTGACCATAAGCAACACTGGAGAGTGATGGGTGGGTAGGTCCCCAAGGGTATGATCAAGAGTCTGCCAGGATACCGAAGAGTAATCTTATGGACCCCCTCTCTCTGCCTCAAATTTGTTGATAACCCAATTGAAGGCCTGTCCCCGCTGAACATGGTGTCCCCAAAAGCTCAACCGCGTCCCCATCGATCTAGGGTGAGTTGCACCCAACAGTACAACTAATGTCCCTGTCCATAAGTCTCCTTGGAGGCAATGCTCCAAGAGCCCACTATGTTACACTATATGCCACTACATACCCCTAAGTGTCCCCATACTCAACGACATGCCAATGTACCTTGCAGCCTATCCCTATACACCACTGGATACCCTGTGCTACTGCTAGACCATCCTGTATCGTCTCATATCCTGCCTGTGTCACTGTACCTAGCACTCCCTGCGTGTACTCAGTGCGATGGGAGTCACTCCTCCTACTCCACAACGCACACCAACATGCTACAACAAACAACCATGCATCACTGTGCTCCTCTATAGGCCACTACTCGTCACTCTATACTCCTACACAACCATGGATGTCATGGCCTAAAGCTGAGACTATACGCGTCGACCCGCACCCGACTGTCATCATCACCTCTATCGTCGCATCATCATACCCTATGATGAATGGATCTCCCCTCCAAATCCTCCTGGAGGGACCTAAGAAGTGAATCGCCCTAGGTACCAGTAGTCCTCTATGCTCCTCCATGTCCTCTATGCCCCACATAACTGTGGAGAATCCCCAACCCCATACAAGGCACTATTTGGTGGCTTGCCAATGCCACCTCCTCCGACAATCTCCTGCCAAAGTGTGTTGATTATCTCGTGACTCCATTCATACCCAACATAACCTGATGACCCCTGGAGTTCCCTCATAAACTGACTGGAAACTGGTGCTGACTGAAACCTCCCTAGCAAACGTGTGCACTCGACCGGGTCAACTATACCACCAGTGCCATAGTCATTCTGCGTATCTGGAAAGTGGTAGGTAGTCGCACCTGGATCCCAATGCCAACCTGGGCCTCTAGTATCCTCGATGCCTGGACATGCCTGCTGACTCTCACTCTGGCCTATAGCCGACTCCATAAGCCTAGCCCACTCCATTTGGTACCAGCTCAGAATCTCTCGCCATCCAACCCCAAGGAAACGATCGAAAGCACAAACCCCCGTACACTGAACTAGCCCTCCAACCTGCGAACGCTGCACGTTGTGCAACTTATGTCACCTCGTCTCGCTGGTCTGGTCAACACATATAATATGTCTAGGTAACTCCACCTCTCTCTCACCCCTGTATAGAGGTAGGCTAGCAATGCTACAAGCCCCATCTATATAGGCCTTAAGACAGCTACTGTCTGGAAGTATTGTAGCTCTGTTGACGGTTTGTGCATCTATCTGGTCTAAATCAGTGGCTAGCCCAAAAGATGACTGCTCATCCTCCTCCACCATTGGCTCATCATGAGTCACAACCCACCCCTCCATGACTAGCTCACGTCCGTGTGGGTGTTCTCCATGCTGCTGTAGGTGGCTGCTATCTGGGAACTTAGTCATGGCTCTAGGGACCTCTGTGTCTCTTGGGAACGACACCTCATCAACAAATGGCTCTATGGGTGTATGCTCTACTCTCTCCATCAAGGTGCCAACTTGTGTTATTAAAGAGGTCTCCAACAATGGTGACTCTTGCGCCACACTCGGTATGTCGATGTGCCCCTCACCATCCTGCGTGTCCTCCTGCTCAACCTCCTTCTCAAGCTCCTAACATCTAAAGCCCAGTGTCCACCAGCAGAAACACCCCTTGGTCTCACCCTCTAACTGTCCTAGTCCTGTCCACTCCCTTTGAGGGGGTCTGATGTCCTCTCAGTCAAATCTCTCCACGAGCCTCTATGTGAACTCTGTGTAGGATGTGATATGTGCATGACCCAAAGGGATCATCCCTCGGTACCACCACTCAATAGCATCTCCATCCAAGTGCAAAGTGGCATGTCTAATAGAATTTGCCTCCCTCATGGGCTTTAGTCGGAAATATTTGTCTAGTTCTTGTACCCATTTTTTGACAGAACTCCTAGCTGAACCATCAAAGTGGGTGAGGGTCATTTTTCCCTCAATGCTACTCACTCTCCCTTGAGCCATGGGTTTGTCTATGTTTCACCCATCAAAGTGCATACATGCCCAAATATTCCATGATCTTGTTGGCTAACCCACAACTGGCCAGGATCATGCTTTGATACCATTGTAATATTCCTAATTGGAAAATAACAGTAAATACCAAAAATAAGAACTAGGAACAACAATTAAAATTAAAGTCCAAGCACCAAAATCAGAACACCATAGAAAATAAACAGAATAACTGAGCCATTTTATTAATCAATGAGAATTTGAGTACATAATTAGTAAGAACAATGGAACCTAGTTTTGCTATGCAAGATATGCAAACCCTAGGTGAAATCTTGTTGGTCGAACCACTGAAATGGCTCCAAACTGATGATGCACACTGCCTTGAAAATTTGTTATAGGTTGCCAAATGGAACTAGAAGTTCTGCTCTAAATAATGCCTAGAATACTCTGAAATTGCAGTTGCAAGTTTCTTGAAACCCAAAAATACCCAGAAAAAGTTTTGCCTATCTCCAAGCCAAAGTTGAACCCACAAAATGGTGCATATTCCCCAACGAACTAACAATTCACCCTGCTATAAGAATGAGGAATTTTAGGCTCGAATATTGCTTAGAAAAATTCTGTAAAGTTTGTCGGAGACTCCTCTCAAGAAACTCACAAAAACCCAGAAAGGGTTTCCCTTGGTTTTGAACTTCCAAAATTGGTCCCTCACAGCTTGCCCCTCCTCCTAACTAGAAAACTGTCACTGTGGCTGAAACTGTCAATCTTTGCGCCCAAAATTCCAGCAATCTCCTCCAAATGACCCTCGAACCAACTTCTCAACTCCCCAGCTTCCAACTCCTTCGAATTGTGCTGCCCCAAATTACCTCACTCCAGTGACTACGCAATCATGGAGAGAGTGACGTAGTCTTGGGCTCTGGAAGTGTGTTCTGCATGTGGAAATGTCTCCTCCACTGTAGCTACACTCCTCCCACCTGGTAATGATCAAGAAATGCTCTTGTAGCTTCTCAAATCAGCACCCAACTTCGCTGCTCCTTCACCAACAATGTGGCTCCTTCCTCTGCGCAGTAGCTGCTCCATAACTGTGTGGGAAGTCTCCAGAAATGCGTAGAAGCCTGTTAAAGGTGTCTCCTCTGGTCTCACTGATAGGAAAGAAGTCTTCATAAGGTGGCACTCTTGGTTCACCGAAGAAAGGTTGAGCTTCACTCCCTGTTAAGATCTTGTGCTAAACAACACAACTTGGCTTAGTTGAACAACTAAGGAAAATACGATTTTCGAATTGGAAAAAGACCCCAAATGCTGCTTCACTTCTCCTATTTATGCTTCTTGGCCTTGAGTCATGTGGGCCCCATCTCTAATTTCGACCTCACTTAGGAAATCGAATTTCCTTCCATGTGGTGCGTATTATTTGTGGGTGAGTGGCCCTCACATTCCACTAAAATGCTCATAAGCCCACTTTTCCTAAGTTTATTTGCCAAATATTTATTAACTGCCAAAAATTGCAAAATTGAGAATTCCCTTAGCAAAATTATTAATTGGGGACATGACACTTGAAGGTCCATGCTGACTTGTTCCCTACTAGGGCTGACTTGACAATTTTGGTGGACTTTGACTCATTATAAAATTCTTTTTCTTTTCTTTACAAAATTCCAAATGGGACTTGACTCAAATACAATTCTGTTGAGTCCTAATAAATTCTTTTTGAATCTTTTGACTCGATAAGCATGAAAAACATTCTTTGACCAATAACAACAATAATAATGAATAAATATTTTAATGATAAAAAAATACATTTTATTACATTATAAAGACCGACTCTAGTCACATTTTCCAATATAAGTTACCCTGCTCAGCTTGATTTTTCCACCCCTCTAGTATGTCTTTTACTTGATAATTCTTTGTATTATGGTGCATAACCCAAGGGTTAAAGCTTGATCTTTGTGATATAGCATTTAATTTTACTCCTTACGATGAGACAATTTATCACCCATCAGGGTTGGGACATGCAAGGGTCCTTTTTAGGAGACGGAACATCAGGTGTTTAGGAACTAGGTGATAGTAAAGGAGGAGAGTAGAGAGCTCATACGAGGCTTTTTCCCACACGCTAACTTATGTCACGACCATCTTTTGCATTTTGATTTTCTTCTTTTTCTTTTATTGTGGGAATAATAAGCTTTTCCATTCTTTTAGCTACATCAACCTTCAGGGCAATGTTTTTCAGCCCTGCTCAAGGATGTAGACAAGTCGGTGCCAAATCCTAATGAACCAATGACAAGTTATACCCGAAGAATGGAGGTGGTATATAAGGGATTTGTAATGCGAGAAGGAAAGTGTCGAGTATGTTGTAGGGGAAAATGACTACACTATTTCAACCTGGGTTTTCCAAGTAGTGCCTCTCTTAAAACCCTAAGGCTTCAAGAGAGGTCCCATTGGACTTGGGCTAAAAATTAACTCCCCTGGTAAGGTGAGAGAACAGATTTACTGTCAAGATCAGTCAATCTTCCATCACCCCTTTATCCATACTAAATGCCCAAAACAAACAAAGGTAAACGCCCGGTTGCAAAATGATCAAAGTACCTTTTGAATAGCAGCCCACCTTCATCCCAGAGGAAATGCTGGATGGCGAGAGGTATGTGGCTGATGCAGATGGCGGAGACACATGGCATGTCATCATCAAGGAGTGAATGTCAAGGGATGCTGGCCTATGTCACAAGGTTCGCTGATGCTGCAAACTTCATATATATATATATATATATATCAAATTCGTTCAAATTTGTGTGAGAAATTTGAACTGGTGAAATAAAAAAGAAAAATAAAATTCGATCAAATTTGCATGAGAAATTCGCCACCATTTTCATGCAGTAGAGGGTCAAAGAATAAAAGTTTTTTTCCCATCTTTCCCCTACCTCCTCGGTCAACATGCGAATCACATGCCAAAAACAGGGACAAATTCTCTTCCATCCCCATTGTTACTAACTTTAAACTGTGCATTGCTTTTTCTCCCAGGTCCTAGCAGACTGCTAACTCACAAAACCATTATTGTATTTATTCCTTTCCATCTCAACAGCAAGGTCATGGTGATAGCGATGGCGATGGGCAGAAGCTGTTTGGTTTGTGACACCGCAATGGTGGTCGTTTCGCGTGCGTGAGTAGTGCTTCCCCCCGTGATGCTGGGATGGTGGTTGTTACGCATGAGTATTCCTTCTCCCACTGATATGATAGCCATAGGTCTTAAGCTACATTATAATATAGATTGTCTTAAATATTATTATAATGTTATAAAGTTTTTTTTATATATCATGTAATTTAAAGTCTTTAATGTGTGGGGACAATAAGTTATATACTTGATATATATATATATATATATGTTAAAAAGTTTACTATATATTAAGTATCTATAATATTATATATTAATATTAATGATGAACTTTATCTGAACTTTATTGATAAATTCGAATGGAATTTTATGGTTGTCATGGTTGTCGAACTCGAACCATGTAACATTGCTGCTGGCTAGCTGGCTATTTAATGTAGGTGAAAAGTGTTCTCCTATGGAGCTAGTCATTTTGGTGGGTAACAGTAATGATATACAATCTGATTTTATTTTTTGCACTTGATTTTGAGCAAATAGCAATAGCTTGCTAGTATTTTGTGAGAGTATCCAAGAGGAATTAGAGGTAGATTAAATTCTTCCCCCTCTTTGATCTTTGTATCACAGTAGCGGTGAAACTGGCAATGAGAAATCTTTGAGGCTGTGCAGAGAATGTGATTCTTGTACTTTAGAAGGGCCTGATAATAGCCCCAGTAAAGGAGACAAATAATTAGTGACTATTAAAAAAGAATTCTTTTCAAACTTCGTGTTGATCGAAAATCTTATGATGCTCCTGTGCTAAGCATTAGTTTTAAACTATTTTGCTTTTCAAGTTTTCAAAAAATAGTTGAGATGAAGAATCTGTTCTCACAAACTTTGCTGCATCTTCTAAACAATTATATAATGGCTAGATAAAGCTCTTTGAGGATGGAACTCGTGGATTTGAGAATGAAAGATTTATCTTTTAAATAGACTTCCCTACTCTCATTTCAGAGCCTTCTCTTTAAGGGTTCGGGTCTGTATAACTTAATTTGCGTGCTTCATAATTAATTCTCTTTGTTTGAAAGAGAACGAGTGAGGATCTATGGAATATGTTTGTATAACTGGCAAGGAAGACTTTCTGACACTAGACAGCTGTGCGTTTGTTGCTATTATAAATATTTCATATTCGAAAAGATAGAGAAATTAATATTGATCTTATTGTATAGTCTTTAATTGTCTCTGGCCATGTTTAGTTAGATTTCTGTTAAAGCCTGTCGAGAACACTCTGTGCACTTGTCTATGAATAACTCTTATTATTGGAAATTTCGTATGCTGCAGATGTGGAAGGTATCCACCTGAGGTGAAAAGTGCTGTTCCAGTTGAGGGGAGGTTCGAACATATTATCCTTTCACTGAATACTACATCTGACCATGGAATCATTTGGATTGAGAGAGAGGCACAGAAAGCTTTGAATGTAAGAAGAACGTTTTCCATAGATTTTTTTTGACACTTCCAACTTTCATTATTAGTTGTATATATACTGAAATCCATTGGTGTACAAATTATTAATTGCTATGGGGAAGGGTTTAAGTTCATGAGGGGCTGGAATTTTATGTGATTTCACAGGGTACCAGGTAGTTATTAAGCTCTTTTTCTTGAATGGTAAGTCACTCATGAAACAAAATTTCAAGAGGGCATCTAAGATTTTACTTAGTTCTCACTTCTTGCTATTCAGGGTTATCGATTTATGCCAGTGGGATAAATAGTTCTTAGCTTCTGAGCTATCCTAACTCTAATATGAATAGTTGACTGGTTTAATTACCTGAACCGGTGAGCAAACCAGTTGCTGTCACTGTTTGGGATTTGGACTGCGTCTATATAGATTTCTGATGCATTTTACTTTAATCTCAATGAACGAAATAAGCAAATACTTACCTATAATTATTAGCAAGGGAAGCAACAGCATTGAGGCATGTAATCTACTTGTAAATGTAAGATGCTTTTTTCAGAAAAAAAGGAAAGCGGCAGCAAGTGAACATAGATGTTATATATTTAGATTTACAGAAAAAAGAAAATATATAGTAATACCTAATGCATGCCATAGGGAAAAATATGCGATTTAGGGATAATGCAACCAATATAGTGCTTGGAAGAAAGATGATTGGTATCACAGCAAGGAGATAGAAAGCGCTTTGAAAATGTGCATATAGTCAGTCCTTTATCCAGGTATTTTAAGTAATAGATTTTTTCTAGAAGCCAGTTCCCACTTAAAGTAATGAAAATACATCTTCATGCAATCACATTGATCATTATCCTTAGTGTTACACCAATTTTTGGTCATTTAACCATTTACAATTAGATGGATCAAAGTACACCATGTAAGACCAATTTTACCATGGTAAAATTGCTTTCACTATAAGAAATAATTTAATAAACCCTATTTTATTAAGTTATTTGTGGTTCAAATAGGAAAACCTATGAGGAATAATTAAATAAATCCTTATTTATTTGATTTTCCTCTAGGAATAATTAATTAAACCACTGTTTAAATAATATTCCTGGTCATATTTAACCCAATTATGAGAAATAATTAGATAAATCATTATTTACCTTATTTTTCTCTAGGAATAATTAATTAAATCATTATTTAGTTATTATTCCTTGATAAATTTGACCAAATCACCTAGAAATAATTAAAACAATCATTATTTGTTAAATTATTCCTTAACTCTATTCTTGAAATGATAAATAAATCATTTATTTGTTTATTATTTCTAAATAAAGGTATTTAACCAATTTAAATACCTTTTCCCTCCAACAAAATATAATAAAATATTCCAAGCAGTTAGATCTAGATCTTGGTTAATAATATTTTATTATTCGCCATTATCGAGGATAACCCAATATTTTTTTATAAATAGGAGGGTTTTCCATTCATCATTTACTTTGATCACTTTCATTGTCGCGCTTTGATCATGTTCATTGCTGCTACTATTTTCTTGCTTCTTGAGCTCCCACAGAGTTCAACATATTTCGAGTTTTCTACACCATTGAGAGAGAGAAACTTATGGATCTAAAGCGTTGAGGACAGCCAAGAACCCATCCCATTGAGGGGGACTAGTAACATCATTCTTTGTTCCCTTCCCAGATGTTATAATACATATAAAATTCTTTATATCTTGTCTTGTCTGTTGTATGCATGGAGAAACTCTTATTTCTTTTTACTATTTAACTGCTTTTACTGTATAGATCTGGGTTTTTGCAGCATTTGTTTCGACTATATATTGCAGATCTAAGGAAGTTAAGCCATCATCTTTGTTGTTAGGGCTGTTTGTCACACACAACTAAATTGAACTTTTTTCGTACACTTGCGTTAAGAATTTACGCTAACAAATGGCGACTCCACTGTTGTAATTCAGATTCCTGCGTGACCAGTTGCTTCAGTAAATAGGGTTTTTCTTCAACTATTTTTGGTCTCTTGATGTTGTTTTTTACCTTTTATGCTCTAAAACAGTAAAAATTCTAACTTCCGTGTGTTTTCGAGTGTTTTCCGCAGGTAACAGGTATCAACTGCGCCAAAGACGACAACCTTTTCTGCAACCTGCCGCCCGAAGATCCCGGATCTGGAACTCGCACTTTTTGGCCCAGAATTTGCGATTTCTGCCTAAACTCGCAGCTATCAGCTCAGAAACTGCGATTTCCACTGTTTACAGTTCAGTACTTGCGAGCTGCAACTTTTTTCTGAATTTTTTTCTGTGACAGTCAGGGTTTGCCGCAAGCATTGTTCAGGGTTGTCTGACCTCTGTCTCAGCTCGTCTTAGGCCTAGATATGCTCAGTTTATCTCCTTGGAGTAGAACCAAACCCCTTAGGGTTTCAGTACACTTCCACTTTTCTAGGAGGGGTTTAGCTGAGTAGGTAGTCTAAGATTTTGCAGTGCTTTCAGCCTGTTGACCACACTTTGTCAACGACCCCATAGCAGTACACCCCCATTTTTTCAAATGGGATTCATCATGTTTGACGTGGTCGCGCCATTCAGATTCCATCATCAGTCGACAATTTTATAAACAATGTAAACCCATTCTGCATGTTTATGATGTAAATGATCTAAGTAAGACCGTCATGTATGTAACAACTTAGGTAAGCCTAGTATGTTGGTGACGATTTCTATCCTAGGAGGTTTTTTGTCTCACTGATTTACTTTTGTTTTTCGACACAAGTGATCGACAGAGTTTTCCCCTCCAGCCTCACCCCAACGCTAGGGTGGATTTTGTTATCAAGATGCTAAGTGAGTCCTAGTGTTTTCTATTGAGTCTTTGTAAAAGTAGTTTGGGAATAACCCTAGCCAGTTGGCTAGATTATTTTATTACAAGCTACTTGGTCTACTAGATCATGTTTTGAGTCGCAGAATTGGGTATCTATTTGAGGGTCTATACGAATGGGTATTCCCCCTTCATGTGTCTAATTGTATTTATTTTATGTAAAGAGGGTTGGAAAAATTAATTAAAATCCCCTCTCAGTCAATTAATTAAATTTTCTGGTCAAATTAATTAAAAAATCTTAAGCCAGAAATTTAATTAATTTTAGGTCCTAGGTGAGTATAAAATTCTTCAAAGGCAAAATTCATTGGTCCTTAAAAAATGAATTTTTAAAGGCCCCAAGCCAAGGGAATATTGAGAATTTCAAGAAATTTTAGACCCTTGGGCCTAGGTGGTTAAGTCAAAGTCAAAATTTTAAGGTAATTAACTCAAAAATATTATTTTTGAGTTAATTAAAATGAATTTAAATGATAAATTCGTTTTTTCCTCAACTTTATAATTTCGATGGTCTAGATTAAAAGATGATCAAATATTTTCGATGGTCGAGATTATTTTGACATGGATCAACCGAACTAGCCATTGGAGATTTTGTCTTCTAAATTGGAAGTCTTGATGTGACATTTGCATCCGATCTTTGGATCGTGCACTGGTTTTTGGAAGCTCTTGTGATTCCTTTTGATGAATAAAGCATAAAGACTTTGGGGTTACAAACTTTGGTGTTCCTTTTCCAGATCTGTGTGGTGATTTATCTCTATACTCTGGTACTTTGTTTTGCATTTTTATGGTTGATGGGCTATGGATTAATCTGCATACAGGTAACTTGTGCAGTTTTCTGAGTTCATAAAATGACATTTCTGATTTAACGAAAAAACTAGTTATCTATTTCTCTGAAAGGTCTCATGTTTATTTTCTTAAATCTCTATCAATATAAATTTCAGATCTAAGTGTGCAGGGAATTTTTTTTAAGAGGTTTGAGTGTCTGGGGAAGTCTTCTGTTGGACCAGCCAACTCTCAGATTTCTTAAATCTGAAAAAGCCCATTGTTTCTAAATTCCCAAAACTATCTTACGGAATTAGTGGTTTTGCAGAGTCTTTTAGGACTTGTGCCTCTCTTTAAAAATTTGAATTTCTAAAAAATTGTGCTGAAATGGGTTTAAATCTGGCCATGAGGGCCTCAAAATCTGTAAATTAGTATTGTAAATTTGCATATTTGCTCTAGGGTGTAAGGGTTTATAATTTTTTGTGCATAGTTTTGGATCTATTCTGGTTTTGTAGGTTAGCAGGGGGATTTTTTGAATTTTTTTTTAATATGAGCTAGATCTAACCCTCGGAGGGCCAGATCTGATCTCAGGATCGCTTTGCTGACAGATCCGAATGTAAAAGGAAGATTACAAGTTCAACATTATGAAAATCTGAGTAACTTTGGAAAATTTTTAATCTGCTGGACGAATTTTTAAGTGTACTGGGTTTGTTGAGGTTTTCTTTGCATTTTGCTTAAACGCTGCCCCTGTCAAATGTATATGCTGTCCGCTGCATCTGAAAGCTTCAAACCGTACGCTTCCCCTTTCCTCTACGCGTCCCTTTGCCCCTCACTGCGTTTCACCTCTGCTGTCCGCAGCCATCACAAAGCCGACGTCCATCTTCTTTCTCTGCCATCGACCGTTGAGCTATGCTGTCTTGCCTTTCCCTTGACGTCCGTCTTTGTTCTCTGCTCCTACGCATCCATTCGAGCCTATTCCTGCTGTCCGTTCAGCCCACATTTCTCTGCCGTCGTGCCCTTACCCTCTTCCTTCGCGTCGACTCCGACCTGCAAACAAACAAAAACACACACATAAAGTTTGAAAAAGCCCATGTATATGCGTTTAATTTTTTATAGGATTCATTTTTATGTTGGGATAGCGTTAGTTAGGTTTTAAATAAATTTTGATTTCGATTGTTGAACTTTTCGTTAGTCGTAGTTTTAGATTCAATATTTTTTAAATTTTAGTTTTAATGTTTAGTGTTAGACCTTAGTTTATTTTGATTTTTGTTTTTTAACTTTGGGTTTCAATAAAAAAGAAAAAAAATTTAGTTTAAATTCATCTTTGTGTTAGTTTAGTTTAGCTTTTAGTTTTAGATTTTTTTCAGTTCGTAGACTTTAATTAGTTTAGTTTAGTGTTAGGTTAATTTTAAATTAGATTCAATTTTTCTTTAGTTTTTTTTAGTTCTTAGTTTTTATACTTTAGATTTTAATTGTTTGGTTAATGTTAGTTTTGTTTTATATTTTTTAGAATCTTTTTTGTTTTAGGATTTAAAAAATGATAAAAAATAAAAAAATACAAAAATTCTAAAAAATTATTTTATAGTCAAATGAGCTTTTAAATTTTTATCCTAAGTTTGACTATAGGAGATTTTGATTTTCAAATTGGAATTATTTAGAATATCATAAATTCGGAAATATTGCAATGATTTGACATTTCAATTTGATAGTCGTCTCATAATAGCATTGCTGCGGATTCAGATTATTTATGCATAATTGTGAGTGTGTTTCATCGAATATCATTGTGGTCAATTTTATAGCAGCAGTTATACATCAATCACTTGGCTTTAATTGCATAACGGGATCTTTTAACTCCATAAGGCACTGGTTTTAATATAATTGGATCTGTGAAATCTCGTTAATCTCATCAAGTACTTGGTTATTTGACTGTCTCCTGAGTTGGTTGACTAGCAACCAATTCTTTTTCTTCATTTCTATTAGGGTCTACCTCCCTTAGCTTGCAAGGAGACAACTTAGATAGAGAGATTGGGGATCAGGGTGACAACCCCTGATCTGAGCCGTTGTCGCGGTGCTTAGACATTTTGTGCGACAACATTTTTTGGCGCTATTGCCGGGGATAGAGTTTTTCTGTCCTTGGTCTTAACGACATTTTCTAATCTTCTAATCTTCTTTCGCCATTCATTATCCTGTCACAAGGAATCACATTTTCTGGCGTCATTTCATCTCTTTATCTCTTCATCATCTTATATTCCATCATCGTATCTTTAGCACCTCGACATTTCGGTTGGCGTCTTGTTTGGGTGGCGACTCCAATTATTCATCTATTTACTCTCAAACAAGAATTCCCCCCTGATATCCATATGTTTCTCTTGACTATTTCTTCTGTTTTAGAATTAGGTTCATGTTCAAGTGGCGACTCCAATTCTTTGATTTCTTACGAGAATTTCCACTAAGAAGCTCGCTTCTTGTGGATCACTTGACTTTTCTTGAACAAGGATCTCTTTCGCTAACATCCGTTGGTTTTTTCATTTAAGTAAGTCAACATGGATGATCCTTTTTATGACATGCCAAAGGAAGCCGTTCAAAAAATGCCTGTGTTCTCGGGTGGTAATTCAGCCGCTGCTCGAAAGCATTTCTTAACGGTTACTCATATAATAAACAGATATTGTCTTCCTTCACAATACAATCAAGAAGATATATATATATATATGTATCTTTTGATGTTCCTTAGATGGTGATGTTATGAAATGGTTGAGTAATTGGCCTGGGGGTTATATTGATTCTTTGCAAAGTATCGTCAATGCTTTTACAGATAAATATATAAAACAAGATGATTCGCCTTGTGCTCCCAGTATTATGCAAAATAATGAAATTGATCTTGTAGAGAACTCAACTATCAGCAGGAGTTTTCCAGACAGTACCACGACAGCACAAATCCATGATAATGGTGAAGATGAAACAAGTTGTCAAATCAGTGTTGACAACGATAAGCATCTTGTTAACGAATTGATTCAGATGGTTAAGGATATACAGCGAAATCAAGCTCGGGTAATCAAGAATATGGAGTCCAACCAGGCTCAAATCATTAAAAATATGGAACTTAACCAAGCAAGATTAACAGCTGATCATACCAGGGAAATTGATGCTATACAAAACAAGTTGTTAGCCTTAGAGGAAAAGATGACGATCATGGAATTCAATCACTCCAATCAAATAATTTCCATGGAAGAAAAGCATATTGAAGAAATGACGATCATGGATTTTAGTCACTCTAATCAAATGGCCACCATGCAAAATCATTTGATCAATGAAAGCAAATCATGAGAAAGAAATGAACTATATTCATAATTGCTTTATGACCATGAAAGCGGGTAATGATAAAATTATAAAAGACATGGAAACCGGTCAAATGTCTCTTCAGCACAGGTTATTGACTGTTGAAAAGAGTCATGCGAAGGAAATCAGTACTATAAAGGTTAAGCATTCTAATCAAATCACTGTTATTCAGAATAAGTTGGAAAAAATGGAAAGATCACATATACAGAATGTCCAACCCAGGTCAAAATTGTCAACAGATCATAGGCCTCCCAGTTTGCTGAAGCATGCTCCATCCTATTATGAGGAAACCATTTCTTCCATTGAAAAGTGGTTGATTGAAGGCGACCCGGATAAAAGGAAAAAAGAAGGGAATCAGGTTAATACATCACCCTTGACAGAGCAGATACAGAATGAAGAGAGGCATGTAACACATATATTGTTTACTTCGTCTGAAAGTTCACAAGCAAAATGTTCCACATCATCAACAATACAATCTTCCACGAAGAAGAGCTTGAAGCGAAAAAGAAAAAGAATAAGGAAGCGGTTTGATTCGTCTGATGGACGAGAGTAGCTTGACATTCGGATAAGAAAGAGTCCTACATTATGCAAGATTGCACATGGCACTTCTGAAAAGCAACCAACAGACTTACTTGAAAGCAGGCAAATGCTCAGCATGCACTATATTGAGCACATCTGATGCCACAGGGCATCCTTTTTATTGTATCTCTAACCTTACACCTTGTTATTTCAGCATTTCATTTTGCAGTTAAAGTAGATTTACTTTTCATGTTAAGTAGAATAATAAATGGAAGAAGAGCTTCTATTTTTCATGTGCATAATGTTATATGATGATATTTGGATGGACACTACTTATGTAATCTTGTGTGTTGCTTGGATACAGATTCTGGATTCTCACATTCCTCCGATGAAGCAACATGTCCCCAAGTAGAGCCAGATGTTGACCACACTTTGTCAACGACCCCATAGCAGTACACCCCCATTTTTTCAAATGGGATTCATCATGTTCGACGTGGTCGCGCCATTCAGATTCTATCATCAGTCGACAGTTTTATAAACAATGTAAATCCATTCTGCATGTTTATGATGTAAATGATCTAAGTAAGACCGTGATGTATGTAACAACCTAGGTAAGCCTAGTATGTTGGTGATGATTTCTATCCTAGGAGGTTTTTTGTCTCACTGATTTACTTGTGTTTTTCGACACAAGTGATCGGCAGAGTTTTCCCCTCCAGCTTCACCCCAAAGCTAGGGTGGATTTTGTCATCAAGATGCTAAGTGAGTCTTAGTGTTTTCTATCGAGTCTTTGTAAAAGTAGTTTGGGAATAATCCTAGCCAGTTATTTTATTACAAGCTACTTGGTCTACTACATCATGTTTGGAGTCGCAGAATTGGGTATCTATTTGAGGGTCTATACGAATGGGTATTCCCCTTTCATGTGTCTAAATGTATTTATCTTATGTAAAGAGGGTTGGAAAAAATAATTAAAATCCCCTCTCAATCAATTAATTAAATTTTCTGGTCAAATTAATTAAAAAATCTTAAGCCAGAAATTTAATTAATTGTAGGTCCTAAGTGAGTATAAAATCCTTCAAAGGCAAAATTCGTTGGTCCTTAAAAACTGAATTTTTAAAGGCCCCAGGCTAAGGGAATATTGAGAATTTCAAGAAATTTTGGGCCCTTGGGCCTAGGTGGTTAAGTCAAAATCAAAATTTTGAGGTAATTAACTCAAAAATATTATTTTTGAGTTAATTAAAATGGATTTAAATGACAAATTCGTTTTTTCCTTAACTTTATAATTTCGACGGTCTAGATTAAAAGATGATCAAATCTTTTCGACGGTCGAGATTATTTTGACATGGATCAACCGAAATAGCCGTTGGAGATTTTTTCTTATAAATTGGAGGTCTTGATGTGACATTTGCATTCGATCTTTGGATCGTGCACTGGTTCTTGGAAGCTCTTGTGATTCCTTTTGATGAATAAAGCATAAAGACTTTGGGGTTACAAACTTTGGTGTTCCTTTTCCAGATCTATGTGGTGATTTATCTCTAAACTCTGCTACTTTGTTTTGCATTTTAATGGTTGATGGCCTTCATGGATTAATCTGCATACATGTATCTTGTGCAGTTTTCTGGGTTCATAAAATGACATTTTTGATTTAACGGAAAAACTAGTTATCTATTTTTCTGAAAGGTCTCATGTTTATTTTCTTAAATCTCTATCAATATAAATTTCAGATCTAAGTGTGCAGGGAATTTTTTAAAAGGTTTGAGCATCTGGGGAAGTCTTCAGTTGGACCAGCCGACTCTCAAATTTCGTAAATCTGAAAAAAGCCCATTGTTTCTAAATTCCCAAAGCTATCTTACGGAATTAGTGGTTTTGTAGAGTCTTTTAGGACTTGTGCCTCTCTTTAAAAATTTGAATTTCTAAAAAATTGCGCTGAAATGGGTTTAAATCTGGCCATGAGGGCCTCAAAATCTGTAAATTAGTATTGTAAATTTGTATATTTTCTCTAGGGTGTAAGGGTTTATAATTTTTGTGCATAGTTTTGGATCTATTCTGGTTTTGCAGGTTAGCAGGGGGATTTCTCGAATTTTTTTTTAATCTGAGCCAGATCTAACTCTCGGAGGGCCAGATCTGATCTCTGGATCGCTTTGCTGACAGATCTGAGTGTAAAAGGAAGATTACAAGTTCAACATTATGAGAATCTGAGTAACTTTGGAAAAATTTTAATCTGCTGGACGAATTTTTAAGTGTACTGGGTTTGTTGAGGTTTTCTTTGCATTTTTCTTAAACGCTGCCCCTGTCAAACGTATATGCTGTCCGCTACATCTGAAAGCTTCAAACCACACGCTTCCCCTTTCCTCTATGCTTCCCTTTGCCCCTCACTGCGTTTCACCTCTGCTGTCCGCAACCCTCACAAAGCCGACGTCCATCTTCTTTCTTTGCCATCGGCCGTTGAGCTCTGCTGTCTTGCCTTTCCCTTGACGTCCGTCTTTTTTCTCTGCTCCTACGCATCCATTCGAGCCTATTCCTGTCGTCCGTTCAGTCCACATTTCTCTGCCGTCGCGCCCTTACCCTCTTCCTTCGCGTCGACTCCGACCTGCAAACAAACAAAAACGCTTACATAAAGTTTGAAAAAGCCCACGTATATGCGTTTAATTTTTTATAGGATTCATTTTATGTTGGGATAGCGTTAGTTAGGTTTTAAATAAATTTCGATTTCGATTGTTTAACTTTTCGTTAGTCGTAGTTTTAGATTCAATATTTTTTAAATTTTAGTTTTAATGTTTAGTGTTAGACCTTAGTTTATTTCGATTTTTGCTTTTTAACTTTAGGTTTCAATAAAAAAGAAAAAAAATTTAGTTTAAATTCATCTTTGTGTTAGTTAAGTTTAGCTTTTAGTTTTAAATTTTTTTCAATTCGTAGACTTTAATTAGTTTAGTTTAGTGTGAGGTTAATTTTAAATTAGATTCAATTTTTCTTTAGTTTTTTAAGTGTTAATTTTTAGTTCTTAGTTTTTATACTTTAGATTTTAATTTTTTGGTTAATGTTAGTTTTTTTTTTAATTTTTTAGAATCTTTTTTGTTTTAGGATTTAAAAAATGATAAAAAAATAAAAAAATAAAAAAATTCTAAAAAGTTCTTTTATAGTCAAATGAACTTTTAAATTTTTATCCTAAGTTTGACTATAGGAGATTTTGATTTTCGAATTGAAATTATTTAGAACATCATAAATTCGGAAATATTGTAATGATCTGGCATTTCAATTTGATAGTCGTCTCATAATAGCATTGCTGTGGATTCAGATTATTTATGCATAATTGTGAGTGTGTTTCATCAAATATCATTGTGGTCAATTTTATAGCAGCAGTTATACATCAATTACTTGGCTTTAACTGCATAACGGGATCTTTTAACTCCATAAGGCACTGGTTTTAATATAATTGGATCTGTGAAATCTCGTTAATCTCATCAAGTACTTGGTTATTTGACTGTGTCTCTTGAGTTGGTTGACTTGCAATCAATTCTTTTTCTTCATTTCTATTAGGGTCTACCTCCCTTAGCTTGCAAGGAGACAACTTAGATAGAGAGATTGGGAATCAGGGTGACAGCCCCCGATCTGAGCCGTTGTCGCGGTGCCTAGACATTTTGTGCGACAACACAACCATTATTTAGGGTCTGATCTATCTTTCTTTCGGGTCGTTTTAGATCAGTTATTATTCCATCCAAAACCCCCTCTTGAGTTTTGCTTGGTCTCTCCCTTAGGGTTTCCTTGTTTCCCCTAGGGTTTTAACCTTTCGCCTCCCATTTTGCAGCAGTTTTTCTTCTTGTTTCTTGTTGTTTCTGCACCTTTTCCAGCAGATCTGAGTCATTAGATCCCTATCCCTTAGATCTTTGATCTTTTGGCCGTCTTGTGGGTTTTGAGTCAATTTCGCTCCCCTTTTAGACTAGTTGTTTGGAAAGCCTTCTTTTTGGGTTGAATTTATGCATCTGTAGTTGTTTATTTTACTGTCTTTTCAGTTTTATTTACAGTACTTCAACATTTTTTCTTTTTCTTTATACAACCGTTTGGGCTTAATTAAAATTAACACAAGACTTGCACACACGCACACCTAAAGCGAAGAGCACTTGGTTTACACCGCCAAGCCAAGACATAAACATCGTAATTAATTTATCTGCCTCACTGAGCCTTTATCACTCTTCCATATTTTTGTGTCATCTGTGACTTGCCATCATTGCGCCCTCAAGGCATTTATTTCGAAGACTCCATGGCCTTCATCCTCAGTTTCTGTTTGGAAGACTTACTCCACCGTGTAGAATTCGAGTTAGTTCTCCGCCGAATCCCCATACCGACTCTGATTCTGGTTCATCGGGTTCTTCCTCAGATTCCGAACCTGGTTCCCCTCCACCTCATTCCGTCACCATGTTAGGTGCCAATGTAGGTGCTGATCCTCAAGCTGGTGGTGGCCCCGACCCTAATGCTGGAGCCGCTACCAGAACCATCCCGGTTACTTCTTTGCTACCTTTTATGGCAGGTTTAAGTCTTCTTGATTTCAGCCAGTTAATTAACGACCCTATACTCCACGATCCAAGTTGGCTTGCTATGCCGACTAAGCTTCCTTCAGACATTCCTAAGTTTGAAGGAAACGCTAGAGAGGACCCTACTAATCATGTCCGCTCCTTTAACATGTGGTTTTCGTCCAGTTCTATCACCGATGACTCCATCCGCCTTCGGTTATTCCAATGTACACTCACTGGAGAAGCTGCAAAGTGGTATGTCAACCAGGCCACTGCCTCTCATTCCACTTTTGCAACTCTTGCTAAAGCGTTTTTGTCCTACTTTCATCTACCTCTCCTCTATGATACCGGTACCGAGTTGTTAACTGCATTCCGTCAAATTTCTTCCACACGCCTTTTTGACCATGTCCAAGAATATGGCGTAGAAGGAGGAGCTTGTGTCGAGCTCCTACATTCGACAACCGTGTCTATATGGATTGGTTTCTTAGAACGCTTTTTCCTTCTATTAGTAAAGATGTTGCGTCTCACTTTCCTCAGACCGAGGAAGAAGATCTCAAAGTCGCGTTGAAATATGACTTGATCTACGCCCAGTCTGGTTATGTTTATACTGTGTTATCGGATCTTCCTAGACCTGGTGGTGCCAATGCATTGGGGGCATCTCACCCCGCCGATAGTATCGTTGGATCTCTTTCACATCTGTATACTCATCCTTCCATGGGTTATGGTTTTCCTCAAGGAGGGACCAGCCCCTCCAACACTTATCCCCCTCTCGGCAGCATGTAGCCAGGAGAAAGCACGCCTTACGTATTTGCCCAATTGCATCAACCAATGCCAGGGCCAACAGTTGCTCAACTTGTTTACCCCAATGTTGCTCAGCCTCCTTTCTGTCCTTATCCACAACCCCGTGCTCCAACCCCTCCGGAATCAACACCCCAGCCTCCCGTGCCTTCTCAACCTCCGCCACAGCAGCCACCTCCCCCTCAGGGTCAGGTGTATGCACAACAGAGTGCTACTAATCCTCTTAATTCCAAGAAAAAGAGGAAAGACAACCAGAACCAACCAACGCAGGGTAACCAACGGCGCCAAGGTAATCAACTAAAGACACCCCAAGCGAACCAACCTAACACTACAAACTAACAACAGGGCGATCAACCCAAGTAGAATAGGCCTCTTCGTACGAACAATCCTTGTTCTTGTTGTGGTATCCATGGCCATTATACTCATGATTGTCCCCTTTTACCCCAAATGCGCTAGTTGTGGGAAGCACAAGCAACATCTAGAGGATAGTAAACCACTGCTTCGGCTCCTCTAAATTATGCGCCAGCTCAACCGACTGTGTTCACTAATCCTTTCCCTTAGTGAGGATATGTGGCTGCTCAACCCCCTCAAGGTCAGGTCGCCCCTCAACCTTCACAATTTGGTAATCCAGAGTACTAGATTCTCATGATGAATTCTGAAGAGGTCAATACTGCTGATGTCAACCTTCAGACTCGGTTGCACCAATATGACAAGCCACTTGCTACGTGTGTAACCGAGTCCCAAACCAAAGTTTCCACAAAGCCCATTTCGACACCCAATGCTCCCTTACAGATCCCTCAACCTCGGGCAGAGGTCATTCACAAGATCTGCAAAGGGCCATTACACAAAAATGCTGCTTGTGCCAAAGCCGCCCATACCTACAGCATAGTAAATGACTTGGCACAATCGCTTGCTGCCATGTCAACGCTAGAAATCCTCCAGTCGTGCCCTTCACAACGAAAAGCTCTACTATCTGCTTTGGGCGCTATGGATCCTTCAGATGATCTTTTGATCGTCTTTGATGTTGACAAATCAAAACATCCCCCTTTACCTTCATCCATTGCCTTCCAAATACCATTCAAGATTTGTAATGCCAATGTCTCACGATGTATCATGGACGAGGGCGCATCCACCTGTGTGATGTCTGCCATTGTTTGGAATAAACTCGGATCACCTAACTTAGCCCCATCCACCATCACTTTGCATGCTTGGGACGGTCACCCTTCTAAGCCCCTTGGCATGTACCGCAATTGTCCTGTCACTCTTGTGGGCAAGACTGTTTGTGTTGACATTGAAGTCATTGATGCCTCCTTGGATTACAATATCCTATTGGGCCGTAGCTATACTTATGCGATGTTTGTTCTCGCATCTGCGGTTCACCGTAAGATGTGCTTTCCTCATAATGGAAAGATTGTCACCATCAATCAGTTGACATATCACGAACTGAAGTCTCAGACCTCCCCCGAGTCTATCATATCTTCGGTGGCCGATAAATAATCAGTTGCTCCTCTCACCAGTGTTTCACTAGGAGTCTACAAAGATTCCACCTTGGTGCATTCCCTGGTCACCCCCCTCTTATCACTGACCCCAACTTGTCGAATGTTTGCATGATGCAATCGTCTCGGGCTAGCCACAAGCGGTCAAGTTCGACCAACCAATAGCCAACGCCTCCGCAACCTGCTAGTGGTCACTCGACGGAGCCTTTAGGACCTTCTCCTCAAGGACCTTCTTCCTCAACTGGTGTCTCTTCCACCCCTTTTCAACCAGGAACGGTTCCCCCTAGCCTTAACCATTTGGGAGCCATTCCGCCAGGCCATTACCCTTTCGGTCAGATACCGTTTCTAGCTCCCCCCTCTGGAGTCTTTTTGTTGCTTGTTATGGCTACATTGAACCTTCCCAATTTGACCTTGGGGATCCTAGTCTGGTACATTGATCCCCCAACAAACACTCCGCTTGGTTAGCTCAAACCTTACACTTCTTTGACCCCGGTCCAACCGGTCGCCATGACCCCTCTCTTTGCTTTAGTGCCTCAACCACCTCAACAGGAATCTACTCCTGTTGTGAAAGCATCTGGTGAGGGGAGCAAAGCCAAAAAGAAGGAATCTAAGGACAAGTTCCCCAAACAACTCCAGCTCCTCCTAAGCCTCCAAAACAGTCACCTCCATGCACTTTCTGTGATGTTGTTGGGCATGCTACCCATAATTGTCCTGAGCTTCCTCGTCTCAAACATGTGGTCAATAAGACGTTTCGTAAATTCGATATCCCAGAGGTCCATGTTACCTTACCCGATTCAGCTAAGAAACTTAAATCGTTGCGCTTGAACCACCCTTGTGATTTATGTGATCTTTATGGCCACTACTCTCACCATTGTCCCCGTCTTGACGAATTTCGCGACACCCTCGAGACTGTTCTCCACATAGAGGTCGCTCGTAGTGGATCCTGTAATCCTCTACTTGTGAGTCTGCTTCAGCAGAACCAAAGGACATGGCTACACCCATTGTGATACCTCCCCTCGATGTTGAGATGACGGAACCTTCGGCCACTATCTTCTATCTGTCATCATCCATGAGATCCATGGTGGAAGACCCCTCTGGGGCATCCCCTTTTGTTTCGACTGAACCTCCTTCAACCATCACCCTGGGCTCAACATCGGTAGATGTTTCATCTACTAGCTCTTCGTCTACCCTTTGTAGCGATGCGTATGTGAACCATATCTCTCATGGTGATGCGTCAGGTAGCTCCGCCGCATCATGTGGTCTTTCTTTTGCCAGTCCTATCATCTTTCATTCTGATGAAGACATTATGGAAGCGATGACCACCCCTGACTTTCCCTGGGATGATATGCACCATCGTGCGTACTTCCTTCTGCAACAGTCCCATGACCAGTATGCTGTGGATTCATGCCATTCGGCTTAAAAAATACCAGAGCCACCTTCCAGTGGGCCATGTCATACTGTTTGCATGATTTGGCTCATATTATCCTTGCCTACCTTGACGACCTCACTGCTCGTTATAGGCACCGGACACAACACACTAATGATTTGCGTACCGTCTTTCTCGGATGTCGCAAGTATAATATCCGCCTCAACCCACTGAAGTGTGTCTTTTACATTCCTGCCAGTTGTCTCTTGGGCTTCATTGTGTCCAAAGATGCTATAATGCTTGATCCCCTCAAAGTTCAAGCCATTCTTGAGCCTCTCATTCCTCGTACCTTGGGGCAGTTACAAAGCCTTCAAGGCAAAGCCAACTTCCTTCGTCGGTTTGTCCCTGACTATGCCACCACTGCGCATGGGTTTCTAAGACTCCTTAGATCTAACATTTCATTTGTTTGAGATGACTACGCTCAACAGTCTTTTGATGCCCTGAAACATGCTCTCACTTCCTCTCCCTTGATTAGTCCTCCTAAATTTGAGAGGCATTTCATCCTGTACATCTCAGCTTCCACCCATTCAGTCGCTGGGGTCCTAATCCAGGAAGATGACACCGAAAAGGAACATGTTATCTATTATGTTAGTAAGAACTTTGTGGGTTCCCCTGTGACTTACTCGCATGAAGAGAAGTTGGCACTAGCCGTTGTGTTCTCAGTCCAAAAACTTCGTCATTATATCTTAACGCATTCCACTAAGGTCGTGAGCAATTCCAACCCTATGGCTTTCCTATTAAGTCGACGGATCATCAATGGGAAGTGTTGTCGCACAGATTGTCTAGGCACCGCGACAACGGCTCAGATCGGGGGTTGTCACCCTGATCCCCAATCTCTCTATCTAAGTTGTCTCCTTGCAAGCTAAGGGAGGTAGACCCTAATAGAAATGAAGAAAGAGGATTGGTTGAAAACCACCCAACCCAGGAGACACAACTAAAATACCAAATACTTGATGAGATTAACGAGATTTCACAGATCCAATTATATTAAAACCAGTGCCTTATGGAGTTAAAAGATCCCATTATGCAATTAAAGTCAAGTATCTGATATACAACTGTTGCTAGGAAAAATAGATTCACCACAATGATAAAGGTGAGAACGACCACAACCATTCATTAAAATACTTAAGCCCACAGCAAAGCTATCATGAAACGATCATTAAAAAAATAAATGCCAGATGTTTGCAATGTTTCTGAATCTATGAATTCTAAATAACCCAATCCAGAAATTGAAATGTTTCAATAGTCAAATTTTAGATAAAAAATTTAAGCTCATTTGACTAGAATTTTTTTTTAGAATTTTTAGAATTTTTAGAATTTTTTATTTTTTTATTTTTTTTAAAACAAAATATATCTATATAAATAAAACAAAATCCATGGACTAAAATCTAAAGATTTAAATCTAAAACAAAAAGAGATTTAAAACTAAACTAATTAAATAACAAAAATCTAAATTAAACTAAGACCAACAAAATTAAAATCTAAAGGCTAAACATTAAAAACTAACGCTAAAAACTAAAATGAAAACAAAAAGTTAAACAAAATCGAATTTAAAAAAAAAAAAAAACCTAGAACTAAACGCTAACCCACCTTACAATCTAACAAAACTAAAATCTAAAACTTAACAAAACTAAAATCTAAATTGAAATAAAACTTAAAACTAAACCCTCTAAAAAAATGAAACCGAATCAAAGAAGATTTCGGTTTGTATGCGTGCCTTTTGTTTGTTTGTTTGTTCTGCAGGTGAGCTGGAGGGGGAAGAAGTCGACGGCGTGAGGAAGAAGGGTCGACACGCATGTTGGTGTCCCGTGTTTTGATAGTTTGGCAAATCAAAAGACAAGGCAACATCAGAACCAATCTTTAGAGTTACAAGATCTAGTCCTCCTGTTCTTAGAGAGGGATCTCTAAAAATTTTGTTTGTAAAGGTTTATCTTGTGTGCTCTGAGTATTGGTTTTAGACTAGTTATTAAGTGCAGGTGTTTGTTTGTTTGGTTGGGTTGAATTGATATAGTAGAACATGAAAGGTCTAGGAAAGATATATAGGACAACAAAATATCTATTTCATTGGGTAATGGAGTCAAGAAAAGGTTATAACAAAATCATAAATGGATAAGGGATATCAAAAGGAAAATCTAACTTCGCCACAGGATCCTTTTGTTTTTGGAATGAGATGAACATTAATGATTTGGAAATAGAAGTTTAATTCTCAATAAAGGGGATTCAAAAACATAATTTGAAAAATAAAGAGATTTTTGATAGACAGGGCTAACCATGAAATCTTCAAATCACACCTTTAAGCAAATAATGATTTCAAAACAAATTTTAAAATGAAATCTAAGATTCGGGGAACACCCTATTTCCTCAAATATTTTATCTCAAATGACTTAGAAAACATAGAAGATTCACTGATAATTGCAATCATAGAAGAGGGAACACCTAAAAACATCTATGATCATAATTATGATGACCTTTAAGCCAACTGTTCAAGTGAGGACAAATGGCAAGATCAAAACAAACCTCTTTGATTCACTATAAGCAAAGAACTTCAAAAGGGAGACTTCAATAACAACTTTTAAGTGGTGGTAGACAAGCAGGGCAAACCATAATCATGTTGAAACCAATTGTTTAAGCTATTAAAGAAATAAACAAGCATGAAGACTAAAGAGAAAGATTAAAGCCTCTAAAATACTTCAGCAGCAGAAAAAATTAAATAGTGAAGGGTGAACAAGTCTAAGGTGCTTCCAAGAGTCATTTCTTAGCCTAAAATTTTCAGCCTACTGTAGTAAGAAATTATAGAACATAATGAAAACAGGGGAAAAACATAAAACAGTTCAGAATACTTCACCAACAGCCAAGCTCATGGATCCAATGATAGAGCCTCCTTAGGAACAAGCATGCAACAACATCATCAAGACCTCGAAGACTTCAATTTGTTCTTCAACTTCAAAGGACTATGTATTTATTTCAGAGAGTTTCAATATTACAGTTTGTAATCAAACAATAACCAACCAACAATTCCTCATCTTCTACAAAAGTATTTATAGGAAGATGAGGAGGTGAGATCTAATAAAATATATCAAGGACAATTAATACAGATTGAAGACTTCTTGGCCCTTTGAGAGGCTTGATGGATAAGTTACAGGTGGATGCGCTGTATTAAATTTTACAATTATGATTTAAGCTCGGTGGGAGCTTTGTTGAATTTGAGGCTCTGTGTTCTGTCTGGAGTAACTCTGCAGATATTTTATGTATTAAACTCCTTTGGTAGAATTAACTTCCTGGCAACGCTAGTGGCAGATATTTGTTTAATCAATAACTTCGGCCTCTGTTTTGAATGGTTTGAGGCAACAGGTGGCTCTTGTAGTAACTGAGGAATCAATTCGCCTCAAATGCAGCGGTGGAGGTCTTTTCTATCAGTTAAACACTTATGATTTCTTTTGACTGTGTTTTAACCCAGGGAATTAGGCCTTTGATAATCTTTTTTAGCCGTAATTTTCCAGATCTGTCTTTAATCTTCCTTCTGCTGTGCTCGGTTCTTCAAACTTATACTCTTTTCAAACGTGTTTAAAACACAGTGTCTTGTCGATGTGTAGGGCCACGCAGGGCTCTTTACGATATCAATGCTTATGAATCATTGATAAAACAATGGAATCGAGCCCGTGAATGATTCTCTTTAATAGCTCAAAGGTGCAGGAAACGTCTTTCCCGGCCTTCAGCCTTTCTCTTCAATATAATGGAAAACCTTTTAAAAGACCTGCAAAACACAAAAATAGTCAAGAAATCCTGCGTAATTAGGGTAAAACTGCTTCAGAAGGCGGGAAAGATCGTGGCCGTTGGATGGCTGCATTCAACGGTGGAGATTTTATTCAGAGGAGGTTAAAGAAGAGCGCGGAAAGTAAAGAACAGAAACCGTTGATCGCGCGTGATCAACGGTGGAGAACGGCTTTTTGAAAAACCCTTTGGTAGAAGCGGAGGGCGATGGAAACATGCGAAAAGATCTGGGCCGTCCGATCTGGACACGTGGACGGTCCAGATCTAATCGGAGGATCGCAATCGGGGGCAAGACTCAAATGGTGCCGATGCGAAATTGCGATGCGATGAAGCGCTGTCCGTTGATCTAAAGGTTAGATCAACGGTTGAGAATGAATCGGGGGAATCGCAATCGGAGGTCGGGAATGAGGCGATGCGATGAAGCACTGTCCGTCGATCTAAAGGTTAGATCAACGGTTGAGAATGGATCGGGGGAATCGCAATCGGAGGTCGGGAATGAGGTGATGCGATTGCGCGATCGGAGAATAGTTTGATGCGATTGTGATGATCGGGAGATAGGCCGATGCGATTTGCGCGATCGGAGAACAAGCCGATGCGATGTGAAAGCTGCGATGCGTATTTAAAAACTCCGATGCGATGGAGCAATCGGAACATCGCAATCAGAAGTGTCAACCGAACATAATCGGAGGAGCCTTTCAAAGATTTCCGATGCGATCGGAGGGGCGGGGCTTTATATATATAAAAGACTCAATCGCATCGGAAATTCCGATGCGGTCTTTTTAATCAACCCATCTGTATATTTAACACATGACTTTGGTTTTTAGACCAAAACCTTGGAAAAGCGGGTTTGATATTTTACAAAGGAAAAAAGGAAATAGGGATGGATTATTTATAAGGTTTTGAGTACGGAAGGCGAGCCCACGGGATATTTATACAAAGGTTTTAATCGCATCGGAATTTATATGACGCACTGCTAATCGCATCGGAACTTTCGAATATGGCATGGACTTGCGTTCTTTGGATTATTGCGATGCGATAAGCGCCCGGGACGGGTTTTATGGTTTGCATGAGAAATAATATATTTGGGAGCTTTAAACACATAAAAAGCCAATCGCAATCGGAACTTTCGGTCCATGGCACAAAACTTGCGCACTTTGAAAATGTGCGATGTGATTAGCGCCGAAAGGCTTTGGCGTTTGGTTTTAACGCATGGGCATGTGGGGGGAAGTGGTTAGGACTTAGCCCAAGGGGCTTGAGTCCATAGAAAAACTTATATTTTCATGAATTTTTCAGATTTTTCAATGGAATTTGATGGTTTCAATAAGGTTAAAAAGTGAGTTTTTAACCTTGTAAAGATGATTTTCATGAAGGGAGGAAAAGAAATCATGAAAACAAGGGAGTTTTTATGGAGAAAAAGGCGAACAAATGAACGTTATTTTTGAGTGGGAGAAGGGGAAAATGATGGTTTTGTAGCAGTTTTTCTCTTGGATTTTAGCAGAAATTTCAAAGTATGAAATGAAAACAATAGTGGAGATTGGACAGAGGCATGATGCCTTTAAGAGTCTTCAAGAGCCAACACTTTTTTGCAATAAAATCTGTTCCTTGAAGGCTCCAAAATCATTTAGCCACCATTTGGTATGACAAATTTTATAGGTGGCTAACAGTGGTTCCACTTGGGGATGGTGCCTTCTTGAAGGTATCAAGAACTTTCAGACTTGCATTTTCTGGGAGGCTGAGCGGTTGCCTCATCCATTGGGCTACCTTTCTTTGATTGAATGATCTTATTTTGCTCTGGAAATGCTAACAGCCATGGAAAACAATGGATTTTTCATCAACAAGATTTCTACCTACCCAATCCTACTGATCTAACATTTTTTCTTTCTAGAGTGCATTTGGATTGGCAAACTCTCTTTCAACATTTTATTCTTTTTGAAAGAAAAAAATCTAATCTAGTTCTACTTCTTCTTTCTCCATGGATTCAGATTAAACAGTTGAATCCATATAATTCTCTACCTAATCTACTATCTGTTTGTGATTAAACTGTCCAATCAGATTTTATTCTCTAAATTCTACAAGAGAAATTTAAAAACATCCAAGTCAAGATTAAGTTGTTTGACTTGCTATGATCTATGGCATAAGAACAAGCTGCACATAGACATTATTTTGCAGAAAATTAAATCAAAATGTAAGGCTTAAGATTTGGAAGTTTTAGAACACTTCCTTCATCTTTTACAGCTCTGTTTGTACTACTCTGTGAGTTGTTTTCTTCATCATCTGGTTCAGATTTTGAGCTGATTAGAACCAGTTTTGCATCTGTTTTGACTCAAAAAATAAAACAGATTTGAGTCATCTTTATTTTTGGAAACTTAGGTTCAGTTTTTAGCTTGTTTGAACCTTTGATTTCTATCCTAAAATATCTACTAATAAGCCAAGATTAGACAGTTTGGCAAATCAAATTCACTATCCTATCAGCAAAAAAATTTAAAGCTACTTAGTCAATATTGAACAATTTGACTAACTAGAAGTGTGTTTTGAGGAGTGGCTTTTAAGCTTGCACACTTTCAGAATTTATTTTCCTTTTGACATGGGGATGTGCCTTCCTTGTTTTCACAATCTGCCCGCTTTTCTTCTTTTTTTGTATGTTTTTGTATTTTTTATTTTTCTAACTTTGAATGCAATGGTTAGACTATGATATTTACAATGAAAAAATAAAAATGCTTTGAAACCTGGGATTCTTGTAGAAGTAATGCTTGAGCATCCTGCCATTGATAGGACCACCATATAGATCTTCTCTATTCAATTCTTTCAAGAAAAATGTATTGTGACCTCTCTCAGCATGAATAATATATGGCCCTTTCCACAAGTTCTCAAACTTGCCATGTTTTCCCTTCTCTTCTCTTCTTGAATCCCACTTGAGAACAACATTTCCAGATTGGAAATTGTTCGCCTTGGTTCTCTTATCGAATAGTTTCTTCATATTCTCTTGAACCGTGTTCTCTCATAAAATTCTTCTCTGGTTTGCTGTATATGGATTGTTTGGTTGATTCTTCTCTACATATCATTTTCTTCAATCTGCACTTCTTGAAGGAGTTTCATGACTGGAACTCCCAATGAGGTAGGAAAAACTGCATCCATGCCATAAACTAACTGATAGGGGGACATATTGATTGATTTCTTTGTAGTTAATCTATCAGCCCATAAGGCATGAACCAGCTTACTGTGCCATGATTTTTGATTCTGTTCCAACAGTTTTTTGATTATATTGATGAGACTCTTGTTGGAAGATTCAGTTAATCCATTTTCTTGGGGATAGTAAGCAATGGAATGGCCCAAGGTTATGTGGTATTTGTGACAGAAATCAACCATCTTCTTAGATTTAAAAGCAGCAGCATTGTCTGTTATAATTTTCCTGGGACAACCGAATCTGGATAGGATATTGGTTTCAAGAAACTTGATAATGATGGAGTTATTAGCATTCCCGGAGGGTATTGCTTCTATCCATTTGGTAAAGAAGTCAGTAGCTGTGAGGATCCACTTATGCTGAGCTGAGGAGGATGGGTGAATTTCCCCAATGAAGTCTAAACCCCATTGTTGAAAAGGTGCCTCAACTCGGATAGGATGTAAAGGTAAGGGAAGGAGTTTTCTCTTGCCATCAAAGATTTGACATTTATGGCAAGACATGACTAATTTCTGAGTGTCTGGGAAAAGGGTAGGCCAATAGTAACCGGATCTAAGAATTTTGTTCGCTGTGGCCTTCCAATAGAGGTGTCCTTCACATTCTCCATCATGCAACTCATGCATGATTTTTCCTGCATCATCTTCAAGTAAACATTTAAGCAAAATTCCAACAACATTTTTCCAATATAACACCCTATCTAATATGCAAAAACTCGAAGCTTTTTGTTTCAAAAATCTAGCCTTAGTTTTAGACAAAGGAGGGGTATTTAAATATAAAAGCACATAAATAATGTCAGCATACCAAGGAGAATTTAGAAATGTTTCTTCAATAAAAGGGGCGGTAGATTCTTCTATTTCTTCCAACACATCTACCATATTCATGTCTAGTGTTTGGAAGTTAGACTCAGCCATAAGTTTTGCTAATCCTTGCCCTTTAACTAACTTGGTGGGCCTGATCTCTAAGTCATACTCAAGATTAGTTGCAATCCATTTTCCCCTTTTACCATCAGGGTCTTGTCTTAGAATATCCTTGACAACAGTATGTGGAACAAAAGCAATTATGTGAGAGTGTAAAATATAGACCCTAAAGTCCTTTAAAGCTTTCACTAATGCTAAGGCTTTCTTCTCCATGATGTTATATTTAAGAGGAGCATCTCTTAAAGCCCTGCTAAAGAAAGATATTGGTTGTTCTTGCCCCAAGTCATTCTTTTGAAGCAAAACTGCAGCTATTGTATGTTCAAATGCAAAAGAAAAAATGTAAAAGTCTTTGGTAAAATCTGGACTAATCAGGACTGGTGTTTGGGTAAGAGCTTGTTTGACTAGTTCGAACGATTGTTTAGCGGGTAAAGTCCATTTTACACCCACATCTTTTTTAAGCATTTTTGTAATGTTTTTTAATAGCTCGGCAAGGTTGGGGATGAATCTCCTTAGAAAATTAATCTTTCCAATGAAAGATTGTAATTCTTTGAGGCTTCTTGGATGACTGATCTGCAATATGCCATCTATCCTTGTAGGGTCTATTTTGATTCCCTCTTCCGAAATTATGTGGCCAAGAAGTTTACTTTCTTGGAGACCAAAGAGTGTCTTCTTGGGATTCAGTGATAAGCCAAATTTCCTACACTTTTCAAAAACTTTTCTCAAGTGAATCAGATGTTCTTCATCAGTTTTTGAAAAAGCGGTTATGTCGTCAAGGTAAATAATTATGAAATAGCCAATATCTTCAGAAAAGGCTATGTCCATGGCCCTTTGAAAAGTGGCCCCTGCATTCATTAACCCGAAAGGCATTTTGACATACATAAAGGTGCCCCAAGGTGTGGTAAAAACAGTTTTGATTTGATCACTTGGGAGCACCAACACCTGATTGTAACCCGAGAACCCATCTAAGAGTGATATCCTTTTTGACCCAACTACCTTCTGAAGTATATGATCCATCTTGTGCAATGGGTAGTTGTCTTTTAGGGATGCTCTGTTTAAGTTTCTGAAGTCGATACAGAGTCTGATTTCCCCTCTTTTCTTTCTAACAGAAACTAAATTTGATACCCATTCTGAAAATCTAATGGGTACTATGATTCCAACAGCATGCATCTTTTCGATCTCTGCCTTAACTAAAGGTAATAAAAGTGGGTTTATCCTCCTCAGTTTTTGTTTAAAAGGCTTTTGATTTTCCTTCAGGGGAATCTTGTGCTGAATGATGCTGGTATCATAAGACTTCAGATCTGTGTATGCCCAAGCAAACACATCTTTAAACTCTTTGAACAACTCTATATATTGCAATTTTATGTGAGTTGGAAGAGTGCTGGACAATTTAATCATCTTGTATTCTGTTAGGGAGCCTATGTTGTGTTCTTCTACGTTTGTTTCTACATGCTCCATCCTCGGTTCTTTGGCTACATCGTTAAAATTGAAAAGGTGTTCTAAAGGCGTGAGACCTCTTGGAATTTGATCATTTTTGCATTGTAAAATTTCCAAGTCTTCTTGGTCCACGTTGTTAATTAACTCTGCTTCAAACGGATTCTCATAATGATTATATCAGCAGAGTGGGTTATTTCAGCTTCTGGGATTTCTTCGATATATGGACAGTCTTTATTATGGCTAGATTCTGATATTGGTATGGTGAAATCGTTTTCTGATTTTAAGAAATCGTCTATGTGTTGGTCAGAATTAAAAACTTGCCAGTGATCTTCGTTATCAAGCACGGCAGGCCTGTGTTTTACCTTTACGCTAAGATGTTCATTTATCTCAGGTATTTGACAGTTACTGGCGTTGAAAGCGAGTTCATTTGCCAAATGATTAAACGCTCTAGGAATGAAAATAAGTTCATATTTTTCAAAAGTTTTTAATAAGTCGAGGGCAGCGTTTCGATATTCCCTAAGTTTGGGATTTCTGGCTGAATATTCTCCTTTAATTTGTTTTATGATAAGTTTAGAATCTCCTAGGATGGATATCCTTTGGGCTTTTAATTGTTTAAGCAATTGTAAGCCTAGGAGGAGGGCTTCGTACTCAGCAATATTGTTAGTGCACGAGAAATCCAATTTGTATGAAAAACTCTGATTTGTATTCTGGATCCATACGCCCGTACCTGCGCTTATTTTATTACAGCATCCATCAAAGTTTACTGTCCAAATTATGTTTGACTCATTTTCGTTTTCTTGTTGCTGTTGAGTGTCAATGTTTTGAAGTTGATTCGAGAGAAGATTAGATTCTTCTGGTAAATCAATGGGGTCTACGTTCTCTTTATCTTGTTGAGTAATTTCATCGTAGTTACATAAGATAAAGGAATCTAAACTTGACTAAATGGAGTAGATTGGAGAGTTGTTTGGTTTGTCTATGTTGTTCGCCTTGTACTTCATGTGAGATTCCCTGTATAGTCTTCTGTTTTGGTTAAAAACAGGATGGTGTCATAAGACATATCCATTTGAAGCCTTCCCTGAAGTTTGGCTCCCCAAGATCTTGATAAGAGCATGCCATACTTAGGGGGAATGTCAACTACAACTATATCCATAACTAGACTCTTAGCAGGAATTTGAGCTAAATTAACACATAAATCTTTGATTAAACCCAAACATTTGACTCTTCTTGAGTCAAAGGAATACAAATCTTTGTATGGTTTGGTAATCTCTAAGCCTAAGCTTTCCATTACCACCTTGGGCATTAGGTTGTGTGAAGCTCCTAAATCTAACATGGCATTGTGTAAAATTTTCTCGTGTATGTTCAAGCTAACATAGAAGGGAGGGACAGGCCCTTCTTGGTATTTTCCTTCGACTTCAGGACCGAACAACAACTCAGGTTTATCATCTGTCAAGTTTAAGGTGTCAGTGTCACTTCCTAAGTTCAAAGCTTTCAAAACTTGGTTTTTGTACACTTCTTGGGTCACTAGTTCAGCTAGGGGAATGGCAATCTTTATCTTAGCAATCTCTCCCTCAAGGCTGAAAGGAATAATTGACTTGTTGATATTTACATCTGTTTTTTCAATTGAATTCTTTTCAGCAACTTTGATTTGTTGAACCTTATTTGGACTAGTGATGGGGATAGTTTTATTAGGACCACTAGTTGAAGTGCTAGGGGTACTCTGTTCAACATTTGGCTGGACACCTTTGTCTTTGTTTAAGTTTGGTTTTTTGGCCGAAATGTTGGTTTTTTCTGCTGTCTTTTTGGGTTGGTCTTCTGCGTTTTTCTTGACAGCAGTGCTAGTATTCTTATCTTTTGAATTCTTTGTGCTTCCCTTGCTCCTAAGATCATACTGTTTATGCACTTCCATGATTGCATTTTCAAACCCCAATCTATAGTCATCAGAGTCTTCATGGGTGTTTGTACTTTGATCAGAGAAGAAACCTTGTTCTTCCTCTGTGAGGAAAACATCATCCCCACTATCTGATCCAATCAAGTTTACATGAGCTCCTTCCAACCTTTCCAACTCCCTATCTTCCTCATATTGATCTACGTAATTTTGTTGGAAGGGAGGTCTAATTTGTTGGTCACTTTCGTTCTGTTTGTCTTGATTGTTTTCTCTTTTATAATTCTGATTTCTATTTCGAGGAGCAGTTTGATTTTGACTGGCTTGTGCTTTCTTAATTATGCTCATCTCTTTCATCATTTCTTCCATCATTCTCTCCATTTTTGAGCTTGAAGTAGAAGGAGGGAATTCCTCTCTAAAAGATACTCTCTTCTCAGTTTTCATTCTTGCTCTCTTCTCCATTAAGTTGACTTCCACAGAAAGAGCACCCCTTTGCATATCTTCAAGAGTTGTAAAATCTCTCTCCCTTAGCGAATAGGTCATGTCAGAGTCAAACCCTTCAGGGAACTTGTTTAAAGCTGAGCCCTGTGGAGGTTTTAGTTCTGGGGAAAGGGCATTATACACACTATTAAATGTAGTGCAATAAGCTTGCACACTTTCCCCAGGGTTTCTATGGAGATTTTTGTAATCGGAAAGGACTTGGAGAGGATTCTTCTTCACTTCCCATTTGTTTAAGAATGTTTGATGAAAGCCTTGGAGATCATTAATGCTATGAGGGGCTAAACCTTTAAACCATTTTCTTACTTCTCCCCCTAAGCTCTGAGCAATTAACCTAAGCTTGACAGAATCATCATCAATTTCGTTTCTGTCAAAGTAGTCATTCATTTTATCTACATGTTGTGATGCAGTTGTAGCATTGTTAGCATCATACAATGGAATTTTGGACTGATAGTCCTGTGGAAGATTGACTAGTGGCATAGGAAGGACTAAGGGAGCATACCATGCTGTCATGATATGTGGTGGGGGTGGATTCACAAGAGGAGGAGTGGGTTGAAGTGGAGTGGTTTGGATAGTGGATGTTGGATGTACAGATGTGGATGTACCGGGGATAGATTGTTGAGCTGACCTTGGATGAGAGACACCTAAATTTAGAAGGAAATGTAAATCAGGTGGTGTGGTTTCTCTACTACCAAGTTGTTCACTTTGTTCTGGGGATGAAAGTGAAGACTCAAAGTCTATCTGAATTATATCATCAAGCGACCTAGTTCTAAAAGGATTCCTTAAGTCGACTTGTGATTGGTGTAGAGCTGCAAGATTTTCAGGGACTGAATTTGCTCTCAAGGGTGGTCTGAAAACAGTTGAAAATTTAATCTTAGGGGACTCCCTAAGTATACTTTCAGGGTTGTCAACTACTTCCGGTGGGTTTGGGTCAGGGTGGAATCTAGTATCAATCTTTCTAGGAGCCACTATGCTATGTTTTTCAGACCTAGTTTAAAAGAAAAGTTTAACCAAATATGACAATCTTTAAGAGGCAAACTGATCTTTTTAGAAGAAGGAAACCTTAATATTAAAGTCTCCTAACTGAATTTGTATGATGTTTATAAAGACTTGGGATCTTCCCAATGGAGTCTTAAGGTCTGTTTTTAGGATTGTGGAGTCGCCAGGTGGAAATTTTTAGCTCTTTTGGAGGTAAAAGGTTTTATGGTCCACCACCAGGTTTATTATGAAGCCAAACTGAAATGTTTTCTGGGTTTTTCTGAGTTATTTTGGTCTTATAGGTTAAGAGAGTGTTCTAAGTTTGATTTCGCACTTAGCTAAGGTGTTCAAACAAACAGAGTTGCTCTTATGGCTTGGTAACTGGTTCCTTCAAGGTTTGATAAGGTTTAACGGGAATCCTAAGGGTTACTTACTTTGTCACTGATTCAATTAAGTCTTATCATGATTACCATTTGTTAAGTAGTGCCTGAAGAAGGTTACTTATGTTATACTGGGCCTAAAAAATTTGAAGAAGGTTTTTTAAACCACTATATTCTCAGTAGGTCCCACCGTGATCGCCATTATGTTGGTGTCCCGTGTTTTGATAGTTTGGAAAATCAAAATATAAGGCAACATCAGAACCAATCTTTAGAGTTACAAGATCTAGTCCTCCTGTTCTCAGAGAGGGATCTCTCAAAAGTTTGTTTGCAAAGGTTTATCTTGTGTGCTTTGAGTATTGGTTTTAGACTAGTTATTAAGTGCAGGTGTTTGTTTGTTTGGTTGGGTTGAATTGATACAGCAGAACATGAAAGTTCTAGGAAAGATATATAGGACAACAAAATATCTGTTTCATTGGGCAATGGAGTCAAGAAAAGGTTATAACAAACTCATCAATGGATAAGGGATATCAGAAGGCAAATCTAACTTGGCCACAGGATCCTTTTGTTTTTGGAATGAGATGAACATTAATGATTTGGAAAGAGAAGTTTAATTCTCGACAAAGGGGATTCAAAAGCATAATTTGAACAATAAAGAGCTTTTTGATAGACAGGGCTAACCATGAAATTTTCAAATCACACCTTTAAGCAAATAATGATCTCAAAACAACTTTTAAAATGAAATCTAAGATTCGGGGAACACCCTATTTCCTCAAAGATTTTATCTCAAATGACTTAGAAAACATAAAAGATTCACTGATAATTGCAGTCATAGAAGAGGGAACACCTAAAAACATCTATGATCATAATTATAATGACCTTTAAGCCAACTGTTTAAGTGAGGACAAAGGGAAAGATCAAAACAGACCTCTTTGATTCACTATAAGCAAAGAACTTCAAAAGGTAGACTTCAATAACAGCTTTTAAGTGGCGGCAGACAAGCAGGGCAAACCATAATCATGCTGAAACCAACTGTTTAAACTATTAAGGAAATAAACAAGCATGAAGACTAAAGAGAAAGGATTAAAGCCTCTAAAATACTTCGGCAAAAAAAACATTTAAACAGTGAAGGGTGAACAGGTCTAAGGTGCTTCCAAGAGTCATTTCTTAGCCTAAAATTTTCAGCCTACTGTAGTAAGAAATTATGGAACATAATGAAAACAGGGGAAAAACATAAAACAATTTAGAATACTTCACCAACAGCCAAGCTCATGGATCCAATGATAGAGCCTCCTCAGGAACAAGCATGCAACAACATCATCAAGACCTCCAAGACTTCAATTTGTTCTTCAACTTCAAAGGACTATGTATTTATTTCAGAGAGTTTCAATATTACAGCTTGTAATCAAACAATAACCAACAATTTCTCATCTTCTACAGAAGTATTTATAGGAAGATGAGGAGGTGAGATCTAACAAAATATCTCAAGGACAATTAATATAGAGTGAAGACTTCTTGGCCTTTTGAGAGGCTCGATGGAGAAGTTACAGGTGGATGCGTTGTATTAACTTTTACAATTATGATTTAAGCTCGGTGGGAGCTTTATTTGACTTTGAGGCTCTGTGTTCTGTCTGGAGTAACTCTGCAGATATTTTATGTATTAAACTCCTTTGGTAGAATTAACTTCCTGGCAACGCTAGCGGCAGATATTTGTTTAATCAATAACTTCGGCCTCTGTTTTGAATGGTTTGAGGCAACAGGTGGCTCTTGTAGTAACTGAGGAATCAATTCGCCTCAAATGCAGCGGTGGAGGTCTTTTCTATCAGTTAAACACTTATGATTTCTTTTGACTGTGTTTTAACCCAGGGAATTAGGCCTTTGATAATCTTTTTTAGCCGTAATTTTCCAGATCTGTCTTTAATCTTCCTTCTGCTGTGCTCGGTTCTTCAAACTTATACTCTTTTTAAATGTGTTTAAAACACAGTGTCTTGTCGATGTGTAGGGCCGCGCAGGGCTCTTTACGGTATCAACGCTTATGAATCATTGATAAAACAATGGAATCGAGCCCGTGAATGATTCTCTTTAATAGCTCAAAGGCGCAGGAAATGTCTTTTCCGGCCTTCGGCCTTTCTTTTCAATATAATGGAAAACCTTTTAAAAGACCTACAAAACACAAAAATAGTCAAGAAATCCTGCGTAATTAGGTTAAAACTGCTTCAGAAGGCGGGAAATATCATGGCCGTTGGATGGCTGCATCCAACGGTGGAGATTTTATTCAGAGGAGGTTAAAGAAGAGCGCGGAAAGTAAAGAACAGAAACCGTTGATCGCGCGTGATCAACGGTGGAGAACGGCTTTTTGAAAAACCCTTTGGTAGAAGCGGAGGGCGATGGAAACATGCGGAAAAGATCTGGGCCGTCCGATCTGGACACGTGGACGGTCCAGATCTAATCGAAGGATCGCAATCGGGGGCAAGACTCAAATGGTGCCGATGCGAAATTGTGATGCGATGAAGCGCTGTCCGTTGATCTAAAGGTTAGATCAACGGTTGAGAATGAATCGGGGGAATCGCAATCGGAGGTCGGGAATAAGGCGATGCGATTGCGCAATCGGAGAAAGGGCCGATGCGATATTGCGATGCGATGAAGCGCTGTCCGTCAATCTAAAGGTTAGATCAATGGTTGAGAATGGATCGGGGGAATCGCAATCGGAGGTCGGGAATGAGGTGATGCGATTGCGGGATCGGAGAATAGTTTGATGCGATTGCGATGATCGGGAGATAGGCCGATGCGATTTGCGCAATCGGAGAACAGGCCGATGCGATGTGAAAGCTGCGATGCGATTTTAAAAACTCCGATGCGATGGAGCAATCGGAACATCGCAATCGGAAGTGTCAACCGAACATAATCAGAGGAGCCTTTCAAAGATTTCTGATGCGATCGGAGGGGTGGGGCTTTATATATATAAAAGACTCAATCGCATTGGAAATTCCGATGCGGTCTTTTTAATCAACCCATTTGTATATTTAACACACGACTTTGGTTTTTAGACCAAAACCTTGGAAAAGCGGGTTTGATATTTTACAAAGGAAAAAAGGAAATAGGGATGGATTATTTATAAGGTTTTGAGTACGGAAGGCGGGCCCACGGGATATTTATACAAAGGTTTTAATCACATCGGAATTTATATGACGCACTGCTAATTGCATCAGAACTTTCGAATATGGCATGGACTTGCGTTCTTTGGATTATTGCGATGCGATAAGCGCCCGAGACAGGTTTTATGGTTTGCATGAGAAATAATATATTTGGGAGCTTTAAACACATAAAAAGCCAATCGCAATCGGAACTTTCTGTCCATGGCACAAAAATTGTGCACTTTGAAAATGTACGATGCGATTAGCGCCGAAAGGCTTTGGCGTTTGGTTTTAACGCATGGGCATGTGGGGGGAAGTGGTTAGGACTTAGCCCAAGGGGCTTAAGTCCATAGAAAAACTTATATTTTCATGAATTTTTCAGAGTTTTCAATGGAATTTGATGGTTTTGGTAAGGTTAAAAAGTGAGTTTTTAACCTTGTAAAGATGATTTTCATGAAGGGAGGAAAAGAAATCATGAAAACAAGGGAGTTTTTATGGAGAAAAAGGGGAGCAAATGAAGGTTAGTTTTGAGTGGGAGAAGGGGAAAATGATGGTTTTGCAGGCAAATGAAGGTTAGTTTTGAGTGGGAGAAGGGGAAAATGATGGTTTTGCAGCAGTTTTTCTCTTGGATTTTAATAGAAATTTCAGAGTATGAAATGGAAACAATAGTGGAGATTGGACAGAGGCATGAGGCCTTTAAGAGTCTTCAAGAGCCAACACTTTTTTGCAATAAAATTTGTTCCTTGAAGGCTCCAAAATCATTTAGCCACCATTTGGTGACAAATTTTATAGGTGGCTAACAACGCAGAGGAGATGGGTCTTGACGGCAGGGAAGAGGGACGAGGATGAGAGTTGCGGAGGGCGTGAGGCAAGATAGCGAAGGAGAGTCGAAGACAAGGGGTCGAAAGGCAGCGGTTAAGAAGGCTCGGACAGGTAAGGAGATGGCGTGAAAGAGCTGGTCGACAGCTGAGAAGATATGAGCCAGCGGCTAAGGAGAAAGCGAGGGTAGAGGAGAAGGCGGCAAAGGAGGACAAGGGCTGGACGACAGAGGAGGGTTAACGCAGCAGAGGGGAATGGAGATGGAGCGTATGCAGAGTCAAGGGCAGCGGATGCAAATGAATGGACGGGTGTTTTGGCAGCGTTAATGCAGCAAACAAAAGCAGTGATAATTTCATACAAACCCAGTACACATTAAAACGTCCAGCAAACTTAAAATTTTTCCGTCAACCTCAGATCTTAGATGCTCCTTTAATCAAATAACATTCAGATTTTCCAACAGAAGCGATTATGAGGCCAGATTTTGCCCTCGGGGGCTAGATTTGGCTCAGATCTTAAAAAATTTCTGAGAAAACCCTGCAACCTGCGAAACCATAACAGATCCCAAAACTATATGCACCAAAAATTATTAAACCCTTACAACCTAGAGCAAATATACAAATTTACAATGTTAATCTACAGATCGAAGACCCTCATGGTCAGATTTAAACCCATTTCAGCACAATTTTTAGAAATTTGAAATTTTAAAGAGAGGCACAAGCCCTAAATGACCCTGTAAAAAAAAAAACACAAATTCGGAAGATAACTTTGAGAAATTAGAAACAATGGGCTTTTTCTGATTTACAAAATCTGAGAGTCAGCTGGTCCAACTAAAGACTTCCCCAGACGCTCAAACCTTTTAAAAAAAATTTCCCTGCACACTTAAGTCTGAACTTTAGATTGATAGAGATTTAAGAAAATAAACATGGGATCCTTCAGAAAAATAGATAACTAGTTTTTCCGTTAAATCAAAATATCATTTTACGAACCCAGAAAACTGCACAAGATGTCTGTATGCAGATTAATCCATGAAGGCCATCAACCATTAAAATGCCAAACAAAGTAGCAGAGTTTAGAAATAAATCACCAAATAGATCTGGAAAAGGAACACCAAAGTTTGTAACCCCAAAGTCTTTATGCTTTATTCATCAAAGAAAATTACAAGAGCTTCCAAGACAAGTGCACGATTCAAAGATCAGATGACTCAAGACTGACAAAGACCTTTAATTTATAGGACAAAATCTCCAACGGCTAGTTCGGTTGATCCATGTCAAAATAATCTCGACTGTCGAAAAGATTTGATCATCTTTTAATCTGGACCGTCGAAATTATAATTTTGAGGAAAAACGAATTTATCATTTAATTTCATTTTAATTAACTCAAAAATACTATTTTTGAGTTAATTACCTCAAAATTTTGACTTTGACTTAACCACCTAGGCCCAAGGGTCCAAAATTTCTTGAAATTCTCAATATTCCCTTGGCCTGGGGCCTTTAAAAATTCGTTTTTTAAGGACCAACGAATATTGCCTTTGAAGGATTTTATACTCACTTAGGACCTAAAATTAATTAAATTTCTGGCTTAAGATTTTTTAATTAATTTGACCAGAAAATTTAATTAATTGACTGAGAGGGGATTTTAATTATTTTTTCCAACCCTCTTTACATAAGATAAATACATTTAGACACATAAGGGGGAATACCCATTTGTATAGACCCTCAAATAGATACCCAATTCGGCGACTCAAAACATGATCTAGTAGACCAAGTAGCTTGTAATAAATAATCTAGCCAAATAGCTAGGATTATTCCCAAACTACTTTTACAAGGACTCGATAGAAACACTCGAACTCACTTAGCATGCTGATGACAAAATCCACCCTAGCTTTAGGGTGAGGCTGGAGGGGAAAACTTTGCCGATAACTTGTGTCGAAAAACACAAGTAAATCAGTGAGACAAAAAACCTCCTAGGATAGAAATCGTCACCAACATACTAGGCTTACCTAGGTTGTTACATACATGACGGTTTTACTTAGATCATTTACATCATAAACATGCAGAATGGGTTCACATTATTCATAAAATTGTCGACTGATGATGGAATTTGAATGGCGCGAACACGTCGAACATGATGAATCCCATTTGAAAAAATGGGGGTGTACTGCTATGGGGTCGTTGACAAAGTGTGGTCAGAAGGAAGTACGCCCGTTGGATCATTATCCTTCAGGAATTCGAACTTGAATTTGTCACACCCAAGAGTAAGAATGGTTTAGCCCTTGCTGAACTCATTTCTGAATTGCCTACTGGTACGCGTGATCTGTCGGTTAATGATGATTTACCCTATGAGTACTTGTTTGCCATTACCTCGAACGATCCTTGGTATGGTGACATCCTTACCTACTTGCGAACCCAAAAGTTTTCTTCCCATCTTGATCGTGAAGCTCGATGACGTATCCGACACCAAGCGCCTCGTTATCTTCTCATTGGTGACGATCTCTATCGTCGCGGTGTTGATTCTGTCCTCCGTCGTTGTCTCATGCACGCTGAATTTGAGCAAGTCCTTAATGCCTACCATAGCAGCTCTTGTGGTGGGCACCTTTCTGGTTTGGCTACTGCCCATAAAGTCATGCGCGCTGGGTATTTTTGGCCTTCTCTCTTTGGTCATTCCCTTGAAGTAGTCAAACACTGTTCCAATTGCCAGCTATTTGCCCCAAAGGAGCGAGCTCCACCTACTCACCTCCATCCTGTCATATTAGTCGGTCCCTTCTATAAGTGGGCCATTGAATTTATGGAGTGTCGACCTCCATTTACTGGTAACCACAAGTATATCATTGTGGTAGTTGACTATTTCACCAAATGGGCTAAGGCCATGCCAATGTTCAATAACACGACAGCTACTGCAACTCTCTTTTTCTTTAACAATGTTATCGCTCGATTCAGGGTTCCAAAACAATTGGTCTTTGACCATGGCCGACATTTTGAAGATGAGATATGGCATGAGCTATCCTCTCTGTTGGGCTTTGAGCACCAATATTCATCATCTTATTATCCCCAAGGTAATGGACAAGTTGAAGTGGTCAATAAAATCCTTAAAATTGTGCTTCAACGGATGTTGAACAAGCACAAAACCAACTAGCACCTTATGCTCTTCCCTGCTTTGTGGGCCTATAGAAATTCTGTTAAAATCGCCACCGGGTTTACTCCTTTCCACCTTGTTTTTGGCGAGGAGGCAGTCTTACCGATCGAGTGTGATATCCCCTCCCTTCACTTAGCCGTCAAACTTCTCCCTGACATGCAACCTTTAGAACAAAGACTTATCATGGTTGAGTATGCTTTCGAAAACCATTGTGTTGCATTGCAAACCATCGAAGCGGCCAAGAAGCGCACCAAAGCTCAATATGACCGAAAAGTCCACCCTCATACCTTTCACGAAGGCGATTTTGTTCTAGTGTATGACCAGGCTAATGATGTCTTTGGTCATGGGAAGTTTGACTCATTATGGCTAGGACCTTACATCATTAGTAAGGACTTGGGCAAGGGGGCATACCTTCTAGAGGATTTCGAAGGCCAACTCCTTCCTAACCCTCGCAATGCACTCTACCTTGGGAGATTTTACCCATAACATCTCCCATTGAGATGCGTGTTTTATTTTTGTCATGCGTTTAGGTAGCTTGCATTGTTCATCATAATCTCATTTATTGTCTTGTGGCGCCTTTCAGATGGATCCATCATCCACACCGTATATCGGCTATGCCGATAGTGCAAGTCGCTTCTCCCAGAATCTAGCCTCAACAGCTTGGGCCATTTTTACCCCCATGTATTCGTTGGTCCTCTCCAACGACGTATGCATTGGATCTGCCAGCAATAACTAGGCCAAATATGATGCAGTGATAGGTTTGGTAGTTGATGCCCTTGCTCATCGCATCCTTCATCTTCATTTTAGTTTAGATTCCTTGCTGCTTGTCATACAATTGAAAGGCGTGTATCGTGTGCATAACCATGTCCTTTTTAGAAGAGATTTATGAGTGAAGTTCTTAGTGTGTGAATTTGAAACCATTACTTTCAATCATGTACCTAGAGCCCAAAATCACTATGTAGATAGCATTGCAAACAATATTCTATATTGACATTATCACATGCATTTAACACAAGACAATAATCATGAACCATATGGCAAACCATATACTCGTCATATATAAAAAGATGCATATCCATAATATGTGCCAAAAAAATCATAAATATTTTGGAGTCCACTACTACAAATACATCCGACATGCCCATAGCATGTTACATAAATCAAAACTGGCAACACACACCCCTACATCTAATTACTATCTGGAAGGTCCCGAGCCAATGGCTCGCCTCTAGCAGCCTGTAGATCCCGCACAACCTGTCTGGCCATCGCCATGCGCTGCATGATCCCTTGCCACTCTGAGGGTAGCCCTATACATCCCTTGATGTATTGGTCCTCAAGATCGTGCCATCTGGGCTCAGATACGCCAGTTAGCATCAACTCACACCTGCGGCGGACATCCTCCAGCAAAGCCTCATAGTCAGGTCTCTGGTCTCCTCTTGCTCCACTAGAATCTGCAGCCCCTAGCGCTTTAGGTCGTCCCATATACCTTGCCGGCTTCACCGGTGCTATATCTGCACACCAAGAGTAATGAATCAGTACCACATACATATTCTAAAACCTTTAAAATGCATCACAATATATAGCAACTTTCACTTACCATCTGGTCTCCATGCTCGACTCGACAGAAGTGGCAAGTCAGGGTCTCCCTGAAAGTTCATACCACTGTATGAATAGTCGTCTATATACAGTGGCATCTGATCCCAATGTACGAAGAACTTGGGTTGGAACACCTGTCCGACTCCCCCGCCGCCTCCTCTCTGTAGTAGCTGCCCCCAACGGTGCATCCTGGGCTCCCATGGGCCCCCATCCTAGATCTGTACATGAGGCCGAAGTGTGGGGATCTTCTCGAAGAAGAATGAGCACAACACTCTACCGAAAGCACAATCATGGTTCACCTGTCGCTTACATAGCGACAACTATCGTTTCACAGACGACAGCATCATCTGGGCCTACCCATAGTAGGTCCCACTCAGTAGACTCTCAACTAACATCATCTGCCCTCTAGTGATGTGGTGGAACACTTGGTTGCCCAGGATTTGCAGTAATGCTGCGGCGATAGCTCCTATGTTAAAATTGGACAACTAGGTCCAAACTCCGGGTTGTGCTACTCAGATGACGATCCCAATATTTTTATTGGATTCCTCTTTTGGAGAGGTGTAAGATTGATCTAAAGATCATCTCGACCGGATGAGCAGAACATGTACTTTGAATTTTTTCCACTTACGTGCTAGGTCGGCCTGGAATAAAATATAGACTTAAATGTCTTAAAGGACGTGTCACAGACCCCCAAAGATTCCTATATATTGGAGAGACTTAGAGTTCATTTGACACATTGTTGTGTGGATGAATTCTCTCTCTTTGGATGGCGTTGGAGCTGCGTATCTATGGACTGTTCTTTGTTGGGTTGTTCTGGGGTTATGTGTGACACGCTTGGCTGAATGACCTGTTGGAGACTTTGCTGGTAGAAGCATCCTGCTGATCGCTGTAATGCCACCACTCATCATCTCTGTTTTGGCTTGTCTTCTATCGATCTATTGGTATGTTCTATCTGCTTCAGGATTTTGTGCCCTAATCTGAAATGGCATAGAAAATGTTTAAATTAACATGGTATCAGAGCTTAAGGGGAAGACAATGCCCAAATTTGTGTTAAAGGAATTTCTCCTGTGCCCTAGATGCAGCTACCACAGCAAGAAGAAGGAGCTCTGTGGGTTTATTATCTGCTGTAATAAAGGTTGAGCTTGCCAAGCCCTTAAAAGCTAAATGCTGCACTGTTTGGGCACCTTGTTTTTTGGACTAAAGACTCTAGGTTGCTGTGTGCTAGGCCGCAGGCCATAACACCATAGCAAGGCCTGCATGGAGCAAATAAAGAGCCTCTCTAAATACAGCTGACCTTGAGGCCTCACTAAATCCTACCGCAGCAAAAGGGAGGACGACCAACATAGGAAATAGGGTTGTCTGAAGGTCAAAGGCCGAAACGTTAAGGTATGAAGGTTCGTTTAAGGTGAATTAGCCCTCAAAATAGGCTGCCGCAATCTGAGTTAAGGAAGCCACAACTATCTGTGGTAGGCCGCAGGCCTAACCTCACCAAAAGAGGCTGCCGCTCCATCTGTAGGCTGCCACAGCCCTTAAGAAAGAAGTCTGGGCAGTGTTGGAGGGCTCAGTTAGGCAAGAAACCGTTTCATGTTTACCCTCATTCTCATGACCAGTTTGAAGAAATCTCTGCCTCTATCTTGAACTCGGTTAGCATTGCAAGTATTGAAGTTATTTTTGTGGGTGCAGAACACTTGGAAGAGGCAGCCACAGCCCTTACCAAGCCTGTTACAGAGGAGCGTAGGAAGGTTGAGGGCTGTTCTATGCCCAGATCAACCGTAAAGAAGGTGAGGAGTCCTTCAAAGGAAGGCCGCAGCAAGTGAAGGGAAGCCGCTGTCATTTAAAGGCTATTTGGGTGCCCTAACCAGGAACAGCATACGACAGCAGTCTGATATGTCTGGTATATATATATATATATATATATAAGAAGGGTCTGCAGTTCAATGTTTACATATAGCAAAGGTTTATTATTTAAATACCTTCGCTGGAGTTAATTGACAACAAAACTTTGGTGTTTGATATATGTTACCCGCTCCAATGTTTGCAAATATTATTCGTAAAAAGGTTGGTCACTTAAGAGAGTTACACCATCAAAGTGTTGATATGACTCTACTATAGCCAACTGCCAGGTGTATTTACACATACCCGAGCATCATTAACTCATTTCTCGGCTAAATGAAGGTAGCATCAAACTCTCTGAAATTTCTTCATGGTTTACCAGGTGGCACTACAAGTAACATCAGATCGGTATGAGTAATAAATGCAAAGGAAGATTTGTGATACGACATACCAAGGCTACGTTATATATATAAGAGTTGCGGTAATATATATATGTAAAGCAAGTTACATATCAAAGTTGCATTATAGAGTTGCCCGAAGCATAAAGAAAAGATGTGTGGATGCCTTTGTAAAATAACAACGTGAAGTCTGAAAATAAGTGCGGATAAGGGTTGCGTACAACAGTGTTAAGGTGTTGGACAGACAGTATTAAAGTGCAGATTAAAGGTTACCAAGTTGAAGCTACGGTAGTCTGTGGAAGATTGCTGGAAGACTGTTTTCTGGGCAAGAAAACCATCATGACTAGGCCGCAGGCCTGTAGGTGGCATTTTGAAGGCCAAAATAAAATAGAGGTGCCTCCTCACATTACAAGGTCACCGAGGATGCAAGGGAAAGAAGTTGCATCATTTGAGGTATGTTTTGGGCAAGAAGTTTGGGTTGTGTGACTAAATCTTTGCCCATGATCATTCTTTAAGAGACTATCTCATACCCAGAACTTCAGCCCATTCATAAGGCACCTTGCCTTGCCTAGGCTGCAATTTCAGAAGGCTGTCCAATGACTGGTTAAGTGGATGGTGCAGTCTGCAAAATGACCTAACAGAAAAATACAATAGTGTATAGCAGTGTCAGTGAAGGCTTTGAATTATTGGATAGTCCCTGCAAACCATCAGGGACAGAAAATAAATTAGATTTTCATTCAAAACGTTGAATGTAAAGATTCTGGTCACAGTTTATATGTTGTGCACTATGGTTAGAAATCAAGATGAGGCATGTTCATCGATAACATTGATTGATGTGCACTTATGACTGTGTTAGATCTGCATAACGGAAAGGTATCACATAAGGTATGGACTGACATGAAGAAGGGTAAATTCTGTGATTGGAACATCTGTATGATTGGTTCCTAGATCTGTGCAATTTAGGAGACAAATTGCAGAACTGAGATCTGAAGACTTGAAGCCCTAGATCAGTCAACTATTAACTGTAAATCTGAAACTGAGAAGCAATGCTGGATGAGATGCCAGATGTAGTAGATGAAGTTCTCAAATACAGAATTATGAAAGAAGGAATCATGTTTGGATTCCTAGTTCGGTGGGTAACAGTAAAGAAGGCTGGTTGAGGAAGCTACAACAGACCTCCTCAGAATATCAAGACTTCTAACACAAGCTGAGGCTTGCTGAGATATTCTCCCTGTTGGACAGTGACATAGATAGACACCTATGTAGCAGTAAGCATGTGACAGTAGCAGTTTCACATTGGAGCATAATGGTAAAATGTGTTTTTGCAGCCTTTAGACACACTGTTGGAACCTTTAACAAAAGACTCTAGTCTTGGATGATTTTGTCTATGGAGAATAAAACTCCCCTTCAAGCTGGTGTCTAGGATGCCCTCATTTAAAATAGATGTCTTATCTTGAGAGAGAAGCTGGCATTAAGAGCGAGAATACAACTGTATATGCTCCTGAGCGGATACCATTACTAAACGAAAAGAGATCCTCATGGCTCAGAGACATATGGCTCTAGAGGGGGGAATTCCGGAGGAGGAAAATCAAGAAGCCATATAAATACCAGGGGCATCTAGCTGCCATGAGTACAATATGAGCCTAGATCATTTGAAGAAGCTATAATGTATCTAAATCTGCAAGGATACGAGGGTGATGTATGGGATATGGTTCCTAGACCACAGATCAAAGCTGTTGTCACCTCGATACAAAATCAAGCATGGATCTGATGGAAGTGCTGAAAAGTTCAAGGCAAGATTCGTTGCCCGTAAGGAAGGCATAGACTATGATGACACACTTGCACCTGTGGCCCGATATACCATCATTCGATCAATCATAACCCTTGCTACTACACAAGGATGGAGTCTTCATCAGATGGATGTAAAGACCGCATTTTTGCATGATGCGATAAAGGAAGAGATGTATATTGAGCAACCTCTGGGGTTCGAAGTCCAGGATAGGGACACCCATGTTTGTAGGTTGAAGAAAGCCCTCTATGGGCTGAAGCAAGCACCCAGAGCTTGGTACGAGAGGATAGATAGCTACCTAATGAAGCTGGGCTTCACTCGTAGTAATGCTGATCCGAACCTTTACTTCAAGGTTGATAGAGAGAAGCCTCTCAGTTTGGTGCTGTATGAGGACGACCTCTTCCTGACAGGTGCTGACCCTCTCATTCATCAGTGCAAGAGGGAGCTCGCTGCTGAGAGCGAGATGAAGGACCTAGGACTGATACACTACTTCTTAGGCCTGGAGGTCTCGCAGAGACCTGGCGAGATTTTCCTTTCTCAAGGAAAATACATTGTGAAGCTTCTGGAAAGATTTAGTATGATGAACTGCAAGTCTGTGTCGTCATTGATGGAGCTCAACTTCAAGAAGTTGAGTGGCAGTGCTGCTGAGCCCGTGTTAGCAAATCCTACTGAGTATCGTCAACTCGTAGGGGTTCTGGTGTTTTTAGTGAACACCCGTCTGGACATATGTTGTGCAGTGAACACTTTGAGTCAACACATGGTTGATCATAACATTCACTGGGTTAGTGCTAAGAAACTCTTGAGATATCTCTGAGGCACGATAGACCATGGGCTGAGATACACTGCCGAGAGTATGACACTCCATGGATATACTGATGCCGATTGGGCTGGCAGTGTGGTGGATCATAAGAGCACATCTGGATGCTGCTTCGCAAGTAGATCTGCTTCGGGCAGGAAACAAAAGTCGGTAGCTTTGAGCACCGCTGAGGTCGAATACATTGCAGCATGTATGACCCGTTGTGAAGTCACTTGGTTGCGAAAGCTCTTCAGTGAGCTGTTCAAGCATGTGCTAGATGCCACCGTTATCATTTGTGATAACCAGAGGGGGATTCATTTGTCATAGAATCCTGGGTTCCACGATTGATCCAAGCATGTTAATGGCTGGTACCACTTTATTTGGGATATGGTACAGCGAGGCGCCGTAAGGCTCGATCATATAGGAACCGATGAGCAGGTCGCGGATATTCTCACGATGCCCTTGGGGAAGGTCATGTTCCTAACCTTCCATGAGAATCTTGGAATCATGGAATGACCTTATTCTGAGGGTCTTGTTGGACGATGAGCTCTGGGAGCTCCAAAGGGGTTTTGGGGATAGCTTTGGTGCTATAAGCAACCACAGGGCTAGGCTTGCCGAAACTAATTGGTGTGCTTCTACCCCACCGTGATGATATTGAGATGGTTTACCTCTCTCTGATCTGTGCCCCGTATGCATCCTACCCATGGAGTTTCGGACTCATGGGAAGTACCTCTCATTTGGCCAATGAGGTGGGAAATGTGAATAGAGACCATAGCAAGACTGATGGACGCATCGGAGATTGCCGTACTCTCTATGTCTAGGATAGCACGTGTCCAACCACTTGATCTGGGATCAAGTTTAGTGAGGTTTCGAACCTCCAACTGACTTTGGGTCACTGAAAATAACTTTGGGTTAGTATATGACTCTCTTGAGTCCTAGTGAGGTTTCGGACCTCCAACTGACTTCGGGTCAGGTAAACCAACTTCGGGTTGGTATGAGACTCTTTGTGAGTCCTATAGAGATTTCGGACTTCTGGGCTGAATCTGTCAGCCAGGTATGATGTCTTTGTGACTAACCCACTTCTGTTCTGAAATAAAGAGGCCAGCAAAGCAAGTTACGGCGGGATGACGCACGATGTTTGGATTGCACTTGTGGACGGAGTTCTCCCTAGTTGAGAGGGAGTGTTAAAACTAGAAAATTAGGTCCAAACTCCGGGTTGTGCTGCTCAGATGACGATCCCAATATTTTTATTGGATTTCTCTTTCAGAGAGGTGTAAGATTGATCTAAAGATCATCTCGATCGGATGAGTAGAACATGTACTTTGAATTTATTCCACTTATGTGCTAGGTCGGCTTGGAATAAAATATAGACTTAAATGTCTTAAAGGACGTGTCACACACCCCCAAAGATTCCTATATATTGGAGAGACTTAGAGTTCATTTGACACGTTGTGTGGAGGAATTCTCTCTCTCTCTGGATGGCGTTGGAGCTACGTATCTATGGACTGTTCTTTGTTTGGGTTGTTCTGGGGTTATGTGTGACACGCTTAGCTGAATGACCTGTTGGAGACTTTGCTGGTAGAAGCATCCTGCTGATCGCCGTAACGCCACCACTCATCATCTCTGTTTTGGTTTGTCTTCTATCTATCTATTGGTATGTTCTATCTGCTTCAGGATTTTGTGCCCTAATCTGAAATGGCATAGAACATGTTTAAATTAACACCGTGTCTCTAGCCTCACTAGATCATAGATCGGTATGGTCATGCCCTTAGCACGAAATCTAGTCTACAATGGCGTTCCACGAACGCTGATATGTTCTGCCCTCGCGGTAACATCAGATGTATATTTCCCACCATGCCTAGTGGCGGGAGTCTGGTCAAGAAGTAGATGTCCTGTATGGTCAACTTGATCCGGTGCCCCTGCACTATAAAGGCCTCCTGGTCAGGATCCCAATAGTTGACTACCCTGGACAGCAAGGGCTCCCATGCCCTCATCAATGGGTTCTCAACCAACTTGAGAACCCCGTACCTCCCAAGTGCGCCTCGGACCACTTGATCCCCATGGAGTTCGACATGAAGTGCATCCAAATCCCTCTCTCTCCAGTTGATCTTTAGCTCTGCCATACTTGCACAAACCCAACATGTTTGTCAGCGCAGAGAAAGAAAAACTGCATCCCAAATCATCAAGTCCTAGTCTCCAGCCAAAAACAGGACAAAGCCCACTTTTTGGCCAACTCACATTTTTCAAACCCTGTGCCTGTGAGCTCGCAGTTTTCCCCTTTGGAAATTGCGAGCCTGGTCGCAGTACAGGGCCCAGGAGGTGCGAGCCGATCGTGAGGATGGGCAGAGTGTTTTTCCTGGGCTTCGGGCAGCTAATCTGAAAAACCGAACCATTGAAAAATTAGAGTAGGGTTAGGCCACCAACCTGCAACTGACGGATCTCGATTCCAACGGTCGATTTGTCCACTATGATCGCCGCAAGATTTAGGGCCTTCTCCTCCTCTCTAAATTCACCACAACTCCACTAGCAAATGTATCAAATTGGAGGGAAATCGCCCTATTAAAAGAAAAACCCTAATTTTTCTTTTGCCAATTGTGACCAAACCGTAGCTCAATTTGACGAACCATTAGCACCGTTGGAATGATCCAGGTGGATATTGGTGGCCACCCGCCTATTCCACTTGGGCCCCCACCATTGTCTCTTTTAGTTTTTCAGTTTCGGCATAACTTACTATTTTTAGCAGTTTTTCGGGTCCTGAACTTCTGGAGCCGTTTTGAGGCCCTAA